>OZ029924.1:27794503-28098060 GCA_964023275.1 Norana najaformis
GAAGTGCTCAGCAAAGCAGAGAAGCTGAAGGAAGAGAGTAGAAGTGAAAGACGTATTGACCGACAGACAAACAGAAACTGACAGACAGACAGATTGCAGACCGACCAACAGGCAGACAGGCAGACAGACAGAGACACAGAGACAGAGAGATTACACAGAGAGATACACAGAGAGAGAAACAGAGAGAGATACAGAGAGAGAGAGATACAGAGAGAGATACAGAGAGAGATACAGAGAGAGATACAGAAATTGAGATACAGAGAGATGCAGAGATATAGAGAGAGATACAGAGAGATACAGACAGAGAGAGATACATAGAGAGTTACACAGAGAGATACATAGAGAATTAAAGAGATACAGAGAGAGATACAGAGAGAGAGATACATTCAGAGAAAGAAACAGAGAGAGATGAACAGACCAAGTGTTACTCTAATTTGTCCATCGTTTCGTTTTCAGACTGTCTCTTTCGAATCTGGCCTTTATCATTCTTAGTTTCTCTTTCGTCCTGGATTCGAACCCCATTCGTTGAGAAATGTTCCTCTGCCGCACATGACTCGTTAGACCGTCTCTGGTCGGCCATCTGCGATCTGTTATGGGTAATTGGTTGCTCATGGCTGCGTCTTCTGCGAAGAGGAGGAACTGGAAATACCCCCTACTCTCCCCCTTCCCCTTTGGTCTGGTTTAGTCTATATGTTCCCTGTGTGTATGCTTGTATGTTTGTTTGTGTCTCGGTACTTATATAGCGCCTGTAAAGAGCCTCTCAAAGGGTCTGACAGCCTGCAGAAGCAGCAGCAGCAGCAGGGAGGTGGAAGAGTTCCAACCTCCCCAGCTTCTCGTGCTTCTTCTCTTCCCCTTCCTCATCCTCCGACCCTTCATCACCTCCTCTGAATCTGATTCTTCTTCTACCCCCTACTCCGCATGTCCTCCTCTTTCTTCTCTATACTCCAACTCAGTTATCCTCCCTTTCCTTGCTCTTTTTATTCTCCTCCTCCTCCTCCTCCTCCTTCTCATCATAATCATCATCCTCTTCATCCTACTCTTCTCATTGCTTTTCCCCTTACTCCTTTTCTACTCCTCCGACTCCTCCGTCATTCTCCCATTTCTTTTCTGCCTCCTCTTCTCCATTTATCCTCGTCCTCCTCCTCCTCCTCGACCTTATCCTCCTACTCCTCATACTACTATTTGTCTTCCTACTCCTTTTTTTGCTTCCTCCTTCTTCTTCTGCTCCTCCTTCTTCTCTTCATTCTTTCTATTCATCCTCCTCTTCATCCTCTTCATCCTCCTCTTCATCCTCTTCATCCTCCTCCTGCTCCATCTATTGGTCCTGCTTCTGGTCTTTCTCTTCCTCTGCATCCCATCCTCATCCCCCGTGGCATTCCAGCTCCTCCTCCTCCTCCTCTTCTTCCTCCTCGTCCTCCTCCTCCTCCTCCTCCGGTTTGTGTAAACTTTAATCTGGTTCGATGGTCCTGGCCAGCATCTCTTTCCGTCTAAGAGCCTCGTCTGCCTGGCATCTTCAACACTTTGAGAGAAAACCATCGAGTAAATCAGAAGTAAATCAGAACGGAAGAGAAGGAGTTAACAGCCGTCGTGGCCTCAGCCGGCTCTAAATTCCCTCGTAACCTCTTGACCTGAATCGCTTTCGTCGACAGCCAACTAATCTGTAGATTTGCTGAGACGTTTAGCCCCAATAAATTATCCTGCGAAGACGCAGCGATGAACTCCTGTGATGTAGAGGTCAATGCCCTGACCCAATTCGTTAAGTTACCGATCTGTATTTAGATATTACAGAACGATTATCTGTGGCCTGCTTCTATTTGCTGCACGATGCAATTTGTTGCTGGCACGAGTAATCGTAATCGTAATCATAATCGCAAATTTGTGAAACGCCACTTCAGTGTATACTCATCAGAGTTGGGAAGGAAAATCGGCCGCAGAAGACGAGCGAATAGGAAAACTCTACCTTCAATGAGAAATACTCCACAGGAGTATGGGTAAGTAAAGTATCCCATATCCCACAAGTGAGACGTAAGGAGGCGCTCATTTCCTTTTCTGTAGGTCCTTGAGCCGGTAATGGACGAATCCCAAGGTCCTGGACACGGGGCCAGTGCATCGCAGGACCTGCCCTTTACTTCCCAGCTTATGTCGGTACCAAATTCTACTGCTTGTTGACAGAGGCACGGTTAGTAGAAGTAAGTCAGTCAGTCAGTCAGTCAGCAGTCAGTCAGTCAGTCAGTAAGTAAGGAGTAGGAGCTTGAATTCGAACCATAGCAAAGAAATCCTATGGGCAGGAGCACAATTTATAGGGAAAGTTTACCTTCCTATAAGTGAATTGCACTCTATCCCCAGCAGATAGGAGTGACTTACAGGAGTTGAGGCGAGGTTGAGTCACGAGTCAAAATGGAGGTGCATGTCAGTCTGAAATTGATAGGTAGACATTAACATAGCGCCAGTAATGGGTCGGTACAGATGAATCAAAAATCCTTGTCTTAGGAAAAGAAACCGGAAATGGTTGGGAAAAGTCTTAATTGCATTCGTTATCAAAATGGGAAGAAAAAATCGTAGAAGTAGCTGACGACTTACGATGCTCGACAGATCGCCGATCTTAGAATATCAGTTACAGTTCATTTGATTTACTCCTCTTCCTCCTCCTCCTCCTCCTCTTCCTTCTACTCCTCTTCCTCCTCTTCCCCTCCCCTTCCCCTTCGCCTTCTCTTCCTCCTCCTCCTCCTCCTCCTATGTCTGTTTTTCTCCTTCTCTTCCTCCTCCTCTTCCTCCTCCTTCTCTTCCTTTTCCTCATCATCCTCCTTCTCCTCTTCCTCCTCCTTTTCCTCCTCTTCCTCCTTTCCATTGTTTTCGTCATCGTCCTCATCCAACTGTTTTTGTGCTGTATATATGAAGTCACGGCTCATGAAATTGGATAACGATGCTGAAGATCAGGTGCAGCTTCGCTTTTATATAGAATGACTCGGCGCTCAGTACCTGAACTGCTCTCGAATTTAACATCGGAGATCCTCTGCGGAAGCCATTCATCGATCCTCCTCATCCTCCTTCTCCTCCTCTTCCTCCTCTTCGTCCTCCTGCTCCAACTCCTCTTCTTCCTCCTCTTTCTTCTCCTCCTCTTCCTTCTTTTCTTCTTCCTCCTCCTCTTCCTTCTCCTTCTTCTCCTCTTCTTCTTTCTCCTCCTATTCCTTCTCCTTCTTCTCCTCCTTATTCTCTTGCTCCTCCTCTTCCTTCTCCTCCTCCTCTTGCTCCTCCTCCTCTTCCTCTGTCTCCTTTCTCTATCCTCTTCCATTTCCTCCTCATCCTTCTCTTGTTCCTCCTGCTGACTTCTAATTTATCCTGTTCCATGAGATCTTGAATGTCATTCAGGGCTAAACTTCCGATTCGTCCGTTAACCCTCCACAGCCTGACTTTTTCTTTCAATTATAATCCGTTGCTTTCAACTGAAGTTCTTCTGTCGATTATGATTTGAGGCTACGGTTTTACTTGAGCTGACTATCGATTGAGGCCTTGCGTGTTAAGATTGCGGTCCTGTGGAAATCGTTCGATTAGACTAGGTTAGGTTACTCCTCCTTTTGTTCATTCTCCTCTTGCTCCTCCTCCTCCTCCTCCTGATTCTCCTCCTCTTATTCCTCACGCTTCTGCTGTTTTTCTTCCTCCTCCTCCTATTGTTCATCCTCGTATTGCTTCTCCTGCTTTTGTTCTTATGCCTTCTGCTTCTTCGCCTTCTCCTCTTGTCCTTCCTTCTGCTTCTTCTCTTCTCCATCTTCTCATCCTCTTGATCTTCCTCCTCCTTCTCCTTCTCCGCCTCCTCCTCTGTTCTTCCTTCTGCTTCTCTTCCTCTTGTTCTTTCTCCTCCTACTTCTGTATCTCCTCCTTCTCCTTCCTCATCATTGTTCTTCCTCCTCCTCCTTCTCCTCCTGTTTCTCCTCCTCCTCTCTTCCTCCTCCTCTTGTTCTTCCTCCTCCTGCTCCTCCTGTCGCCGCTGTTGTATGGCTACAATCTGTTGATGTCAGTCGTCGGAGAGTTCCTAGCCGCCAATCGTTGCAGCCAGCAGAATCAGCAGCTGATCAGTTGCGACTCATTTGACGGCTCAGCGCCAATTAGCTTGACTATTGCTACACGACACCGCTCGCCCTCTCTAATTTCTCAAGACCCCTTCTCTCCTGATTTAATTACTCCGCGCGGGCGACTACAGAGGCGGGGCGGTGGGGCTCGAGTCCCGTCAGCGACGCAGATCTCAAATGCTGAGATTTCTGACGGAGATTTTGTCTTCCGGGATCTGTGTGGGTTGCCCACCTTGATGAACTCCGTCCTCTCTTCGCCGCGGGGTGTGTGTGTGTGGCGGTCTTAGCAGTTAGTGCCAAAATTAATCCCCTAGGAGGGATTAATTCCAGCCGGAAGGAGAGAAGTTCAGTGTCCCTTGGCCAGTTCTGCTTGGTTTCACGGTCCATTTTCAGTTCAGTTAACTGAAGGACGAATTGTGTTAGGAAAACAACGCCCTGTATAAGTCTTTACGACAGTACTAAGGCCTAGATTATGCTAGACTGTTGATCTTGCGCGGCTAACCCTAATACGGGGTGGGTTTTTTATACTGCCGCATCCAGCAAATGAACTATAATTAGACCCAGTGCAATACAGACCGTCTGCTTCCTTGACTTACGTTGATGTTTACTGCACCGTATTTAGAACAACCGTATTTAGAAGCCGACGTTCGCATTGGGCAAAACCCCCTTTGGTCCCATTTGGGTGTCTCTGTCTCTTTCTCTCTCTCTCTCTCTCTCTCTCTCTCTCTCTCTCTCTCTCTCTCTCTCTCACACATTCTGTCTCTCTCTCGCTCTCACATTCTGTCTCTCTATATATCTTTCTGTATGTCTGTCTCTCTGTATTTATCTCTCTCTAGATCTCTCTCTGTATCTCTCTCTCTCTCTCTTTATCCATCTCTTTATGTTTCTATCTCTCTCTGTATCTCTCTCTGTATCTCTCTCTTTATGTTTCTATCTCTCTGTATCTCTCTGTCACTCTCTCGCTCTCTCTCCCACTTTGCGGATGTCCTTCATAGACGACCCCCTAATGCGTTGTTCGAAGACCTTCTGTGGAGATGGGTGTGACAGACGAAAATGAGTAATAAATAGGTGAGTGGTTGCCTTAGCACCATCTTCCCCTTCGTGACGTCATACAGGCGTTTCATCAATACGACCCCCGCTGCTTTGCTCTCTCGTTCCCTGCGCCGTTCCTCCCTCCTGCCACTCGACCCTTCAGCTGCCCTCTGAATTCAGACATTCCTGCTGAGTTGGGTTGAATCGCTGCGTGAAAGGAATTCGCCATTAAACTCGCATTTTTACTCCGGTGACTGAGAGGCAACGATCTGATGAAATGAGATTCCTACTGAGCTTAAGAGGTTGCCATGAAATTTAAATGGCTCCCTCCCTCCCTCCCTCCTTCCCTCCCTTTATCCCTCCCTGTCTGTGTGTCTGTCTCTCTCTGTCTGTCTGTCTCCGTCTATGTCTGTCTGCCTGTCTGTCTCTCTCTCTCTGTTACCTTCCTTCCTTCCTCCCTACCCTGCCGTGTTTGTCTCTGTGCCTTGCTCCCTTCCTTTTTCTCTGCCTCTCTCGCACCCTGAATCCCTCTCTCCATCTCCACCTCTCCAATGGGTACGGTAGTCGGTTTATAGGGCACGGTAGCCGATCGGTTAGAGCTCTGGGCTTGTAACGTATAGGGCATGGGTTCGAACCTTCTCCTCCTCCTCTTCTGAGACGGTTGCTGTGTAGTGACCTTGAGCAAGTCCTTCACTCACAGTTGCACAGCGCCATCGATTGATGCTTCGTCAGTAGATAGTGGCGCTTAATAAGTGCCGAAATAATATTGATATCTCTGCCTTCCTACAGCTTTTGTCTCTACCCTTTTCTCCCTTCTTTTCTTCTCTCCCTCTTTCATGATTGTCCTCCTAGTTCCCCGTTGTTTTCTCTTTCCGGGGCTTCCTTTCTGCCAGGAACCTTTCGAAGACTCCTCTAAGTAAATCCAGTTCAGCGATTCTGTCAAATTACCCGATAAAGTGGGGGATCATTTAAAACGACCCCATTCGTTAAGTGATCGCTCCCCCCCCCCCCCCATTCCCGAATGGCCGGCTTTTCAACCCCTTGGACTCGCTCTGTCTTCTCTATTCAAACGACCTCAACGTTGATTGGTCAGCCTTACTTCAAATCCGACCAATCGTTCGTTTCTCACGTGCACTGTTGTTTTTGGACGCTGGCACACACACACACACACAGAGCTTCCGTCGTTTCTAGATAATAACATGCATGACGTTTGCATTCATTAATAAATTATGTGTATAAAGGGTCCGTAGTTTTAATGAGCCTAAGATTACAGGCGATACACTAAAAAATGTATATGTGTTTGTTTATTTTTATTCTTTATTTCGCAATCGTAAGCTCGAGATTTCTACAGCGCCCATCAAAAGCTGAGTCGCGGACGGCAGCTTATTCACAGGCGCTCAGTCAAAACTAAATCGATAGGCAAGAAGAGTTTCGCTCCAGATCAGAATCCAAGAATATGCATGTATGTGTATGTGTGTATGTATGTATGGGTGTATGTGTGTATGGGTGTATGTATGTTTCATTCTCCTCGATATTTAACCATTTGTGAGCCGCGCTGCCTTGCCTTCTGTTGCGTCTTGTTCAAGAAGTGTTAAAGCTATTTCCGGCGTCTCAGTGGTCTGATGCACTCAACCGTAACGGCTACATTGCCTCTGGTTTTGGGGGAATTCTCAGTTCCTGGTGCATGCGATCACTCATCGATTGCCATAAATCACTGAGTCGTTAAATTGAGAGTCTTTTCCGTTTGCTAGAACTGTCGACAGACCTAAACATCTTCACTGATCCTGTGGCAACTGGCGGCCAACAGGGGGCGGCACAGAAGAGATACTTCCGCTATCTGACGGTCGACCCAACGAACGAGAACTTTCTCTATGTCGGATCCGTGTCAGTATTCAATCATCATCTTCGTCCATCATCTTCTCCATCATCTTCTTAGTCATCTTCGTCCATCATCTTCTCCATTCTCTCAAGCTAGCATGAAGGCAGCGTCTGTTCCTTCAAATAGAGTTTGGCCTATTTCCATGAACCAGTTTTAATGTTGTTATTATTCCTAATCGTAAACTCGAAATTTCTAAAGCGCTACTTAAAAGCTAAGCGCAAGGCACCAGGTTATTCACGAGCGCTGCGTCAAGGCAGTGGGGTTGTCCGAAGATGTCATGTCAAGAGCCAAGTCCGGTTGCCAGAAGACCAGAGAGAGTTTTAGCGTCGCTACATTAATTTTGCTGTTACATTACCTTTGGTTATTTTTTACTACGGAAGGTAAAGCGATGATGGAAAGGTTGTTTCTGATTGCAGAGATCACGTCTACCGGTTGGATGCATCCTACATATCCGAGGTAACAGCTGGTGGTGCATTTGATACTGTTGTTCATCATTATCATCACTGCCCATTATCCATCACTTCAGTATCACAGTCATCATCATCATCATCATCATCATCAACACAGCAACAACAACATCTTTCCATCACTTCATTATCGCAATTCATCGTCGTCATCATCACTGCTCAACGTAATGTAACTGATAGCTGTAACTTTATAGCGCCATGCAAGTACTCTCAAAATCACTTCTCTCAAGTCGAACTGATGCTAGATTTCATTAAACTGATCTTTAAGCAAACAATGCGACAAACATCACAGCTTTAATTGTTGATAATTGCGCTAATAAAATGTTCCAGATTATCATTAGGATTCTCTATGTAATCAGAGATCATTTGGATAATTTGCGATATCGAATCTGCGATTTATCGATTCGCTGCCTCGCTGCTGCACGACTTCCTTCATATGGAACGATATAATCCAGCGCCGAATATCTGCGACCGATGTGTTTCCTCGTTCGTCTGAAATAATAGACGACTCTTTCAATGTCGCCGGACATTTATTAAGTCCGATTCTGTTTGATTCATTTCGTCATCTCGCCGAACGAGTTCTCTCCATCTGACCGTTTCGGCCATTTTCATAAAAGTCTGCGAGAGGAAGAATCAAACGGATTATTCCAGGCGGCGGTGTATTAGCCGCGAACGCTGGTTCTCTGGCAGTTCGATAAAACATCGTATTACACGGTAGTTGAATCTTCCACTTGCGTCCGAGTAATGGCGCTATATCAGTCACTCTCAACTGCCAGCTGCTCCATCTTTCCCAGGATGCTGTCTGTCTGTCTGTCTATGTGTATGATTGTGTGTGTGTCTGTCTGTCTCGGACTGCCTCTCTTTGTGTGTTTGTCTTTCTGTGTGTCTGTGTGTGTGTCTGTCTGTCTGTCTTCCTCGACCGAGCGATTTTTCACCCTATCAATCGTTAAGTCCCAATGCGATTCTTTGCTTGTCTCAATCCGTCCCATTGGTAGTTCTTTTAATCTTCCTATATCACCCGCTCTGGCTGTCTGGTCAGTCGCTTGTGCGGTGCGCTGTCCCACGATGACCGCCTCGATTTATCAGTCTGGCCCTGTGGAATTCCACGATTCCAGCCATATGTGGCACTGGAATTCCCACTATACCCTGCTGGGATTTTTCAAATTCCCATTAGGTCCCACTAGGATTTTCAATTTTCCAAATATGCCTCAATTGGATTTTTCAATTTCACGATTTGCCTACAGATTTTTCAATTCCGCGATGTGTAACTGCAGCAGAGCTGTCTAAAATTGTGCGTTGACTTTCAATTTTATTTTCATGAATCGGCTGTAAAAAGCGGGATTTCATATAAGCTGGAGAAGGGAGAAGATAACAATGAAGAGGAGAAAGATGAGGCGGAGAAACAGGAGGAAGAGGATAATAAGGGAATGAGGAAGAGGAAGGAGATGGATGAAGAGACTGGTGCGGTATGATTGATCAATGTCTGCTTGGTCTGTGAAAACACCTGACGTAGCAAACGATCGATTACTTGGGGTTTTATGAGTCGATCGATTTTACTCAGAAGCTGCTAAGATCTGCTGCCGTGTTCCTTGTTAGGAAGTAAAAGTATCTCGCATCCCACAACTGAGACCACCACCACCCGTAGCTGCCACGCTGTCTCTCCGTCTGACTTTTGGATATTGACCTGGAACCGAACCCTTTTGCCTATCGATTTTGTTTTGACTGAGCGGCTGTGAATAAGCTGGTCCCCGCGGCGCGGCTTTCGTTGGGCGCTGTAGAAATCTCGGAATTACGATAACGAGACGTAGGGGAGGCGCTCATTTCCTTTTCTTAGGCCCTTGAGCCGGCAACGGACGAATCCCAAGGTCCTGGACATGGGGCCAGTGCATCGCAGTTTACTTCCCAGCTTATGCCGATACTAAATTCCACTGCTTTGGTGACAGAGGCACGGCGTGCGCAAACGACTTGCCCAGGATCGTTACGCGGAGTTGAACCCGCAACCGCATGATCATTGACCAAACGCCTTACCGATAGACCACCGTGTCGCACGGTTCCGTGTTGCAGTGGCGGTATAGAAGCACAGTTTTCAGATCGAGACAGAGTCTAAAGCTGCTTCTGCTGGACCTTGAAAAGACTGAACTCCGTTTGGAGCAAAATTAAAAGCTTTTGATTTTCTTGTTGATGTAGAATTTTCTCAAGTCAAGCAATTTATCGCAGTCGGCCGTCGCTGCCATTCAGGACCATCTGATCAACTGTCTCGCACGCAGGAAAGACCCAGTGAGTGCTCTACAATCTTAAGACAACCTTCCTCTTACAATCCTCCTTAGCTCCTCTGCTTCCTCCTCCTTTTTATCCTCTTCATCCTCATTCCTCCTCATTCACATCTTCTTCTTCCTTCTACTCTTCCTCCACCGTTTGACCCTAGTCTTCCTCCTCTGTGTTCTCCTCAGTTTCTTCCTCTTCTTTCTTCTCCTTGTGGTTTCCTTCTTTTCCTCTGCTTCCTCCTGTTTTCCTCCTGCTATTCCTCCTTTGGTTTATTCCATCACTTTTCTCCTTCCTTTTTCTCTTCCTCTCTTTTCTCTCTTTCTCTATTTCTCTCTTTGTCTCTCTCCCTCCCTCTCTGTCTCTCTCTGTCTCTCTCTGTCTCTCTCTCTCTTCTCCTCGTCCAGTCGTCCTCCTCCTCCTCCTCTTCCTCTTCCTTTTCCTCCCCCTCTTCCCCTTTCGTTGTCTCATCCCCTCCTGCTGATCTACCATAGGCTTCCTTGCTTATCAACCGAAGGCTTCCTCTTTATCTAAGTTGACTGACCTCCTGGATTGACCTGATTGCCACTTGGCTTTGGTGCGCCATCGATTGAAGCTTTGTGGATTATAGACTGACGCAATAGAAGTTGCTAATTCCATTTACAATTGCATTATGATAATGGCCCTACAGAAGTCAATAGATTAGCTTAGTTTGGATTAGATGGATGAAGGACTCTGCAGAGATAAATATCTTACCGCTGCTCAATCCGAAACCTGATAATGGGAACTTTTTGGCTGTGGCCTAGACCTGGTGCAAAAAACGATGGAAAGCGGCGAAGATCAAAGACCGGTTTTTATCCGTCGCTGTTCTTCAATTAACGAAGCGATGATTAACTGTAATTGCGAGATGGTGTTTCTTCTGTTGGTGTTGGGCTGTTTAATAATAATTGTTATTTAATTAATGTAATGGAATCGATTTCATCTGGATTTTGTGGCTTGATGTTTCGTGAAATAAAGGCTCATTTGAATTCAGACAGCAGACAAGACTAGATGATGGTGATGATGATGATTATGATTATTATGATTATGATTACTATTAGATTAGATTAGATTAGATTCAATATGGATGAGTATCTCGATGATACTTGTCCCGGTCTTGCAATGGAGACGGAGTAATCGTAAACTTGAGATTTCTGTAGCGCCCAAAGAAAGCTAAGTCGCGGGAACCAGATAATGACAGATGCTCAGTCAAAACAAATTCGAAGGACAAGAAGGGTTCGGTTCCAGGTCAAGATCCGAGAGTCAGGCAGGCAGGAAGTCAGACGGCTAAGGTGGGTGGTGTTTGGAATTGGAACTGCAGAACAGATAAGGGGAAGAATAGGAATCATGATAGGATTTGTGGAAGAGGAGTGTTTACAGTTGAGTGGAAGACCTGGGGAGATATTGCAAGGGGTGAAATGATGGTGAGTTCGTATGATGGATCAGATGATTGTCGTAATTCTGGTGGGAGTTAATCAGGTGTTGGGGATCGAATGAGGAGGAGGGGTTCATGTCTTCTTGTCTCTTCACTTCTTCTTCTCTTGTCAGCTGTTGTCGTGTCAGAATCACGTGAGAGCCGTCATTCGAGTCGACAGAACTCGACTCTTCGTCTGCACGACGGGCATCGACTCCCCAATGGTCTACTATCTCAACGTAAGTCTCATCGAGTCTCTCTCTGTGTGTCTGTCAGTCAGTCTGTCTGTCAGTCAGTCTGTATGTCTGTCTGTGTGTCTGTGTCTGTGTGTCTGTGTCTGTCTGTGTCTGTCTGTGTCTGTCTGTGTGTCTGTCTGTGTGTCTGTCTGTGTGTCTGTCTGTGTGTCTGTTTGTCTGTCTGTCTGCCTGCCTGTCTGTCTAGCTAGCAAGAACTTACTCTCTCCCACTCTCTCCCTCTCTCCGTCTGTCTCTTCCTATATCTATCTGTATCTTTGTCTATCTGCATCTTTCCCTTTATCTGTATATCTCTAGCCATCCGTGTGTATATACTGTTGTGTGCTGGCCTTTATAGACTGATTGTCTTTGCTGGGTAGAAACCAGCAGCAACGTTATAAGGTTATAAACATCTTTTTCCTCAACAGCACCAGACATTCGACTTCAAAAACAGTAACATTGGACAGCTGTCTCGTCAAGAAGAAGTCCCTCTTTTACATCTTTATTTGCCGCTCAGCGAGACACCACTCCTTCAGACACTCCTTATAACCCAACTGCCCAAGCACCTGTTACTTCCTAGCTGTTGCATGGACACGTGTCTCTATTAAATATATATATTCCTCCCGCTTACACGTGAACTTGTAACAATACATACATACATATAAACATATACATATATTATATATGTGTATATATATATATATATATATCCTGGTAAGTCTTTTGCAACACATAACACATGTGTTTCAGTTTTGTACTGGTGATTTATTTTTAGAAAAAAACAGCTTTTATTGTTTTGGTGGTTTTTTGTTGCCTGTGCCTGCCTGTCTGCCTGCCTTTCTGTCTGTCTGCCTGTCTATGTTTCTGTATGTGTATGCTTCTGTCTGTCTGTCTGTCTGTGTATGTTTCTGTATGTCCGTCTGTCCGTCTGTCTGCCTCTTTGTGTAAGAAGCGAGACCACCGCAGAGGACAGCTGCTGCTGCTGCTGGGTCCCTGGTCCATGACCTTTGACCTCCCACCAACCACTGCCGCATCTGGATCTGTCAATGGCATCCATACGAAAGATGCTCAACTGTTTCCAATAATCCAGCAACTGAATTAAGCCATCATCAGCCTCCGAAAACAAATGCTGCAATATAACACCATAGTCGTCGTCATCATCATCATCGTCATCATAATCGTCATCATCATCATCATCATTATTTTAAATGTTATCGGTGTATCAATGTAGGAGTAGTAAATACATAGGTTTGTGGTGGTGGTAGTGGCGGTGGTGATGATGGGCGTGGTCGTGGTGGTGGTGATGATGATGACGGTGGTGGTGGTGGTGGTGTTAGTGGTGGCCTGCAGTTGAGTGATTGCTTTGGGTGTTCATCTTCAAATGCGTTGACGCAGTTCCAGGTCTGTGGACGGCAGGGCTCTAGATCGGTCGGTCGGTCGGTCGGTTGGTTGATCGGCTGCCAGCGGAATCCCAAGTCAACCTCCGCCGCCATCCACTCCTGCTTCTCCCTTGGCTCCATGGCTCCCCTGGGACACACTCAGCAGATGACCAGCCCCAACTACCTCTCTCGCTGTCTCTGTCTCTCTCTCGCTTCTCTCGCTCTCTCTCGCTTCTCTCGCTCGCTCTCTCTCTCTCGCTAGCTCTCGCTCTCCCCCTCTCTCTCTGTCTCTGTCTCTCTCTCTCTCTCTCTCTCTCTCTCTCTCTCTCTCTCTCTGTATATATATATATATGTGTGTGTGCATGTCTCTCTCTCTCAGTCTGTATTTGTCTGTCTTGTTGACTCTGGCTAATGACTGTGCGGATGCGTTTGGTCAGTGATTATGCAGCTGAGGGTTCGACTCCGTGTAACGACCCTGGGTGTTTGCACGCACCGCACCTCTGTCACCAAGCAGTAGAATTTGGTGCCGGCGTAAGCTGGGAAGTAAACTGGCAAGTCCTGTGATGCACTGGCCCCCTGTCCAGGACCTTGGGATTCGTCCACTGCCAGCTCAAGGACCTAAAGAAAAGGAAATGAGCGCCTCTCCTACGTCTCACTTGTGGAATATGGGGCACAGTTAGCTAGTCAACACCGCATAACACCATGACATCACAACACTTAGCTGTGATGTCTTAACCAGTTAATGTATGACTCTTCATCATCATCATCATCTTCCTCCTTCTACTCTTCCTCCTCCTCCTTGTTATTATAATAACGGATCTTTGATCGATGATTGATCTTAATTTGTCGATGGATCGATGTGATCTGTGTTGCTGTTGCAGTATTCCAATCTCGATGTGATCTCGATGGATCAGAAGGGAGGTCGGGCGAAATGTCCCTACGACCCGAGCTCCAACTACACGATCGTCTACGTCGGTAAGAAGATCAGCCATCCATCGCAGCTATGATGACGACGACGGCGACGATGATGATAATGACGACGACGACGACGATGATGATGATGATGATTATGATGACGACGACGACGATGATGATGATGATGATGATGATGATGATGATGATGATGATGATGATGATGATGATGATGATGATGATGATGATGATGGTGATGATGATGAACAATAGCAATTACTGCCGGAAATCTGCGCAGTTGAGTTTGAAGACGAGATTTTTTGATGAATTGGAATTTGAACTTGAGAAGGGTGAATGCTGTCAGTGTTTATTCAAAGGCCCTGGATCGTTCCATCAGTCTGTCTGTCTGTCAGCCACAATGGGGTAAACTGATCCGAGTTATTGGGGACTCGAGTGACTTCCTCCACCCCTTCCTACTGAAGAAGTAAATCAGTTTTTTGCTCTTGTTTGGATGGCGGCCAACTGCGAAGTTGGCAGTTTTAACTCTCATCAGAGCCTCGTCGGGGTCGAAGGCCATGCATGCGGTCGCTGTAGAAAAATGTGTGCATTTACATTTAACAAATATTACATTGTGCTTAGACACCTTTTAATCGCTCTCTACCGGCGCCATATCAGATCGGGTTATTTCATATCGATCAATCATTTTTTCCTCAGAGCCTAATGAGAAGATAACCCACCAGTCTATGAGAGAAAGATACAGACAGAGGCAGAGACAGAAAGAGAGACACAGAGGCTGAAGGACAGACAGCGATAGAGACAGATGGACAGACAGAGATAGAGGATTCACTCAGGAGACTTTCCATTCACTCAGACGACTTGCCATTCACTCAGCAGACTTGCCATTCACTCGTTGAGGTCATTTCTATGAAGGCGATTTGATGGCAATCGACGTTTTTCATCTGAACGACCCACGGTGAACAGGACTGAAACCCTTTGACGGACAAAGGTCGTTGCATTTTCCGACGCGAGGCCACATCTGGATTCGTCAGCTGTTTGCATTTTATCGAGAGTCGACGTGAAGAGTAAAGAGTTGAGGATCTTAGAGTGTTGAACCAAATGACCTCTTCGCTGTTCTTCTGGAACTTCCCTAACCCCAACCCTGCCATGCATCTATCCACTTCCGTTCTGCCTCCGGCTCTAGTTGTTGGACTCAGTCGGCGTTAAGCGTCGATAGATGACTGGTTTTGGAATGGCCGACTTAAGCAAGTCATTCAGTCAGTTTGCGTGCAAGAGAGTCCATCAGGGGAAAAGCAAATGGATTCTGTTCGTTCTGCTCGAGTGCGCAACTTTTTCTTTGGTAGAAGGTCGATTGAGTTCTGAGAAATTCAGAGACTCCGCCGGTGAAATCAGGTGCATAAGAAAAAAGATGTCTGTTCTGTTTTAGATTTCGTCTTAGCTATTTTCTTTCATGTCTGTTTTCAGTTGGTTTTCTTATCTGCCTCATTTGTTGTCTGTCTTGTCGGAGTTGCACCTCGTGATCTTAGGGTTAGGGTTAGGGTTAGGGCGGGGGTATGGTTATGTGTATGAGTAGAGGTAGAGGTAGAGGTAGGGGTAGGGTTAGTTAGGGATAGGGTTAGGTCTAGGACGGTTGCATTGAACTGAGCTGGTGTTGTTCTGGTCTAGAGACGGGAAACCCGGGAGGAGTGGCGACCACTTACTCGGCAACTGTGACTGACTTCAGCAATTCCGACTCAGTCATCTACCGACCTCCACTCGTTGGACCCGACTCCAAGGAGTACAGACTACTACGCACCGAACAAGACTCGAGATGGCTCAACGGTCAGCGCACACACACAGACACATACACACACTCACGCACACACACGCACACACACGCACACGCATACACACAAACACACACACATACACACATTCACACGCATACACACACATACACACACGCATGCACGCGCACGCGCACACGCACACACACACCTCGAAAGGTGATGCTCAAATCAGTACCATTCGCCGCATGTGTAATCAAACAATTATCTGATCCATCCTACGAACTCACCAAAACATCAGCCACTAGGGCGGTCTCGGCACAGGTCTTCAACTCAAAACTGAAAACACTCCTCTTCTGCAGATCCTATCCTCATTCCTCTTCTTCCTCTTATCTATCCTGCTGATCCAATTCCAAGCACCACCCACGTAGTCGTCTGTCTGTCTGTGAGACTCTTGAATCTTGACCAAGAACCGAACCCTTCTTGCCTATCAATTTTGTGTTGACTGAGCGCCTGTGAATCAGCTGGTTTCCGCGACTTAGCTCGTGTTGGGCGCTGTAGAAATCTCGAGCGTACGATTAAGATTACGACTTTAAAACCCTATTGTATGTATGTGTGACTATATATTGACAGTTTAATAAAGAGCGTTGTATACATGACCTCAGAAAGAGCCCTGCCCTGACAGTTAGAGGGGGTGAATAGAGTCGACAATGCTTCGAAATCATTCTATTGTCTAGGTGTTTGTGTGTATAATCAAACCAAACTGTTAGGAACCTCTCACAGAGCTAGCAAACTGATGTAAACTGCTTCTTCTTATCGCAATCGTTCACCCGAGATTTCTACAGCGCCCAAAGAAAGCTAATTCGCAGGAACTAGCTTATTCATACGCGCTCAGTCAAAATAAAATCTTCAGGCAGGAAGGGTCAGATTTGGTTCAAGGTCAAGATCCAAGGGCCTTAAGTAATTTAAGGTAAACAGAGGATGGTAATAGTAATTGTAATTTAAAATTTGTATAGTGCCATTTCAAGATAAATAGTTCAGGTCATGATGACCTGAACCACATGAAACAGAAGACATATTTAGTGAAAGCTTGTATCAGTCGTTTTGCACTGTACATTTATATAGCGGCTTTTCTTCAAGAACCCCTCAAAGACTCAAAATAAATAAATATGAAAGTGTCCGATGTCTTGTTGCAAGTTCTGTGTTCCTCTGTCCTTCCATCATTCACCCACAATCATCCAACTGAAGCCTCTCTATCTATTACTCCGAACGTATTCCACTCAAAACTCAAGTCTCACTTTTTAAAAAATCCCACACTGATCCATCGTATCCCCTGCCTTCCCATATTTTCAGCTTAGAAACAACCCACCCTACCAGCTCCTCCCTCCCCCTTCTCTCTCTCTCCGTCTCTCTGTCTCTCTCTGTCTCTCTCTGTCTCTCTCTGTCTGTCTCTGTCTCTGTCTGTCTGTCTCTCTCTCTGTCTCTCTCTCTCTCTCTCTCTCTCTCTCTCTCTCTCTCTCTCTCTCTCTCTCTCTCTCTCTCTCTGATCTTCTGGTAACCGGACTTGGTTCTTGACATGGCATCTTTGAACAACCCCACTGACTTGACATAGCAGCGCTCGTGAATAAGCTGGTGCCGTGCGCTTAGCATTGACAGTGTAAGTAGTTTTTAGAAATTTCAAGTTGACGATTGCGATTGCGATTACGATTACGAAGTGTGGCCAAACGAAATTTCCTTTTTGCTGCGAATTTTCTCTTTCTGGATTTGTAGATCCGCAGTTCGTCGGTTCGTTTGATGTTGGAGACCACGTCTTCTTCTTCTTTCGGGAGCAGGCGATGGAACACGCCAACTGCGGGAAGGTCGTCTTCTCCAGAGTCGCCAGAATCTGCAAAGTAAACTCAACAGTTTCGATTCCAGACTTTTCTTCCTTATTATCTAATTCGTCTAATGCTGGCCTCGTTAGCTACATTGGTTAACGCGTACGTGAAGGCGTCTCTTAGCGTGAAGATGCCGGTTCACGTCCCAGTCGTGGCTTATTTCAGAGATTTGAATATTGGGCTAGCGCGGTCCGCACACGGGGACCTTAAATGGCGTGGCGTCCATTCAAGCGTGCAGCGATAGTGAAGGATCTCATCCGATAAATTCAATGAAAACTGAGCAAGGTCGAGGTAATACGGTCACTATAGAAAAACGTATTTACATTTACATTTAACAGATTTTAGGTTGTGCTTAGACACCTTTAATTCGCATTTTAACGAAGGTATACATACTCGTCAATTTCGTTTAATCTGTAGAGTACTCCATTCAATCCACAAGGGTAAAGTCGACGTTAACGGCCCTAGCAGCCACAAGATGTCGTTAGACACTGGATAATAACACAAATAATATTAGGTGTTTTTAGACACCTTTAAATTGTCGTTTACTGACTATAAATGTCAGTTTCCCGCACTCGCTATTAAATTATAATTGTGTATCATCGGTGGCCCTGGCAAACACAAGATGTTGTTAAATACTGAATACGAACACAATGTTAGATTTCGTTTAGACACCTTTAACTCACATTTTCTGAAATTATATAATCGCCAATTTCGCTAAATTTCTAAGTGATGAGTAAACCATGTAATAAAAAGTCAAGGTTAACGGCCCTGGCGGCCACAAGATGTCGTTAAATACTGGATAATATGAAAATATTAGGTTTTGCTTAGACACATTTAAATCGCATTTGCCCCTAGATGTATATTGTCAATTCCGTTTTACACTCCGCCACTGCCTTGTTTGGGGGTAGTGCCAGTCCCAAGCCTGGATAAAGGAGGAGGGCGACGGCAACGGCCTTTGATGCCATAAGCTGTCGTTAAACTGAGGAACTACTACTAATCGCGAATAAATACACAGCTTCTTCAAGGAAAAATGGACGTTAACGGTTGTAGCAGTCACAAGATGTCGTTAAACACTGGATACTAAAACAAAAGACAGGCAGCGGTAGTGAAGGATCTCACCCGATCAATTCATAGAAATGATTAGCAGGTTAGAGCCAAACGGTCGCTCAAGGAAAACGTGTATATTTACATTTTACATTTAATTAGGGCTGTTACTGATTAAAACATAATTAATCGATTTATCTCTAAAATTTAACTCCGATTAATCGATTAAATTCGATTGAGTTGGTATCTGTTAAGTAAAGCTTTAAAAAAAACTTTAAAATGTAATTACTACTTTCTTTCTACAAAAAACTCCAATCATTCTTCATGCTAAAGTTAAAATTTAGTTAGTTCCTCAGTTTAACGACAGCTTATGGCATCAAAGGCCGTTGCCGTCGCCCTCCTCCTTCATCCAGGCTTGGGACTGGCACTACCCCCAAACAAGGCAGTGGCGGAGTTAAAATTTTAAACAGTCAGTAAGTTGATATTCCGACGGATGTTCGTGTTGAAGGCATTGAAGGTCATCGATGTCTTTGAGCCACGAAATGCGAATTGTTTATTGCTATAAAATATTTAATTTTGTCGCCGTCTTCGACTTTTCCATCAGCATTTAACTGAAATGCAAAATGATCCCCTAATTTTACGCCCAGGCGTTTTACATTATCGTTGTTCGCCATATTGTTTACTCCGGAAATGGACTGCTCGTTAGCATTAAATAAGTAAAAAAATATCGATTAGAATTGTTAACGATTAATCGATTAATTAATCATTAAAATCGGCAGCCATACATTTAATGCAGGCACTGTTGACTTTTGCCTGTGGTCTTTTTCATGGCTATACTTACTTACATGAGCGACCGAATTCATCAAAGTCTCAGTTTAGAGCTTATGGAAATCAAATTGCCATTTTTATCTGGAAATATCTCCTTTTTCTTAAGAAAATCTCTTTTAAGACTCCCATGCCATAAATGTCTCATTAAAACGAAGCCTTCATGACATCTGTATTATTGTCTGTGGTTACTTTACATCTGGTAATGGATTGTGTAGTAAACCAGGCGGACAATTATATAGCGCAGGTGTTGTTCGTGTGTATTTCAGAGGGACGAAGGTGGTAGTAGTCTGTCGATGGACTATCGCTGGACGACGTTCCTTAAGGCGAGGCTCAACTGTTCGGTTCCTGGAGAAATGCCCTTCTACTTCAATGAGATATGTACGATCATCTCACTGCCTCGTCTAATCTAATCACTGTAAAGATTAAGCGGCCTAATCCAATCTAATCTAATCATTCATAGGATTAAGTAGCTTTATCTAGACCAATCTTTGTACAGATTAACCAGCCCTATCCAAGATAATCTAATCATTAATAAGATTAAGGAACCAGTACATTATTATAATGAAATCAAGCCAAATCTAATCTGATCATTGTAAATAGTATGAATCATGGTCCGAACTATTCTAATCACAATAAAGATTAAGGGCTTTACAAATCAAGTATTATGTGAACCAATTGTAGATTAAGAGCCATTTTTTTCTATTTTCGTACATGTTGAGTATCATTTTTATTATAAAAATTGTTATCAGGTGTTATTATAGTTATTGTTGTTGTTGTTGTTCTTCTTCTTCTTCTTCTTTTTATTATTATTATTATTATTATTATTATATTTATTACTTCAACTAAAATGTTTCATCAGTCATTCCAGGTGACATATATTTATTACCTGATGGCATGTTTTTCAGTGCCCCAGGGATCATTGCTGTCTCGATTCAAAGAAAATTTAAAATTTATGAATATTAATAATGTTGGTTTCAGATGACGTGAGCTTTAATCAGACGGAGCAGATGTTCTATGGCCTTTTCCGTACAGTTCAGTGAGTATTTCTTTCTTTCAGGCAGTTCTTCTTAGTCTTCTCCTCTGCCTCCTCCTCCTCCTAATCCTCCTCCTCCTTCTTCTTCTTCCTGCTCTTCATACTCTTCTCCTCTTCCTCCTCCGCCTCCTCCTCCTTCTTCTTCTTCATGCTCTTTTTCTTCTTCTTCCTCCTCTTCCTCCTGCTCTTCCTCCTCTTCATCTTCTTCCTAATCCTCCTCCTTCCTCCTGCTCTTCATACTCTTCTTCTTCCTCCTCCTCCTTATCCTTCTTCTTCCTCCTCCTCTTCCTCCTGCTCTTCTTCTTCTTCTTCTTCTTCTTCTTCCTCCTCCTCCTCCTCCTCCTTGCTCCTGCTCTTCATGCTCTTCTTCTTCCTCCTTCTCCTCCTCCTTCCTCCTCCTCTTCCTACTCCTCTTCGGAAACTACAACCTTTTAGAGGTTGTTTAAAGGCGCTACGTAAGTAAGGAGATGCACGTGTGTTAGGATATATGGAGGAAGTAGACTGATTGGGAAGAGGCTGATGATGATGAGTTGTGTTTGTCTGGTCGTCGTTAAGGAGTGGCTTCTGGGGATCAGCCGTCTGTTCCTTCTCCGTCGCAGCCATCAACCGGGTCTTTGATGAGAGTCCCTTCAAAGGACAACAGAACTTTGAGACTGGATGGTTTCCGATTCCAGACCGTGACACTCCCTCTCCGAGACCAGGACAAGTAGGCCTACCATCGAGATTCTCAACCACATCGAATCTAAGCTAATCTATTCTAAACCAATCCAATTCAATCCAATCCAATGATGATGGTGGTGATGATGGTGATAATAATAATAATAATAATAATAATAATAATAATAATAATAATCATAATAATCATCGTCATAATCATCATAATAATCATAATCATCATAATAATCATCATAATAATCATAATCATTATCGTCATCATCATCTTGTCTTCTCTATAAGCCTTTATTTCACCAAACATCATGAAACAAAAACCAGATTAAATCGATTCCATTACATTAATTAAATTATCTACAGAACAAGACTTGAAGCTGACTCATCAGTTCCTAGTACTTCTTACTTCCTATCTATTTTTTCTCGCCTTTTCCGCATTTGACAAATATCTTACTTAAAATGATACGTTGTGTCATTTGGTTGTCTTTTGGTTGTCATTCGGTTGTCATTTGGTTGTCATTTGGTTGTTTTTGGTTGTGTCTAGTGTCGATATAGTTCGCTGGACTTGTCGACGTCCACGCTATCTTTCATAAAATCTCACCCGCTGCTGCATGACACCGTTGATTCGACCTTTGGCCGACCTCTTTACTACACCAAGGATGACCTTGCCCTGACCCGAATGGCTGTACATACGGTCGGAGGTCACAAGGTCTTCTTTCTCGGATCAAGTAAGTGCCTGACTTATACCAGGTGGCCTTACCATCACAGCTATTCTGCTTTGATGCTACTAAAGATTGCGCAGTGTTACTTCAACGCTCGAATTTATGTTTTTTGCTGAATAATAAAACAATCTGTTACTATTCACAGAGTAGGCCTATAACAAAGATATGCATTGCATTCATATCAAGAGCAAATGTAGACGTCTTTCTATAGCGACCCTGTTTCAAAGAATTAATCGGGTGAGATCATTCACCACCGCTGCCCGTTTGAATGAGCGCCATCCACTTAAGGTCCCCGTGTACGGACCGTGTCAGCCGAAGATTCAAATCTGTGGCGTAAACACGAAAGATCTTCAGAAAATGTGTATGAAGTTCGTTCATCTGTTAAGCCAAGAAGCCAAACACAAATGCAGATGTATATATTTTCATATATGTGGATTTTTCTGTAGCGCCTTTTCATCAACATTGTAAAGTAAAGAACCGTTGGTTTGGCTGTTGAATTAGGCCGAGGCGTCGTTCACAAGGTGGCGCAGTGGATCGGCGAAGACAACGACGTCCAGTTCGTAACGGTCGCCATTTTGAAGCCTTTCAGGAACGTCGTTCGACCGATCTGGCAAATGCTCATCCACACGATCAACGCATTCAAGGTCCAACGACGACTGCCTGATGATGATGATGATGATGATGATGATGATGATGATGGTGGTGGTGATAATGATGATGATGATGATGATCATTATGATCATGATGATGATCATGCTGATGATCATCATCATCATCATCATGACGGTTACTGTGTAGGGATTTTGAACAAATTCTTCACTCACAACTGCTCAGCGCCATCGACTGATGCTTAGTCAGTAGATAGTGGCGCTTAATAAATGCAGAAATAGTAAATAATTGTTTTTATTTGCAATGCACAGTTATCCTGTTTTGCATCAAGTGACATTGCACTGAAAGACCTCACGTCAGCTGCATGACACAGAGATAGGCAGACAGACACACAAAGACAGACAGAGACAGACAGAGACAGAGACAGCGAGAGAGAGACAGCGAGAGAGACAGCGAGCGAGAAAGAGACAGAGAGACAGAGAAAGACATAGAGAGAGACAGACAGAGACAGCGAGAGAGAGAGCGAGCGAGAGAGAGACAAGAGAGACATAGAGAGAGACAGACAGAGACAGAGAAAGCGACGGTAGTCAAGGGCAGCGGTTGTCATGGTGTTTGCAGACGACCTACCTGTACCTGAGTACAGATGATGCGGTGGTCCAGCTGCAGACGGAGGACTGCTTCCGGTACACGAGATGCCAGTCATGTCTGATGGATCCCTACTGCACTTGGAATGCTCAGCTGGCTACCTGTCAGCCACACCACTCACAGTCGGTCCCTTTCGCTCTGTCTCTCTCTCTCTCGCTCATTCTCTCTGTCTGTCTGTCTCTCTCTGTGTGTCTCTGACTCTGTCTGTCTGTGTCTGCCTGTCTCGGTCTCTTTGTTTCTGTCTGTCTGTCTGTCTCTCTCTGTCTCTGTGTGTGAGTGTCTGTCTCTCTTTCTGTCTCTGCCTGTCTCTCTTTCTCTGTGTCTAATCTAATGACTTCTATAGAGCCGTTATCGTAACGGACAATACATCAATCAAAAATGATATCAGAGTAAAAATCATAATTTGCTTGTCTGAGTTCTTGACGAGTGTCACTCCTATAATCGACCGGTTTGATCCGGCTGACTGGGTGGGGTGGTCATGGCGCCACATAAATTCTGGTCTGTTTCTGAAATATTTTTCGTTGTTTCTGCTGCAGTTCGCCTGAACGTCTCTTCAACGTCATTGATGACGTCTGCAACAAGGCCTGTCAACCATCGCACAGTAAGTAAGCAGGTCTTCCACTCGAAACTGAAATCACTTCTCTCCCGCAGATCCTATCCTGATTCCTCTTCTTCCCTTTACCTGTCCTGCAAAGCCAATTCCAAACACCATCCACCCTAGCCGTCTGACTGCCTTCCTGCCTGACTCTTGGATCTTGACCTGGAACCGAACCCTTTTTGCCTATCGATTTCGTTTTGACCTAGCGCCTGTAAATAAGCTGGTTCCCGCGTCTTAGCTTTCGTTGGGTGCTGTAGAAATCTCGCGTTTACGATTACGATTACACAATCAAAAATGACAGTGACATATCTGAATTGGCTCTGTCTTGGCTGAATCAACTACTTAGATCGCCCTCTTTGACATTTGAAATTTACATCTTTTGAGACTTCTTTATCGCTGTTAGACTAAAATTTATTTCCCCGCACGTTTTATATCTGTTGCTTTAAGTAAGAGTATTAGGTTTCTAGCGGGACAACCGCTTCCACTGGGCCCATGGTAGGCACGCGTTTGCCACTGGTGGCTACTGGTGGCCATCTATGGGCCCAACATGGCTCAACGAACATGGAAAGTATGTCTCTCCATAATCCATGCACCTGTTAGACGTCCATGCTCAAGTGGTTCTGAAAGGCGCTATTTAAATAGATACACGTTGTGTGGCACGGTATCATACTGGATAGACTGCTGGCTTGTATAGCGGAGGTTACGGGTTCGAGCCTCCGAGACGGTTACCGTGTAGGGACGTTGTGCAAGTTCTTAACTCACAATTGCTCGGCGCCATCGATTGATGCTAAGTCATTAGATAGTGGCGCCTAATAAATGCAGAAATAATACACGTATGTATACATGCAAACACACAAACACATGAAAACACATACATACAAACACATATGTACATGTTTACCTCTGTTGGACCGTATCGTGTCCATGATGTGTTCTGTTGCCAGAGCCTTATACTTCGACGCGAGAGGTCCTTCAAGGCGTCTCCCTTCATCTCAACTGCACCCCAGTCTGCCTTCCGCCGTCGCCCGCCAGCACCAAGGTCATCTGGCACTTCTCCGATGTCTCGAGTGCCAGACTCGTCAAGATCGACTACCAGGAGTACATCCTGTCGCAAGACTTTGGCCTCGTCATCTTCGACGTTCGTCCTCATCACAACGGAAACTTCAGCTGCTCTGTCAATGGATACATAATCGCACGACACCAGATCAAAGTCCTACGTACGTCTGTCAGTCTATCACCTTAAACAGCGTGGCGCCCATTCAAACGGGCAGCGGTGGTGAAGGATCTCACCCAATTAATTCATTGTAAAATGAGTAGGGTCTAAACCATCTGTCGCTACAGAAAAAGCTTTTACATTTCATGTTACGTTTAACAAATATTAGGTTGTGCTTAGACACTTTTAAATTGCTTTCTTCCGAAGTTATATATTCGTCAATTTCGTTCAATTGGTGGTATAACTCAGCCACTGCCTTGTTTCGGGGTAGCGCCAGTCCCAAGCCTGCATAAAGGAAGAGGGCGACAGCAACCGCCTTTGATGCCATAAGCTGTCGTTAAACTGAGGAACTACTGATTGACGGTATTTATTTAGGCCTGTAATGGAAAGTCGACCGCAGCTGCCCTGGCAGCCACAAGATGTAAAACGCTGGATCTACTATAAGTTTAGGACATATTTAGACACCTTTAAATCGCTTTTTGCAGACGGTATGTACTCGCCAATTTCAATAAACTGGCAGCTTGACTGCTCCTCAAAAACAAAAGGTAGACGTGAACGGCAGCCACAAGATGTGGTTAAAAACCTGAATACTTATGCAAATATTCGGTTGTGCTTAGACACCTTCATATCGCTTCTTTCCCACGCTATACACATGTCAAATTCTTTCAGTAGATTGTTTTAAGCCCATGTGTAAGGTCGACGTTAACGGCCCTGGAAGCCACAAGATGTCGTTAAACACTAAATACTAAAACAAAAGACGTGGCGCTCATTCAAACGGGCAGCGGTGGTGAAGGATCTCACCCGATAAATTCATTGAAAAATAAACAGGGTCTAAGCCATACTCTGGCTATAGAAAAATTTTACATTTACATTTACAATTACTAATTCTTTTTGTTTTGTGTAGCTTGTCGTCTGAGTGCAAACAAGGAGGAGACGTGGCGACAGGAGTTTGCGAAATGGTGCAACGCATTCAGCGCCTACACTCAGGAATACAACCATTGGGTCTGTCTGAAGGTCAGTCGTTTGTCTGAAGGTCAATCGTCTGTCTAAAGGTCAGTCTTTTGTCTTAAGGTCAATCCTTTGTCTGAAGGTCAAACCCAGGACAAGCGAACACAGTTCATGCTGTTGTTGAATTACATTTCACTACACTTGACGACCTATTATGTGGACGCTATATAAACGGCTGCTGTCTGTTGGCTTGTAGAAGCAATGCCTCAAGGAGAGATGCATTCCTCAAAAGATATCCGACAAGTGCTATCTCGACAAATCGCTTGTGCCTAGGCGACCGTGACGACGAAGGCACCATCATCGCTCAACCATGACGACATCAGTCCACCGCTAGAGGTCACTGCTCGGTCAACCGCGTCTGAATCTCACCGGTTCGTTCTCGTCTCGAAACGGTCTCAACCCGACGGCCTCAATGGCCTCTTCGCTTTTCAAAATCTGTGATGTGCACATAGCAATCGAAACCAGATGGCGACACTTGTACGGACATGCGTCGCGTAGCGTTAGGCCGAGGGTAGACTAATTTATGTGCATGCTAATTATGGCCTTGACTCTTCATTTGCATAACTGACCAGTTGCAACATAATGTTTTCTTTTCTGTAAAGTCATTGAGTCAATAGCGAAAACCCAAATTATCTCTTAAATTATAAACGGAAACAAAAGGTTCAAAGTTTTTCTGAAACAGAGGCAGATGAGATGATGTTTAAAAGCTGTTGGGAAATATGTTACTCAAGGAAGTAAGTTGGGAGTTTCTCTTTGCAAAACTCGCGGAGTGATTTTTGGCAAACTTTGGCTGGGGTTGATTCAATGGCTTATCTACCCAGGTGATCAAGTTTTATGAAATTGGTCACAAGTGGTAAATTACTTTGATTTCTATAAAGATCAGCCTAACGAACGATTTCATGGAGTCTGCTGTGACCGCCCCTTTACAGGCGTCACGGGATCACTTGTGCGTCAAAAGCCTTCAGCTCCGACAAGTTCTGGGTCTTTTGAGATTAGAGATTACGAGCTGTTACGTGTAATTAGTTCACTCTGTAAATAGAACCAGAATTTCTAGAATTCTAAAGCGAATGAAAATACAGTTTCTGTTGATTGTTGGACGAACGGAGAATCTCCCTCTGGCGCTGGCTGTTCCCAACTGCTTCAGGCCGAATACTTTTCACTTTTCTAACGTATGGCTTTCTGTAAATTTCTAGTTTCTTTTCTAGTCAAGTTCGGAACCTTGGGCATTTATGTAGAGATTTGTGAAGGTCAGTTGAATGAATGGGCCACTTAATAAACCCAGGAAATAATTTGTCTTATTTCGTGAATCTTCGGACTTCTATAGCATTAAGGATACATATGGTTTCAAGCACAGATCTCGACCTGGCTTCCCCAATGGATTATGATTCTGATTACAATCATTAAGTGCGCAAGGTCAGTAAATCTGAATCTGAGGCGCTAAGCAATTGTGGGTGAAGGGCTTGTTCAAGGTCCATACACCGTAACAGTCCAGGGGAGGAGGCTCGAACACATACTCTCCCGGTTACAAGCCGAGAGCTTTGACCAATCGGGTGCCGTGACATACATGCATGCCCGCTTAAAACGCTCTATCCAATCAGCTGCGGTGACCTAAATGCGGTTGATTTTAATCACCGCTTACGAGAGGATTTGCCCTTTTTCGGGTTTTTTCTGTCAGTTCGCGAGTTGTCCCTGGTTGTTGCACAGATCGGCACCATCATCGACAGGTTGTGCTGGCGAGGCATTTCGCCCGGCAGAACGTGGGCAAATCTAAGTAGATCCACCTCAATGTCAACAGACTCCTCTCGATGTCTCCTGTACGTGCGAGAAAGGTCGTACCTCAGCTGTGCCACCAGCTCTATCTCCACTCCTAGGCTGTCCGCAAGTCTCTTGAAGTGCTGCAAAATTGAAGGAAGAACTGAAGGAAGTCATGCGATCTTAAGAAACTTTATGTAACTTCACTGAGCATGACATTTTACCAAAAATGCATTAGAAGACAGATTTGTGTTCTGAGACAACGTTGCCAATGATGTGGCTGGAGTTGTGATCAAAGGACAAACAGTAAGAGAGATCTTGTATTGCGACTGCTTTCTCTCTGTTAGATAAAAACGTACCATTGAAGCAATAGCGTCGCAAGACTCTACAAGTAGCTATAGGCAACATAATGGCCGAGATCTGATGGACATTTTTCGTCCTGTAAAACAGAAATTTGCCAAACCCACAAGCATCTCTGATTGACTCAGACGAATTTGACAATGAATTGACTGCACAAAAAAAAAGAAACAAAACTCATTACCTCTCGAGTTGAAGTTTTGTGCATGGAGTAAACGGCTGTGCGCGATATCTGTAGAGCAAATCTCAGGAAATTTGTGTCAATGCCTGAAAAAACACTTAACCTCTTAGCAACCAAATCAACGCACAAAACAATTTCCAAAACAATACGACCACCTGTTGTGTGATCTTGCAGATCCATGGATTTCATTTTACTCCATCTTCCAATTCTTACGCCACAATTCAAAAGAAAATTTCATATTCAAATGCATCACTAAACTAACAAAAAAGACCAAATGTTGTGCTGCATCAATAATTTATCTATAGCACTTTACAGAAAAAAACTATTCAGAAGTGCTAGCAGCCAAACTAAGACTGAAAGTTTACTCACAACGTATCGAAAGAAATGTACAAGGTTTCATAGAGTGACCACATGGCCTCGACCCTGCTCATTTTGCAATGGATTGATTGGGTGAGATAGCCTGGTTCTGCTCAGCATTCAACATTCAGCATACATTACATTGTATCTGCGTCGGTTGGACAGCCAATGAGTGCAGTGCATTTGCGAGGTGCCTAGAAGGTGCTCAGCTGTCTTCACACAAACATATATTCTGAATTAAACTTGGCAGAATGCATGCAACTCAGTGGTTAAGCAGAGAAGACAGTTCTCAGCAAGTATGTTTATGCATTATTTAGTAAAAAAGAGTCAAAACAAAACAATTTACAATACAATACAATACAACTGCATTTAATATGGTGCATTCAAGACTTCCTCCAGGTCGCTATGTTGTAACCGCCTCGAGGGAGGAGGCTCGAACCCGTAGTCTTCACGCTACAAGCCAAGCGCTCTAACCTATCGGCTACCATAACAAATGATGTCTTACCTTCGTTTCCCTTTGTACCAAACGGTGGATTCATGATGACGCAGTCAAACAGTCCTTTCCAGCGGTGGTCCTCTCCAACGGCCAACTGCTCCACCACATCCACCTGGATCAAATCCACGTTTGTCATCTCCATTTCGACAAGATTGTGCTGGCAGACGGCCAAAGCGTCACTGTCTATGTCGACCCCAACACAGAAACTGTTCAACAAACAAGTTTCAATTCATGGAAAATAAATTATTTAAGTTTGTAGTTGAAAATACATTTAAAATTCAGTTATCAGAGCCCAATTTAGGGTGTTTTGTCTAGCCGACCCATGTCAATTTATTAACTAAACATTTATTTACCAATCAATTCAGAGGTCCATTTCAAATCTTCATTAATCTAATAATTTACCAGTGAATTAATTCAATCACCTATCTACCATCAACCATGGTCTCGAGAAAAGTCAGCAGTTCAAATAAAATGAAAATAAATCTCTTTAAATCCAGCTGACCACCTTCTACCATCTGCTACCACCCAACTCTGCCACTATGCTACAACGTTCTGTCCAGAAGACACTCCTTTACCTGGCCCCCAACATGACGCATCCAATAGTCAGCATTCCACATCCACATCCTAAGTCCGCAATCAGTTTCCCACCGATGTCCCCAAAACGAGACTCTATTGTATGAAGCGCATGAGCTGAAAACAACATTTCACACAATCAGAAGCATAAATTGTCGTTTAAATGATCCTAAAAAATGTCAAGTAAATCTCCAATCTGTCTCAGTACCCCACAAAAGACCAGCTTCTTCACTGTTACTTAATCAGACTGAGTCCATACAGGCCCAGATCAAGGGCTGTTGGGGCCCCAAGGCAGAAGGTAATGTAGGACCCTCCAATCTCCTCTCCTTCTCAGTGTGTCAAATTAAAGTTCAACTCCCAATGCTGCACAGAAGTATTAGGCATAGTCGGATGGGGGCCCCCTTCTTGATAGTCTGTGTCCCCTAGGCAGCTGCTTAGTTTGTCTGTTGGGTAATATGGGCCTGAGTCCGCAAGAGCCAGATAACTGTTGGGTCAGTTTCAATGCCCAGTCAAAATCCGTAATGGTCAGGCTGTGAGAGGAAGTGAGAAGCCAAAGCATGAAATAATTGGTGGATCCAATTCAACGCCAACACCACTTGAGAACACTTCACATATTAGGGGAAACTTAAATTTAACCAGAGAATTTCCACTTACGAAAATCAGGACATCAAGCACTTTTCCCTACTTAAAGCACACAACACTGGACTTCATGGCAAAGTTTTGTAACGGTTTTTATGCGCCCCACAAGGTAACAGGCTAAGATGCCCTGATGCAAATAGCAGATAATAGCAGATCTAAAGCAGATAATATCAGATCTAAAACGATGTGAAAAAGTTATTGTACCCGCTATATGTGGAGTTGTCGTGTACTGTTCCAGTTGTATTTTTGGATCTTCGAAGTCATCGACGTCTTGCAAATAGCTCTCCAAATGCTGAAGTTTCAGTTGAGCCATTTCTAGTTAAATGTGCGCATCGGTCGTTAGTCGCCTAAATAAAGGTGACAGACAAACCACTCTATTCACCGAAATACAATGTAGTGTAATGCAACAGAACATTCATTTAGCGCCCCATTGAGATATCTACGCAAACGAACCAACGGCTAAACATGACACACGTGTTCCGTCAATTCATGTTCCTGTTACTCGAGTTTTATAACTAAACTAACTTCGATCCATTTCTATCCGATGAAACTGACGCAGCGATTATTCAAAATTAAACTAAATCATTTTATTGGCCAAACAAATAGTTTTTAATCTCAACAGCAAAGGCCAGCGTCTTACCGTTATCCCTTGAACGTCTCTGTTGATGATTTGTTATGGAAATAAGTAAGTGAGTAACTGCTCTATAGCAAACTCTAATAGCAGCGCTCAACCGAAATTGGATTAAATCAGAAACAGGTTAATTTATTCATATTATAAATGGATGGATTTATAAGAAAATAAAGGCATTTTGATATATGTAAACTGTGTGATCGGGCCTTTTGGGTCGCTGGTCCTCGTGGGTAGAACAGCCTTCGGGCATCTATTCAGGGCCTAGACAACCACGATCCTTGGGCCCAATTTGGACCATCGATGCCTCGACGCCCCTTTACACGAGTGACACAATGCGGACCAACTGTGGTCCAAGTAAACAAGGAGCTCTGGGAAGGCCAAAAGTGTTCACACTTTTTAAAACATTAAGTAACTCTACGTACTTGCGCTGAAAATTGACAATGTAAAGTGTCTACAAAGACGTTTTACCACATGAATCTATAAAGACTATATACAACTATATATAGTTTAAAAGACTTTTATCTCTGGCAAGGGGACTAATCACACAGCGCTGAAATACATCGTGAACTTCAGCCAACAACCACAGCCGAAACTTTTAATTCCTGGCCGTAATGTAATTCCATGAGCACGTGACTTTAACAATAACAACAAAATCATTTTTAAATGGCGCGGGAGAAAGAACCCTCAACATTTGGAAATAAGTTATTGGCGTGTTTTGGAATGGTTGATCACTGCTGGCGGCTTTTCGACTATGACTGTGCTTTGAAGGGGAACTGCTTTGAAGCGCTGGATGGCTGTGGAACGGCGTTGGAACAAATAATGTTCTAATTTATCGTTTAAAACAAATTCTAACAGGTGACCTATGTTAAATGTAACTGTAGATGTTTTTCTGTAGCGACCGTATGACCTCGACCCTTGTCATTTTTCAAAGAATATATCGGGTGAGATCCTTCACCACCGCTGCCCCATTTAACGACTTTTCTGATAGTATTAACATCTTGTGACTGCCAAGGGCAGTTGAGGTGAAGCTTTCCATGTTGCACTACAGACTGTGGTAATAGTAGTTTCCACTGTTTAACGATATCTTATGGCATCAAAGGCCGTTGACGTCGCCCTCCTCCTTTATCTAGGCTTGGGACTGGCACCACCCGAATACGGCTGTGGCGGGAGTTGCACTAAAGATTGAACGAAATTGACGAGTATATAGCTTTGGGAAAATAAGCCCTAAAGGTGTTGAAGAAAAACCTAATATTGTTTTAGAATTAAGTGTTTAATGACATCTTTTGGCTGCCAGGGCCGTTAAAGTCGGCCTTCCATTGTTAAGTTTTTTTATTAAGTTAATTACAATTAAGTTATTTTCAGTTTGCTTGCGATTGAATAAAATTCACTAATATATAACGGAAAAACAACGATTTAAAGGTGTCCAAGTACAACTAAATATTTGTAAAATGTAAATGTAAATGTACATGTGTTTCTATAGCGACCGTATGGGCTCGACCCTACTTGTTTTTCGACGATCCTTCACCACCACTGCCTGTTCGAATGGACGCCACATCATTTAAGGTCCCCGTGTACGGACCGTGCTAGCCCGAGATTAAAATCTCTAAAATAAGCCACGACTGGGACATGAACCGGGATCTTCGCGCGCAGAGGCGCCTGGACGCACGCGTTAACAAATGTAGTTAACGAGGCCAGTAGAATGTTAGTCTTCTTCTCACTTCAGTGTAGCTTCAGGCTTATGTGCATTAATATTCACATAGCATTGGAGAGATTTTCTGTTTTAAAATTGCGATTCTGGTATAATAGATTCAGGTTTAAGGGTCAGTCACTGACAGATGTCAGCGTTGAATCCATGTTGATCTCTTCTTCCTCTTATCTCTCTCTCTCTCTCTCTCTCTCTCTCTCTCTCTCTCTCTCTCTCTCTCTCTCTCTCTCTCTCTCTCTCTCTCTCACTCTCTCTCTCTCTCTCTCTCTCTCTCTCTCTCTCTCTCTCTATCTATCTCTCTCTCTCTCTCTCCTCTCTCTCTCTCTCTCTCTCTCTCTCTCTCTCTCTCTCTCTCTCTCTCTCTCTCTCTCTCTCTCTCTCTCTATCTATCTCTCTCTCTTCTCTCTCTCTCTCTCTCTCTCTCTCTCTTCTCTCTCTCTCTATCTATCTCTCTACTCTCTCTCTCTCTCTCTCTCTCTCTCTCTCTCTCTCTCTCTCTCTCTCTCTCTCTCTCTCTCTCTCTCTCTCTCTCCTCTCTCTCTCTCTCTCCTCTCTCCCTCTCTCCCTCCAACCCCAACCACCACCTCCCGTAGCTGCCACGCTGTCCCTCCGTCTGACTTTTGGATCTTGACCTGGGACCGGAGCCTTTTGCCTATCGATTTTGTTTTGACTGAGTGCTTGCGAATAATCTGGTCCCCGCGGCGCGGCTTTCGTTGGGCGCTGTAGAAATCTCGAGATTACGACTACGATTACGATTACGATTGATCAACTGCAGAGCGGAACAGTCAAACGTGAACACGAGCCCCACACCCCGTGGCTGCGGGGAATCTGGAGATCGAGGGTCCTGTTAAATTCTTCTCATCTGGTTTCAAACTAACGCCGCTGATACATGAACTGCAGTCGATCGCATTGCAACCGAATACTCCCGGGACGAATCAGATCTATGGCTCGTATAGAAATTGCACAGCGCACGGAACAATACGGGTGGTAAAAACGTTCAGCCCCAACTCGGACGCGGACGGATAAAAGCGACTGGTCGGTCGGCGCTCAGAGAGCTGAAAAGAATTGGCTCGATCAATTCGAAGTATCGCGTGGACCTCTATGAATGCAGAGCAAATAGAGTTAGGGTGGATTAGAGTCTAAAAGCCCGGCTTCTTCGTCTCTCGAAGGCCGACGAGGCCTCGTAGATCCTGGCGACTGTCGCATCTCAGGAACATTGAGATACAAGCGGCTCAAGAATTTGCCTTGAAGAAAGGAAGCTGAATTTGGCTGAAAGCATCATCAATCACTCGGGGTGAATCGGGGTGAAGGAAGAAAGGGAGGAAAGAAGGATGGAAGGATGGAAAGAAGTATTGGAGGAAGAAAGGAAGAAAAATAGAAAGGAAGGAAGAAAGAAAGGAAAGAAGGAAGGATCAATGGAAGGATAGAAGGAAGGAAAGATAGTAGAAAGGATGGAAGAAAGGGAGGAAATATGGATGGAAGGATGGAAAGAAGTATTGGAGGAAGAAAGGAAGAAAAACAGGAAGGAAGGAAGAAAAAAGGAAGAAAGAAAGGAAGAAAGAAAGGAAAGAAGGAAGGATCGAGGGAAGAATGGAAGAAAGGATGGAAGGAAGGATGAAAGGAAGGAAGGAAAGAAGCAAGGAAGGAAGGAAGGAAGGAAGGAAGGATATAAGTAGTGGTATGGTAGGTAATTTGGTTTATCTTCCACACTTCTGACAGCCTTTATCAACACTGACGAAACTTCATTAGTAGCTTGGAAACTCGAATTTAATTTCAAAAGCGGGCAGTTATTCACCCCCTCCCCGGCGGAAGGATTCAGAAGTTGTGCTTTGGTTCTGGACAGTTGTTCTATTCGCTGCACATTCGCCAGTCAATCATCTCGCTTGGACTTAGTTCCATGATAATGTTAATTTCAGCTTAATTAAAAACATACTCGTTAACTTAGATCGATGTGTCTGTGAATGCGAAACGCCATTTCGGAAAGAGCCACCTGAAAAGTTGGTTTCATGAATAGCAATGAGATTTCGTTGCATCGATCCACTTGGGTTCTACCAGGTGCTTACAATCGATTGCTGGTCGGGAATTGATCCGCCGCTAAATCCATGCATGTCACCGACCTCATGCAGAGAGCTGACGATTTTTAGCCAACTTTGAAAGCCATATAGGCTCCAGGGCGTGATTTTCAATGGCCATAGCCGACCAGCAAAGGAATGGGAGTCTGTGGATACGAGCCATGAGTTTTGAGAAAATGTTTAGAGCAAAAGTCTTATCTTCCACCCCTTTTCTCCATTGTATTTTCTGACTCTTTTCAAAACGATTTGAAGCAACATCCGTTAAAAGTTTGTGATATTGTTGGAGCAGATAGGTGTGGTTATTCACGGATCTAGGTTTGAAATAATAATTTTGCTGTCACAGTTGAAATTTAAAGTCGACAGCATGGAGTATTTTAAGCTGAAAAACAACTCCATCGTTCTCTAAACTATACAGTAATATGTCCACATTCTTACACTAGCATGACATAATTATGTGATGCGGTCACAACGTCATCATGCGTAGTGATACACAAATACACGCTCGCGCCAGTCAATCGCCTTCGCCGTTACATAGACCGATGAACCAATCACAGCTCAGTTCACATTTGGACGCAAAAAAGTTCAACCCGTTATTTTCTAACCCTATGAAGATGGTGAAACGTTCGCTGTCACTTTTCCGTTAAGAAAAACAAGTAAAATCTGTTCATTTAGAATAAATCTGATGCGAATTCGATAGGCGGAGGTTACTAGATTTCTCAGCTTAGTCACTGTAGTCGCTGTGACACTAGTTACAATGTATATTGAAAATTGGTCGCCATATGACTACGCCTCATCTGTGTTCCAGATTTTGCGTAGTTACAGAGTTACGCGGAATGTACACAAATCGCTGGAATCTTCTGTTGTTTCAGCAGACAAAATTTACACGGTTCAGTTCGCAGTAGTAATCTCCGGATTTTTCAGCGCTCAAACGCACTTCATTCGATTTTCTTCCGGAGTCATTTTCTATTTTACTCTCTTCGAGATTAGGATTTAGTTCATCAAGCTTCCTAAATTGGTCATAATATTTAAAGTGGGTCCTGTGGATTTGATTTCGACTTCACTTCTTAGTATGGCGCTGACATATTTCGGCGATTTACAGAAGATCACTAATGCTGTGATCGATCGACGATTAGGAGATGCTTGTCTCTAGGCTGGTCAGTCGCATGGTGGAGGCTCGGACGGCCAGACGTGCCGGCTGGCGAGATACACAGGGCAGGACGGAGGAGATGAGACGCCGGTAGCCCTTACGGATCTCCCTCATGCGGATCCCGTAGATGATTGGGTCCGTGAGAAAGTTGAGCATCGGAAGGAAGTCGATCACGTAGAACTTGACGCACAGCACGGACTCCGAAATGTTGTCGAGGTTGACGTGAGCCGAGAGAAAGTTGAAGATCATGTACGGAAGCCAGAAGATGACCAGAGTGCCAGACAATAGTAGCGTTGTCACGAACGCCTTGAAGTTGTTCTCAGACGGGTCTCGTCTGGAGCTGCTGATGCCCTCTGACCCCAATGACCCCGACAGAGGTCGCCGAATCGACTTGGTCATCTCGGACGTCCGACGGCGACACTCGAGCACCTACAGTATAGACCAAGCGATGATTAAATTAGCGCTAAGAAATGCTCAACGTTTAGATGAATGTTTGTAAAAACAATTAAAATGCACCAGCTGTTTAATGTTATGTTTCATGTATAGATAGGTTGGGTGGGTGGGTGGGTTGGGTGGGTGGGTGGGTTTTGGGTGGGTGGGTGGGTTTTGGGTGGGTGGGTGGGTTTTGGGTGGGTGGGTGGGTTTTGGGTGGGTGGGTGGGTGGGTGGGTGGGTTGGGTGGGTGGGTGGGTTTTGGGTGGGTGGGTGGGTGGGTAGGTGGGTGGGTGGGTAGGTGGGTCGGTGGGTGATTGGGTAGGTAGGAGACATCAGACTGATAGAAATCAGACAGGCAGGCAGGCAGGCAGGCAGACCGAGTGACAAACAGACAGTAAGACAGACAGACAGTAAGACAGACAGACGACCAACATGCCTATATACAGAATGACACAGAAAGACAGGCAGGGGGCCTAACAAGCTTACAGAGAGACAGGTAGACACATGGACGGACGGACAGTAAGACAGACAGACAGGCAGACAGACTCACAAACAGACACACAGAGAAAAATACAGACAGAATGACCACCTACTTCTCGATAGATTCTTCCGTAGATGATGACGATGATGATGATGAGTCCAGCGAGGATGTAGGCGCTGACCTCGAGCGATTTGACCGCCATATCGGAAGCGAATCCAGAACAGTCCTCGAAGTGCGTCTTGAAGAGCAACAGAAAGGTTGGCACGGATGCTGCCGCAGCTGACAGCACCCAGCTGCCGGTGATGAAGAGAGAGGCCGAGCCATGCGTGATCCTCGTCTGAGAGAAAAGAGGATGACAGATGGCGATGTACTGGTTCACGGCGAGCATGAGCAGCGACAGCGAGCTGCAGCAGAGAGACAGGAGAAAGGGAACCAGTATAACGATGGCGATGAAGAGGCAGCGACGCAGGCTGGTGACTGCGTCGCTGAGAGGCGGGAAGATGATTGGCGAATTGTAGTACATCCAGAGCAGGATGCTTCCAACGATGTCGCAGATGGACAGATTGACGAGCAGAGAATGATGAACAGTTCGGTGGCCTCGAATGTTAGCCATGGCCAACAGGGACACGATGTTGAAGAGAATGCAACAGATGGTCAATGTTGTGTAGAGGGGAAATCGTGCGCTGTAGTCCGTGCTGAGGTTGTCATCCGAATCGTAAATGAAACTCTCGTTCTGCCAAACGTAGGAAGTGACGTTGAGGACTTGCATCTGATTGGCAGATGGCAGAGGCGTATGTGTCATCGCCATCTTCTCTTGTCTTCTTCTTCGTTTGAAGTGGCTGATGTACCTTCTTCTCTGGTCGTCCTAAAAAACGTATGATTGTGTGAGTCGCTTTATCTTCATGTGTCGTCTCTTTCTGCAGATGCTTACCTTCGTTTATTCCGCTGACGATGATCAACAGTCTTTCATCGAGACTTTCTCCAGAGTCTAATCCATCATGTCTTCAGAGAGACGAGCGTCTGGCGGAGTCTGGAACAGTCTGTGACTATAAGTCAGAGAGTCTGCTTTAAATAGGCTGGCTTCTGCTCTGTCTTCCCCCTTGTCGGTCTTTGCCTTCTGCAAACGTTAGTTCGGCTCTAATGTCCTCGTAAATAATTTATTACGAATTTCATTAGGAAGGTCTTAGAACCTCTTCATCTGCTTCGTATCTCTCTGTCTTGTTTCATTGAGTCTCTCTCTGTCCGTATGTCTTGTTACCGGCCTTTGTGTCTGTCTGTCTGTCTGTCTGTCGTTTTTCCCTCAATCGCCGACGGTCGAAGGAAGTTGGAGTCAACAGTACTTAGTCCCGACGAGGCTGGATATACGAGGAACAGGAAGACGAAGAGAGGACTCTGTCCTTTCTTTTGACCTCGGACTTCTTCTCCTACCTGTCACCGGTTGCTGCAGAGAGAGACGGGAGCCGCAGACGGAGGTCAAGTGATGGACTCTTCGGCGGATGACCCGAACTCCAAATCGTCTTGTTCTCTGGTCAGACGAAATTGTCCTTCCCTAAATTAGACGAACCGCATCGATATCAATCTCTTCAGTCAAAATTCGCCGACCAGATTGGACGTCTTCACTCTGTCACATAAAGAAACTTTTATAATTCAGTAGCAGACGAAGAGAAAACAGATTTAGCAAGGATTCTATTTGGAGTTTGATCGGTCGTAATAGTCTTTGGTAATCGTAAGGGCGTTTGAAATGAAATGTCTGCGGTCTGTAGTTTCCTAGAGTACCGTGGACTCATAAGAAGACAAACGATTGGGACCTGGAGACGGCAGGAGTTGAGAGGAGTCTGCACGGATTAATCAAACAGAGGAAGTTGTCATAAACGGTCATTTGCTAGGAAAGAGTGGAGACAGCTTAGGGAAAGAGATCATCCAAGGCACAATTCCTGGATCCCGAGCTCGGGGGAAGACCCAAGATGAAATGGATCGATAACATCAAGTCGTGGACTGAATTATCGTTCGACCAGTTATTACAAGAGACGAGGGACAGAAGCAGATGGCACAAAATTGTACTTGGTGCAGGCGATCCTCAGCTCGAAGACAGCTGAAGACTAGACAAGGCAATCGTAATTACAGATTTATATAACGCCTTTTTAAGAAAACTCATCAACGTTGCTCTAATTCTGCTTATACAAAACCACGATCAAATAGATTTGTCTTTAAGTGCTAGCGAAACAGAGGCAGAGAAAGAGCAATAACGGTCAGTTTATAATCTCTTTAAGTCATTCGAGTCTCTCTAATGCTTTCCAGATCGAAGTGATAAGATCTCGTGGTGTGCATGTTAATTTTGAGCGACTGCGATATGGAGATGTGATTTCATCTTCAGAATTGCTATCACTGAAATCAGCTCGATATGCACCGTGATCAGTCAACCGTTACCTCTGGCAGACAAACGCGGACGTAACAACCTCAGTACCGCCGCTGAGTCACGGACCAAAGCCCGCGACGTGATTGAACAAGTTGATGGCGTTCAGTTGGAGCAGCAGACGGAAACGCAGTCTGCATCTGAAATGTTTCCAGGAGCGAGCGAGAGATTAGAGTCGGTCGTAAACACATCGAGTAGTCACTCGGTTGAGTGGGTCCTCATCCAGAGAGCTCTGCACCGCCTGAACCGAGAAGTCCTGCACTCGGCCGAGATATTTCGACTAGATCCTAGATCGACTGAGAGATGTCGCTTCAATCTTCTCGTTGCGGAGTCTGCCTCATGACCAGATATGACTGGAATATATGAATACAGATGAGGTAGAAAACGCCTCATCCAATGCATTTGTCGCCTCGTTTGCAGAGGCGCATTAATATCGTCTCTCCAAGAGGTTAATACAGCTGCCTGTTGTAGTCAATTCGTCCGCTCGGTGTAGATGGTTTGAATACATCGTAGTCTGTGTTTGATTCAGTCCCAGTTCCGTTTAAGGCTGCCTTCAGTAAGTCGACTGTAGTTTTCAATTCGTTGGCTTAGAATTCCTATGTGGTTCGGAAGTGGCGTTTAATTTCATACTTACACTTTGTTTGACCCGAAAAGGTTTTCGGGAGTTTAGTTCAACATCGGCGAAATTAGTTCCGGTATGAATCGCCGTTTCTGTCCCAAATCTTCGGGTGGATATAAGTTTTAGTTTGTTTAGAAGTCGCTCTTTTATCTATGATTATCCGTTGCTTTGGGAGTCTCAGCGTGTGTGCGTGTGTGTGTTTGTGTGTGTGTGTGTGTGTTTGTGTGTGTGTGTTTGATTGTGCTGTCTATAAAAATTCGCCGCCTACTACAGTGTCCGGCTGCGTGTAATCGATGAGGTCAATAGAGTTCATCGAAGGTCATTGTCGAAGCCGTCGACCTACGAAGAATGACGACCTGGCGACCAGCGAAGGCCCTGCTGCTATCAATCCGCCGGTGCCGACTTTGGATTAGGCGTCACATGCGGTTCTTTTCACGGCAGCCGTTTTAGCAACAGCCGTAAATCGTTTAACAAAGCAGTCTCTAGATGGGGGACCAATCAGTGCTTTCAATAGTCTCTATCTCTCTCTCGCTCTCTTTCTCGCTTTCTCTTTCTCTCTTTCTCTTTCTCTTTCTCTATTTCTCTCTCTCTCTCTCTTCCATTTTCACTCAGTCTCTCTCTGTCATTCTCTGTTCCTCTCTGTCTTTCACTGTCTTTCTCTGTCTGTCTGTCTGTCTTTCTGTCTGTCTCTATCTTTCTCTCTCTCTCTCTCTGTCTGTCTGTCTTTCTGTCTGTCTCTATCTTTCTCTCTCTCTCTCTCTCTCTCTGTCTCTCCCTGTCTGTCTCTGTCTCTGTCTCTCTGTCTGTCACTCTGTCTGTCTCTCTGTCTGTCTGTCTCTCCCTCGAGACTTTCTCCAAAGTCTAATCCATTAGGTCTTCTATTTCTCTCCCTTTCTCTTTCTCTATTTCTCTTTCTATTTCTCTACTTCTCTCTCTTTCTTTTCCATTTTCACTCAGTCTCTCTCTGTCACTCTCTGTTTATCTCTGTCTTTCACCGTCTTTCTCTGTCTGTCTGTCTGTCTGTCTGTCTGTCTCTATCTCTGTCTCTGTCTCTGTCTCTGTCTCTCTCTCTCAGTGGCTGCAAATTACGAGCACAGTGGCAGCTGTATAGTTCACGTCGACTGTTACAAACAGCCCTTAATTTCGCCTAAATCCGCTGGATCTTCCACTCCAGACTGGGGTGAATGCAAACGAGCGACTAGACTGCAGAGCATCGAGACCCTATCACTAGCAAGACGTACAATCTCAACCGGAAGTTGTAGGACGCCCAAGAAGTTGAACTGAATGCGTTGAAATTCCAGACGTGACCTGAATTCCAGTAGAACCAACGAAACGCTGCAATCATAGACTTCGAACCAGCCTCCTGTTGATTGACGCAATCTACGCATCAGCCAGTTGTGAAATCGACATCTAGGATTCAACAGCATCCCTAGTGACAACTGTCGGCGCGTGATCGATCATCCGATGGGTGTTTGACTCGGCGATGGGTCCCTGGACGACTACTGTGGCGTCTCTACTGTATAATCAGTAATCTTCGCTAATCAACTGCGCGTGACCTCGTCTGATTCTTGGTCAATTTCAACGCAACAAGGGAAATAAAACGAGGAGACGGATTGACAGGCGAAGGCAGAAGGTGTGGTGATCGGTGCAGGGATGGGTGCACTTCTCCGCCCTCCCTTCACTTCATCCTTAAAGTCTGGAAATTGATGTATGGTCGTAAATGCTTCACCCCTCTGGAATAAATTCCCACCGGAATTACGACAATTGTCTGATCCATCATACGAAATCAACCGTAACTTCACCTCTTGAAATTTCTACACAGGTCTTCCATTCAAAACTGATAGCACTCCTCTTCCGCAGTTCATATCCTGATACCTCTTCTTCCCCTTAGCTGTCCTACGAACCCAGTTGCAAACATCAACCACCGTAGCCGTCTGACTGCCTGCTTGTCTGACTCTTGGATCTTGACTTCGAATCGAACCATTCTTGATACTGGATTAAGTTTTGACTGAGCGAATGCGAATAAGCTGGTTTCCGCGATTTAGCTTTCGTTGGGCGCTGTATAAATCTCCAGTTTACGATTTCCGAGGGGACAGTCATCTGCGGATGCAGGGCTGAGAGGAAGCGCAAGTCGAAGAAGTAAACTTGCAGTTTATCGTGTTTAGTTAACGAAATTTAGCAAACAAACGATGAGACCGAATTCTCTCGTAAATTCCAAGTCTGCAAACCTTCGCGTGTGGTCCAAATTGCCTGGGCCATGAAAATACTCAGGCAAATAATATTATTATTTCTGTATTTATTAAGAGAGCCTCTATCTAAAGATGGCGCTGAGCAATTGTGAGCGCAGGACTGGCTCAAGGTCCCTACACAGTAATCGTCTCAGAGGAGGACGCTTGAACCTATATTCTCTCCGCTTTACAAACCAAGTCTTCTAACCAATCGGCTGTCATGCCTCCCCCCCGATGTTACACGAGACAGGTTTTGAACCGACACAGAGCACAGGTATATGTACCTGTGCCCTTTGCAGAACGTTGATTCCATGAAAATCACTTCGCTATTCAGCGAAAAACTCCGGCGTCTAAACATCTCTTTTCGACACCAACAGCGAAGTAGTTGCTACGGCACTAAACGACGAGCGCAACATAAATTCACACACATGCAGCCTAAGTCGACATCATTTGGTCGGCTGTTCGGCCGAGCGTTGAAGTCCAGGGATCGCTGGTCACTCTGGTCCATCACTTGCGCGGCTCTTCCGGCTATTAATGCGCTCATAATTAATTGCTGAGGAAAGTTACCTCACCAGTTCCGGATTCCAACTCATCTACCTAACCCTCATTCTCTTCTTGAATATGCCGCAATTGCAATGATAACTTTGATGTTGCCGCTGCCTTTGCACCGGCCGTCAAGCGACTGTCGGCCACTCCTCTGAAGTGCCGCCGGCGCTAATCAGCCGACGACTAGTGCCCAATTAACATCAAAGGCGCCGCCGCATCGTTCCTCCGCGTTCATCTCTTTAGTTGTAGCCGCCGCAACCGTTTAGCGGCATCCCACGTGAGCGGTGGATTCCCCAGCGGAATTGAAGACAGGGTCCAGAGGAAAACTGGAAACGATAATCGATACCAATCAGAGCCACAAATGAATAACACAGACAGACAGACAGACAGACAGACAGACAGACAGAACTAGTTCGTCAAAATCTATTAGACGTATCACATATCGGTTCCTCCGCCATCGGCCAATAATAACTTATATCCGACAACACTACATCCATGCACATCAGGCCAATGCAAACTTATACATACATACATACATACATACATACGTACATACTTACATACATACATACATACATACATACTGTCAGCTCCATTGTTCGGTCATGCTTGATTGGTTCGCATTTGCATACCAAGAGGCTCTTTTGTGTGTGTACAACAGCTCGCTAGGCAAGTATTGATTAGTTGGTGTTGGCCCAGGTGTACGCTAAGGCGGGAACGCGCTCGTCTTAACTTTAGGAAAGGAGCTGCTTCCTGATTGGCTGATACCTGGGCTGATTTCTTGCATTTTGATTAGCTGTAAATATAGTCGTATTAGTCAAGCTTGTGTATTAGCAGACGCGTCTAGGCAAGAAGTCTGAGATTTGAATTAAGTCTGTGGTGACTGATTTTAAAAGAAGCGCTGAATGTCAGAGATTATCGTTTTAACTGTGACTGTCTGTAGACGTGAAAAACATCGTTCTGTTAATTAATTAAATAAAGTTTGATTTCGACATATAAGAGGAGGAAAAGAGAACTTTCTTTCAGTTGTGAAATAGGGCGAACTTTGACCATTTTTAAACTAGAAGTCACAGAGTAAGATACAGGGCTGGGTCCAGGGTAGGCGTTGTAGGACAAGTTCTGCACAACAGTCAGCATAGACAGGAGCTCAGTAGTTCGCTTACCAGTTGGACACGGTACCATTTGTCGGCCTAGGAAGGGGTGGTGACACACACACATACATACACACATACATACAAACATACATACATACATACATACACATACATACATACACATACATACATTCATACATACATTCATACATACACATACATACACACATATACATACATATACATATACATAACACCATACACACATACAGACATACACACATACATGCACACATACATACATATACATATACATAACACCATACACACATACAGACATACATATGAGCACATGTATGCACAATACGTATGTGAAAACAATGGCTAATGTATGGGAAGTGGACGGTGGACAGAGAAGAAGAACAATGGGGCGAACAGCATATGATTGGCAACAACCTGAAGCCAATCAGTCGAACAATAAGAAGACTTCGCTACCTGTCGACATCCGTCTGTACCTATCGTATCTGATTCAACACAAGGGCCTCCTGTGTGTGTATTCTTCTAATCATATCCATATGTTGTTTCAACATCTTCTGTCCATAATGTAGATGGAAACGCCGTTGGCCTGGAGCACTGGAAGGTGCTTCGGAGAAGTGGTGGGAGCGGAAGAAAAGGTGCATCAGGTGCACGTCTCCTCAATCTCATCTCCAGGCAAAAACACTCTTTCCGTATAGAATGCTGCTGTCTCCACAACACACGTTTTTATCTTCCGGCTTTCCGGATGCTCCTCATTGACGGATCTTGTATGATGGGATTCTGCTTTAGAACAACATAGAATCGATCGCTTCGTTTAGACGGCAATTAACGACCCTATAGAAACGACTTTTCTCCTGAACATGTATATTTACCACATGATTAGACCTATACGTGTTGCCTATATATATATATATATATATATATATATATATATATATATATATATATATATATATATATATATATATATATATATATATATATATATATATATATATATATATATATATATATATATATATATATATATATATATATATATATATATATATATATATATATAATTCCCCATTTTCTTCATGCGATCAATTTCTTGATCTCTGAATTCAACCGGAAGCTAGATGGGACGTCATAATGACGTCGCTATTGTTTCTTCCGGTTGTCACGTGACCGTGCTTCGGATTGTCTGTCGATGCTGTTCGTCGCCGTGAATGGAGATCGATTTATAGATCGATCGATCAGAATCAGAATCAGAGTTTGCTCGAAGCGTTTCTTCGATGCTACGGAAGGCGAGATGGGACAGCACGACGCAGGAACACATCGCAAGAAAGAATAAATGAGTTCAGTTCCATACATGGCTTAGTCAATTTATGAGAGTATCGCCTGAAAATACTATCTGGTTATTTTTCTAGACGCTTAGTATAGCGCCTTTTAAGTAGTTCACAATAGCGCTGCCTCCAATCCAAAACATCACCCACCGTAGCTGCCGCGCTGTCCCTCTGCCTGACTTTTGGATCTTGACCTGGAACCGAACCCCTTTTGCCTATCGATTTTGTTTTGACTAAGCGCCTGTGAATAAGCTGGTCCCCGCGGCGCGGCTTTCGTTGGGCGCTGTAGAAATCTCGGAATTACGATTACTATTACTATTTGGCATCAAAGCTATTTGCTTTGTTGATTATCTTATTGGGAATATGGTGCGTGCAGTGGCGTCAGTAATTCGTAGCAAAATCTCGGTTGTTTCTTGAGCCTGCAGAGAAGGGCGTCTTGAAGATGAAAGAACTTGTCTGCTTTGCGCTTTCGTATCAGGCATGCATTGACAAAAGCTGTTTCAGAAGAGAATTGGAAAATATCTGCACAGGAAGACTTAACTCTCCCCGCATCTCAGAAACTCATTCCCACCCACTGAGTGCATTTTCAAAGCAGAATAGTCCCACACCTACATGTTGTCGAGTTTATTTATATCTTCAAACATTTTCATAGTAAAAAAATAGACCAACAGACAGACAGCTTACTTAACAATAGATAGTTAATGTGTATATATAGTCTTTTACAACGCTTCTCATGACGATTTCATCACAGCAAACTGTGTTTATTAATGGGATATATATATATATATATATATATATCGTGATATACATAAATGTGTATAGGGCCTATGTATATGGAAGACGTTAAGTTGGCCTATACTTTATGAATTGGTGCTGCATATAATTGTATGGACAGATGCTTGAGTTTGTTGATTTAAACATTTCTATAGCGCCTTTACAAAAGCCCTCCTCGAATAATAACGAATGGTTCAGTCTATAGGAAAAGCACTCCAAACAATGGTTCTGTCTGGATGTAAAGACAGAATGTAGAGATAGAAAAAGAAGGAGGAGGAGGAGGAGGAGGAGGAAGGAGAAGGAATGAGGGCGAATGAGGAGGAGGAAGAAAAAGAAGGAGGAGGTAGAATGCTGAGGAAGGAGAAGGAAGGAGGACAAAGGATGAGGAGGAAGAAAAAAGGAGAAATGAGGAGGAAGGAGAAGGAAGGAGGACGAAAGAGGAGGAGGAGGAGGAGTGAGGAGAAATGAGGAGGACAAGAGAGGAAGAAGAAATGAGGAGAGACAAAGGAGGAAGGATGAGGAGGAAGGGGTGAAGTAGGAGGAAGGAGGAGGATAAAGAGAGAAAAAGGAAGGAGGAGAACGAAGGGAAGTAGGAGGAAGGAGAAGAAAGGAGGAGAAGGAAGGAAGCAGGAGAGAGGAGGAGAGAGGAGGAGGAGGAGGAAGAGGAAGAGTCTCTGATTAGGAGCAGATTCCTTGCACTCGCAAACAGATCCAAATGAAGGCATACGTCCGACTAAAACACCTTTCCGGGAACCTGCCTTTGATCTTGCCGCCATCATTCCTTTTCATCATCTGCCGCCTCTTCAACCTTCGCAGCTCCAGCAGCAGAAAAAGCACACGACAGATGATTGACCCACCCTCGCCCTCTCATTCAACCCTTTGACTTCCGTCCAATTGTTGGGCTAATTAGAGAACGAAGACTTATTTGGCGCGGTAAATCTTCAGCAACTGGAGGCTGCCCCAGGGGCTTGAGGCGGAAACGGAAGATGGAAGAGGAAAGGTGGATAGTGTGAGAGGGTAGGTGGTCCATCACAAGCAGAAAGCTTTTGTCGCCTTCCTTCGAGCCCCGCTCCCTACAGGCCTTCAAAGAGACTGAACACGACATTTCGGAAGCATCATATGTTTCAGAAAAGCGCCACTGACGGCGTTAGGAGGAAGTTCTGATGATGACGTCATCGGCTCGATCGTTCAGTCTTCATTAGATGCGTCGCTCGTCGGACGGTTTCTATGTATGTATGTATGTGTGTGTGTATGTATGTAAGTGTGTATGTATGTGTGTATGTATGTATGTATGTATGTATGTGTCTATGTTTGAATGTATGTATGTATGCTTGTATGTATGTATGTATGTGTGTATGAATGTATGTGAGTATGTATGTATTTATTTATTTATTTATTTATGAAAACATATATAGCGCATTTTCCAGAGACATCCCTCTAAGGCGCTTCCGAATTGACCATAGAAAACTACGATTGACCAAAATGGTTTCGGCAGCCAGACGACCTCGGGCGGCAGAACGAAGGAGGTTTTGAGGGTCAGGGGGGAGGGGACACGGGACGGAGACCCATTCATCTCCGGGATTAGACGGAGCACAACCTTCAACGCAATTATGCGAAAGCCTTGTGTACGTTGAACGTCAAATGAACTTCATCAGCAATTCGTCTTCCTATTTGGGCGACCACTACATACACAGGACGTCCTGTCCGACCGACCTAATATACTGTCGCTCTCCCACATACATGCCTATGCATCTGGTTATTTGCGTAGCGCCTTTTTCTGAACGTTATGATCAGAAATTTAGCGGATGGTCAAAGGAAGAGATTGAATTGGAAGAAGTTGCGCTGATGGGAGGGAGTCTCGTTACGATTCGAAGGAAGATATCTAACCCGAGATGAATGACCACGACCCCTAAATCACCCCGACCCCTAAATCACCCCGAGTCAGACAGACTGACATTGATTTATCTAGCGCCGGCCGTTATTTACCGACTGAATTCAGACGGAGTGATAGATGAACTCCAAATGACCCATCGGATTAGCCGCAACGAATCGCAACATCGCGTGCAGTCGATGGAACCACATGCTCTAGACAGCCAAATAGATGCATTAGGATCTGTACATTTATAAAAGATAACATCCTGTATAATGGATTAGGCTACATAGCATTACATTACTATATATATTATATATTGTGTATATATATTTATATATATATTTAATATCTATATTTAAAATCTATATTAAATTTTATAAGAATGCTGATCGCGGGAAGACTTAGAAACGTTTTTTTTGTAATCGAAATCCCGGGATTTCTACGGCGCCCAACGAAAGCCACTTCATGAGGACCAGCTTATTCACAGGCGCTCAGTCAAAACAAAATCGATAGGCCAAAGGGCTCGGTTCCAAGCCGAGATCCAAAAATCAGGTAGAGAGACAGCGTGGCAGCTACGGTGGGTGGTGTTTGGAATTGGAGCGGAGAGAGAGATAAGAGGAAGAAAAGGAGTCGGGATAGGATCTGTGAAGGAGGAATGTTTTGAGTTTTGAGTGAAAGGTCGATGCAGAAATTGCAGCGACGAGAAGAGTCAGAAGAGTCCTTTTCGTTCTTTTGCCTTTCGTGAATCTATGTTCCCTCTGGCATTCGCGTTGAAGCCTCTCTCTTCCTTTGAACTGCGACGGTTATACTAATCTAGTAGTAGTAGTTCCACTGTTTAACGACATCTTATGGCATCAAATGCCGTTGACGTCGCCCTCCTCCTTTATCCAGACTTGGGACTGGCACTACCCCTAAACAAGGAAGTAGCAGAGTTTTATATTAATCTAACTCGAACGAAGACATCTAAAGCGCCAGTGCGATAGCGTTAAAAAGGCTAGTGTTAGAAAAAAATTTAGAAGCCAGGCGATTAAAACAATCGAAGACATTCAGTGCTGAACTGCAAACGCATTGAGCGAAGGTTGTTCGTGGATTGACCTTCAAATCCTCCGTGGCCTTGGGAAACGCTGCGAGCTCTCGCAACACAACATAACGATTCCAGCTAATTATGAATATGATTGAATTTCAATGAAGACTCACGAACAATATTAAGAATTTGATTTCTGGAACTTGACTCTCTTCTCTTAACTGACTCGTGACGTTCCTCCTCTTCCTCCTATTTCTCCTCCTCCTCCTCCTCCTCTTCTCCTTCTTCTTATTCCTCCTCCTTCTCCTCCACCTCCTCTTCTTTCTCTTCCTCTTTTGCCTTCTTGCTCTTCATGCTCTTCTTCCTCTTCTTCCTCCTCCTCCTCTTATTCCTCCGCCTCTTCCACTTCCTCCTCCTCTTCTTCTTTCATTTTCTTGTCTTCTTCTTTCTCTTCTTCTTCTTCCTCCTCCTCCTCCTGTTTTCCTCTTCCTCGTTGACCTTCTTTCCCATTCCAATAGCGTTCTTTTCTCCACGGCACAAAAGAGACATAATACATGAGTAGATCAGTGGGAGGAGATTACCCCCTAAGCAACTAACAAACACACGTAGATACACATACATACGTACATACAGCCAGGAAACACAGGCAGGCATAGAGACAGACATAGAGAGGGATCTGTTAGCGAATGTGTGGGTAATTCTTTTTGTTTTGGTCGGATCATGATGCTGCTGCTGTTGCTGCTGCTGCTGCTGCTGCAGATGTCGGATGGAGCAGAATCTGTGATGGTTGATGCGTTTAGTTGTTGTTTTGCGAACGATCTGTTTTTGCGCATCTCGTTATCACGTGAATCGACATCTGTTGAAGAGGCGACGACGCCCCTAGCGGCGACAACAGAAGACGGAGCAGTCGTTGATGATGATGATGATGATGATGATGATGATGATGATGATGATGATGATGATGATGATGATGACGATGATGATGATAATGACGATGAAGATGATGGTGATGATTATGATTATGATTATGATTATGAGGATGGAAGCAATTTGGCGATGAGGCAATTTCATTTTGCGAGCGTTAAGTTTGGACAGATTGCGTTTCAACGGAGATCGAAATGAACGATTCGTCTTCTCATAGAGACAGACGTAGACAAACAAAGCCAGAGATACATGAACAGACAGACAAAGATACACACAAGCAGACGGATAGAGAGACGAGATAGAGCGGACAACGAAGGAGATAGAGAGAGTATGAGAAACGGAGAGACGGAACGACAGAGCGAGAGCGACAAAGAGAGGCAGAAAGAGCAAGAGAGACAGACAGACAGACAATCAGACAGACAAGATGGAAGACATCAACGGAGCAATATATCTTGAATCGATTTCCATCACCCAATCCGGAGAATAACCGATCGATCCAGGTCGTTCAAAAATCAGGCTCCTCCTCTCCAACCTCCCCTCCTCCCCGGTCTCTACCTCCTCCCATTCTCCTCCTCCTCATTCTCCTCCTACTCCCCATCCTCCTCCTCCTCCCCGTCCTCCTCCCCATCCTCCTCAGTCTCCTCGTCATCCTCTTCTTCTCCGCTGATTGACTGACCGACTGAATCACCCAAAGTCCACTGACAACAACAAAAACAACCGATGATGACAACGACGACGACGACGACGACGACGACTCAAACCTCGTCTTATTTGCGACATCTGATGACTTAATCATTTTGGAGGGAGTCCAGCTGAGCGGTGAGCAGTGAGTCCTTCTTTTGACTCATCCAACGCAACCTGAATCAACTCGTCCTGCCTTTGTAAAAGTGCTGGAACTGGAACCTTAATGATCCACCGATTGTCCAGGGTCCGGATGGAACCAAGCCACCTCCATCCTCCCTGGTCACTGAATCCAGGAACCACTATACCTTGCAATACCATTCGTTCCAATTAATTAATTGGTGAACTTCTAATGCGCCGGTGTCTAATGCACGAGGCATCAACCCATGGCACACCAAAGCCAAGCCGCAATCAGGTCAATATCCATAAGGTCAGCCCACAGGACAGAGAGGCAGCATACTGGGGATAAGCAATTTCAAAAAGGTAAGTTTTAAGTTGAGAACGAAATGACAGAAGCAATTGAGCAGAACGACCAGACACAGGGAGGAAGTTCCAGAATTTAGATCCAGCAACCGAAGAAGCCCGTTCACCAAGAACAGTTCTAGTCCAAGGTATGACCAGAGAAAGACGGTCGGATAACCCGGTTGAATAATATTAAGTCTTTGGAATTAGGACGGTTTGTACCCGAAAGACGCCGACCTTAAATCTCGCCATAAAATGAGATCAAATGATAATATATTTGCCAGAATTCAATTTCCTGTCTGTTCTCTCATCTGTTTGATCATCTGCACATGTCACCAGCAGCAGAATTTATTCTGATATTTAGTTTATTACATTCATATCTAAAAAATTAAGCCTACATGTAACGTTTAAGGACTTGGTTAAGGTCCCTAATAGCAGTCAGCCTTCATTTCAGGGGAGGTTTGAACCCGCAACTGTGCTTTGCACAGCCAATGCTCAACCATTTCGACCACCATGTCATCCGTTCTACCTTTCTTCTCTGCATCTCATTCATCTCGATTGATTCCGTCCAATCGATTGTGACTTTTGGAATGCGCTTTCGCCCAGAAGCGACCATTGATTGATGCCTCACGCATTAGGATAACGGCGCTATAGAAGTCTTTCCAGAGTAGATCATGAAACCGGCGCTTTAGAAGTCCCTGCGTTAAGTAGGTTTGAATCTAACTTGTAGGAAGAATAGTGAAAGATTGGCGAGAGAAATCAGGCGCAGATTAACAATTCTCGATCGAATGCCGTGTAATTAAAGAAAGCGATGTCTCGTTCGCTGTGAAAAACGAAGAAAACCTCATTGGGCCAATTAACAGCCTATGAATTATTCATTGGTTCTGATTAGACAAAGATGCGCCGATAGCACGATAATTGGTTCGCTAGACATCATATCATGTCTGATGGAATGCCACTGTGTCGCTCTGTCTATCTGTGTGTCTGTCTGTGTGTCTGTCTGTCATTCAATCAGTCAGTCTGTCTGTCTGTCCGTCCGTCCATCTGTCTGTCTGTCTGTCTTCTGCTTGTTCTCCACCCTTACATCGTCGAAATGGTTTAAAGATTTGCTGAGATCGAGATGCAGCTTCAGATAAGAAGCCGAATTTTGCATACCTGCGTTTTACTAGCGGCCTCTGGGCCACTCTTCTCAATGCAAATAACCATTCGTCATATGGAAAATAACCCTCTACTTCGTCAAAGGGGAAATAACCCTTTGCTTCGTCAAAAAAGAAATGAAGCGCACAGGTGACATTTACGCTAGCGCCTCATAAATCATCGTTTTACATTACATGTAATTAAACTATCATCTGCGGATTTTCTCGGCTACTTTGTTTTCATTTTGTTCTCTTCTCAGTGCAAATAACCCTTCGTCATATGGAAAAACCCTCGATTTCGTCAAAGAGGAAATGACCCTCTGTATGTTCGACCACGAATCGTCGCCTAATTATGTACGCATTCAGGTACCTCTGCATTTATTTAGCGCCTTTTGAAACCCTCTTATGCCCCCTCTGTTTAGTGGCAAAATGAAAACGGAGTAGCCGAGAAACTCCGCAGACGATCGTGTAATTACATGTAATGTAAAACGATGATTTGTGAGGCGCTAGCGTAAATGTCACGTGTGCGCTTCATTAGGCGATGTGGAGGGAACTTCTGAAAAAACAACGGTTTTGTGCGATTAATCAATCAATCAATCAGCATCGGACTGAAAGCAAAATCAGAGACATTTTAGCTGTTGACATCGCTTCCTCTGATTGCAGACGGCATTCGTAGAAATGTTGTCATGAAGCTTTTGTCTGTTATTATAATTCAATTAATGTGCGCCATCGTCTGATGCCTTGTGACTAATTTTTACTCAATCAAATGCCCGTTAAGGTAACACTTTCCACTGAACCTGACGCAGCAGCTGAGGCGGCTGCCACCTGTTAAAAGCAGCAGAGATGATGACAAGTGATGGATAACGGGAAATGAGTCTCTTCCATGTATGTTATGTTTACACAAGGACATTTATATAGCGCCTATGGTGAACAGTTGGTCACGAAAGTCGAAGCAATGAGGGGAGGAAGAGAATTAGGAGGGAGAGAAGGAGGAAGAGGAATGACAGGAGTAGGAAGAGATGAAGAACGGAGGAGGAATTAGAGGGAAAGCAACAAGAGGAGAAAGAGGAGGAATAAGAGCTGGAATAACAGAAGCAGGAATAGGAGGAATAAGAGGAAGAATATGAGGAATAAGAAGGGGAATAGTAGGAGGAGAAATAAGATGAATAAGAGGAAGAATATGAGGAATAAGAGTAGCAATAGAGTAGAATTAGGGGACGAATAGAAGGAGGAATATAATGAGAAATAGGAGGTAGAGGAACAGGAAGAGTGGGAAAAGGAGGAGGAGGAAGAGGAGAAGTAGGAGGAGGAGGTTTGCAGATGAGAAATAATATGCAGTTGAGTGATTCTATGGAAAAGCGACATTCACGCTAATGTTCTGCATCTCCATCATGATTTTCGGATGCACGCGAAGACTTACACGCAACAGGATGACAGGGATAGAAAAAGAGACATTTACACATTCATCGAGACATACGAGAGACAGAAAATCAAAGGCGCAAGCGTAAACACATGCAACGATATAGAGCTACAGACAGAGAAATACAAATAGAGGGATATAGAGAAAGAGAAAGAGAGAAAGAGGCAGAGGCTGAGACAGAGAGATCGAGAGTGACTACGAAGAAGATCTATAGAAGCAGGAGAAATGAATCTGAATCCAGCGAAACTCAGAAACAGCCACAGAGAGACATAAAGACGCAGACATAGAGACGGACACACAGACAAACCGACATACGGAGAGTGACTGGATGAAAATCACTCAACAGCTGTTGTCTCGTTACGGAACAATGAAATCAAATGACGACTGAATCGATTGACAGTTTTAGCAAAAGCCGGTGCACCTCCCACTGTCTGTCTGTCTGTCTGTCTGTCTGTCTGTCTGTCTGTCTGTCTGTCTGTCTGTCTGTCTGTCTGTCTGTCTGTCTGTCTGTCTGTCTGTCTGTCTGTCTGTCTGTCTGTCTGTCTGTCTCTTCGTTCGTCGCTCTTCCTCAAAAGCGTCTGATTATGGGATATTTGCAGTCGGCGATTACTGCCAGATACGTGTGCATCAAATATGAGCCCTAATAATCTCAGACGATTTGGACGCTGATTGCAGCCTCTCGCTATTTCGGTCGATTCTTTAAAAATCCCTCAGATCAGGTTTTTCTTGAACAAAGTCTTTGTGAAGCGTGGTCTCTGGAGGAAATTTTCGACGTTTGATTCGAGGGAGAAGAGTTTTCTTTAGACCAGAAAACACTTTTGATTTGGCGAAATCTGTCGCTTTTTGTAAGATGTATACGCGGCGTTTGAGAGCAGATCACATCTCCTTCATTTGACTCTGTGCTTGGAACTTCAACTGACGACTTCGATTTTTATTATTATTATTTGTTAAACGCCATTTTCTGATGACTAAGCATCAATCGATGGCGCTGAGCAATTGTGAGTGAAGGACTTGCTCAAGGTCCTAACACAGTAGCCGTCTCAGAGGAGGAGGCTCGAACCCGTATTCTCTGCGTTACGTGCCAAGCCCTCTAACCAATCGGCCCATGTGGTATCGTCGCCTGTTTGCATATTGTCTGTCACCGTCATCTACAGCAGCTAGCTCATCTTCTCTGATGAATGCTGGTCTTCCCAATAATTGTCACGTGGCGTTCCAGATGGTTGGCAGTCATCAAAGACTGCAAACAAGCGGAACGAAGATCTGCCCCATGTAACTCAGCAGATACATTGGCTGTTCCAGAAGTGAACACAGAGCAGCGACAAATTTACGGTGGTGAAGAAGTGGCACAGTGCGAAAACAATTGACGATCTTTCTAGGAATGTTCCTTCTTTGAAGACCCTGCGTGGGTCACTAACTACTCTTCAGCTTTTTTCCAGAGGTCCTTTCTGACGCAAGGAGGAGTAATTCCGGAATGCATTTGGCTTTGAAGCGACCATCGATTGATGCCTTTTGCGTTACAATGATGGCGCTATAAAAATCTCCAGAATGGGTGAAATTGGACGTCAGCGTAGGGTGATCGTTTTCTGGGAGGCAGAGATGAAGAGTGACGCAGAAGAAGCTGTGTTTCTTGGACGCGAAATTCGGTTCCTGGGTCAGAGCTTTCATTCAGCCGCTGATGCTGAGATATTGTTCAAGAGAATTGAGGGCCTTCTTCCCCTCTGCATCTTCCACAAGAAGTCATTCGAGAGGAAAAGGAAGAGAATGGAGAATCAGTGCAGAAGACGCCAACGCAATTTATGAACAAAGAGATACATAGGCAGACAAAGAGACAGACAGGCAGACAGACAGATAAGATCATTGCAGAAATACTGTTCACAATTTATGGAGGATTTGGCAGGGACAGGAATTGTAAACCATTCAAGCAATAAATCTCCAATTTTCAGATGGAAAAGTTAAAATGGAAAGATTCAGATACAGGATAACCTTTCCATCTTATATATACACATATATGTATACATATATGTGTATATATATATACTTATGCATGCGATTATATATATATTATATATATAATTATGCATACAAGCAATTGCTGTTATAAATATATATGCAATGTGTTTCATCTGTGTAACACAGATGCTGTATCGAGTGAGAAAGAGGTTCATTAAAAGGTTAGAAATTTATATATAAACTTAAAAATGAGTGAGAGATGAAATGGCATCGAATCTCTGAAGATCTGCTGGAGTCAGATATCAGAATTAATGTAGATATCTAGGAGATGTTGTTGACATCAGTCTCTCCTCGTCTCTCATCTTCGTTTCTTATTTTTAACTCAGGTCCTTTTTTCCATGGCCTCCTTCCGTCACAGACCACAGAAAGCTAATGCTTGGACACAGACAGACAAACAGACAGACAGACAGACAGGCAGGCAGGCAGGCAGACACAGACAGACACACAGACGCACGGACACACACGGACACACAGACACACAGACGCACACAGACGCACAGACACACAGACGCACACAGACAGACAGATATATCGGTGGACGTTGAAACCGTAACTGAGTAAGGTCGAAGTAATATCCCTGCTGCAGCTGATGCTGCTGCTGCTGGTGTTAGTTGCTGGTGGTGGTGAGTGGCAGGTGATGAAGGCTCTGACATCCTATTACCGGATCGGACTCAACATCAGCCACGAATTTTCAACGCCACGAATATTAGAAACGCAATTATTATCAAGTAGAGTCACTCTCGAGGAAACTCCGCTGCCAATGTCAGACTTTTGACCTTTCGCAGAGAGACAGAGACAGACAGAGATAGACAGACAGAGACAGAGACAGAGACAGACAGAGATAGAGAGACAGAGACAGACAGAGATAGAGAGACAGAGACAGACAGAGATAGACAGACAGAGAGGCAGACAGACAGAGAGGCAGTCAGACAGAGAGGCAGAGAGACAGAGAGGCAGAGACAGAGAGACAGACAAACAGAGAGGCAGAGAGACAGAGAGGCAGAGACAGAGACAGACAGACAGACAAACAGAGAGGCAGAGAGACAGAGAGGCAGACAGAGATAGAGAGACAGAGACAGACAGAGACAGAGACAGAGAAGGAGAGAGTAAAGACAAACTTTCTTTTCGATTCTCCTCTCCTTCTTGGCTCCAGTCCTTATGACGGCCTTGTTTTCCTTCTCCATCTTTCCATATTTCCTCCTTCTTTCCTTCGTCTTTTTCGGTTTTTCACTTAAAGTTTTAGATTAAGAAAAAGCAGAGAAGGACGAGGACAAAAAATAGAGGAGGAAGAAGAGGAGGAGGTGGAAAAAGAGGAGGAGGAGGAGGAGGAAGAGGAGAAGGATGAAGAGGAGGACGAAGAGGAGAAGAAAGAGGAAGTGGGCAACGCCTGTCGCACTCTGCACCGAAATCTCTTTCCGGTTCATTTGACAATAATCGGTTCAAAATAATCGACAATAGACCATCATCCGTAGATACATAGATACATACATACAGCTTGCATGCATAGAGAAATACATGCCTGTAAGTAAGTAAGCAGGTAATGTATTTGGTAAGTCAGTCCGAGGCGCCGGGAATCGAATCCTTGTACGATGCAGTCGGTCAAGTCCTGCTGCTTTCCAGACTTATGATGCTGACGCTGTTTCTCGATCTCTCTTTCGGGTTCGGAGAAAAGTCTTCGGAGAGAAGAACGCGAAGAAGAAGAACGCGAAGAAGAAGAACGCGAAGATGAAGAACGCGAAGAAGAAGAACGCGAAGAAGAAGAACGCGAAGATGAAGAACGCGAAGAAGAAGAACGCGAAGATGAAGAACGCGAAGAAGAACGCGAAGAAGAAGAAAAAGAAGAAGAAAAAGAAGAAGAAGAAGAACGCGAAGAAGAAGAAGAACGCGAAGAATAAGAAGAAGATGGTGGTGATGGTTGTGGTGGTGGTGGTGGGGGGGAATAATGCTGCCTGATGGGAATAATTAAACTTCGTGTTCGCATTTACCGTTCTATCTGTCGACTTCTGTTTGTCTCTCTCTCTCCTTCTCCCTCTATCTCTCTACATTTCTCTCTGTCTGTCTCTGTCTCTGTCTGTCTCTTTGTCCACCTGTCAGTGTCTACCGCTCTGTCTGATTCCGTCTGTTTACCACTCTGCCTGTTTTCGCTTCTCCTATGTTTGCCACTGTCGAGAAGACACAAATGAAGCCATGACGACCGGAGACAGAGCCACAGAAGTCGTAAACAACGTAGATTTCGACGCTTAATTGATTGAATTCCATCAAATGCCACTCCTGTTTCTTCTTCTTCTCCATTTCTGCTTTCTTCCTCTTTTCGTCTCCTTCTTCCATCCATTCATCCTTTCTTCCTCCTTCTTTCTGTCGTTCGTCTTTTGTTCGTCTTATACTTCCATCTGTCGCTGTATCTTAGTTCTGTGAGCTGCAACTGAGGAGATGCTGGAGCTGATCATCAGCTGAAACCATCTCTCGCGATTCTCAGTCGACAGACCTAAGAAAACGATTCGTTAAAGAAGAGATCCACTGACGCGTTGACGGTCTGTCTGTCTGTCTGTCTCTGTCTGTCTGTCTGTCTGTCTGTCTGTATGTATGTATGTATGTATGTATGTATGTATGTGTCAAGTGCTCACAAGGGAAATAAGTTGATTTGATTCCAACTGCAGAGGTTCGGAGACAAGAAGATTTTGAGATGAGAGAGAGACAGACAGACAGACAGACAGACAGACAGAGAGAAAGAGAGAATGAACGTAAGATAGGATACGTAGGAAGAAGAGGAAGAAGACGAGCAAAGTGAAGAGAGTAAGTAAATGGGTTGTGTACTTAGAAAACGCAGAGAGCAAAGGTGATATTTTGTCAAATGAGGCTTCTTCTTTGTGCCAATCGAAGCTAAGAGTCGACAGCCATCCATTGTCACTGAAAAAATTGCTCGTAAGTAAGTAATTTGCCAGGTGTTCCTATTGAGTTAAACGAAGAAAGAATTCACTCGATGTTATTACGGGACTTAGCGAAGCACGTGCCTACGCCAATTATGTAGCGCCTTCTGAACTTTGAACTTCCTGAAGGCGCAAGCGAGATAAACGACTAGATGTCGTTTTTCTGTTCATCTGTTCTTTGTTCTTTGCTATCGGGCGATTGAAACAGATGCATCGCAGGTCCAGCTGCACGCGATGCTCAAAGGGATGGAGGAAGGGAGGCAGGAGAGAGATGGTGGGGCAGGGGCAGAGGCCCCAAGGGAGGTGGTTCGACTGCTGACAGTTGGTGGAAGAAACGGCGACCAATGGCTGCTACGTTTGGGGGATTCATCACGTTTTGAGTGACAGTCGGAGATGCTGCATAGATCGACCCCCCCCCCCCCCCCGGGGTCTCTGATTTTAATCGTCTTCGGTCAGAACCTTAATTTCTATTCATCCATCAATACTTCGTCTATCGAAGCAGAATGACGCTCTATAAGCCAGTATAGATTGAATTCCAAACACCAAACACCGTAGCCGTCTGACTGTCTGCCTGTCTGACTCTTTGATCTTCACCTGGAACCGAATCTTTCTTGCATATTGATTTTGTTTTGACTGTGATAAAGCTGGTTCTCGTTATTTAGCTTTCGTTTGGCGCTATAGAAATCTCGAGTGTACGATTACGATTACAATCATCGTCTTTCCTATTCTCCGTTATCTTCTTCATTTATTCTCTTTTTCCTCCTCATCATGCACCTCATCTTCCACTTCCTTTTAGTCCTTTCCATCTACTCCTCCTCCTCCTTCTCCTTGTCGTCCTCCTTCTCCTCCTTCTCCTTTTCCTCTTCCTCCTCTTCCTCCTCCTGTGTCCTCTCGACTCAAGTGCGTGGCTCTCATCCTCTTGTAGATGTCAATTTATTGCTTCCCAATCCCACTCAACCCCAAACTCAAATCCACCCAAACACAGTTCTACCCCAACCCTCCACGCGCTCTTCCCGCAGCCTCTGAAGCAAGGTCCCCGCGTCCAGCCGAGGGCCAACCAGCGGGAGATTCTTTGCCAACAAGAGATGAAAATGATGAGCGATGCTCCAGTCAACGCTTCGTCGATTGCGAATCAGATAGGAGTCGAGAGGAGAGCAACGGTCATCAACTCCTTCGATTGTCCTCCGTTGTTAAGTCGACCTCATGAGGTCGTCTTAAACTGAGCTGAGCACCGACCGAATGAATGGCATCCTATCTATGCTATTATTTGCCTCCTTCGTTCTCCTTCATCTTCTCGAACCACAGAACAGCTGCGGAAACTGGACGAGAGAGCGTCATTACGACGCAGAACAATCACCCACGGAATTCAGAAGCCTTTGCTGCCAAGCGGAGCCAAGCTACAGGAAGAGGGAAATTACAGAAAATACAAAGGCAGGAATATTATGAGACGATGCTACAACCCATTTTCCTGCATTGATCGGAGTGTTGGAAAATCAGAAAGCAAGACGTAAACAGAATCATCACAATAGAATTGAGCTGCCTGAGGATAATTGCAGGACTCTCGCGACTACAAAATGCAGAAATGATGAAAAGCCGACAAAGGCAGACAATTGTGTTAGATAAAGTCGTTCAGCGAAGACTGCGGTGATTTGGTCCCAGGTGGAAAGAGAACCAAGGAACTGAATCCCAAACAAGGCATTACATGCAAGATGCGAAGGAAATCGTAATCGTAAACTCGAAATTTCTAAAGCACTGCTTAAAAGCTAAGCGTAGGGTACCAGATTATTCACGAGAGCTGCGTCAAGTCAGAGGGGTTGTCCAAAGAGGCCGTGTCAAGAACCAAGTCCGGTTGCCAGAAGATAAGAGAGAGAGAAAGGGGCGGAGAAGCTGTTGGGGTGGAATGTGTTGCAAAGAAGGACCACACGTAGACTGCGTTGGACAGACAATAGAAACGAAGACTTAACAAGACTTGGCCTAAAACGGAGAACAGAGCTTCACCCGACAAATGACTCAAAGAATGGCGATCATTTCTTCGCACCCATCGCCTAGATGCCTGGTGTCAGGAACTGATGGTGATCATGATGATTGTATGCACGTATGTATTGAAACATTTTAACAATGCGCCGTTTGAGTATCTTACAAAGGTGCTAGAAAGAAGTCTTACAAGTCTAGAGATTACGTTTTCTTGTAGAATATTTCGAATGGGCAAATGCAAAAATAAATAGACCAAACGCATTTTTCTATAGCTCATTTTTTCAATGAATTAATCGGCTGAGATCCTTTTTCACCGCTGCCCGTTTGAATGGGCCCCACGTCTTTTGTAATTGTATTCAAAGTCTACAAACAGGATTGAGCAATTAAGCGAAATTGACGAATATATAGCATCGGATCAAAACGATTTAAAGGTGTCTAAGCAAAAACAGTATTAGCATTAAGTGTTTAACGACATCTTGTGACCGCCAGGGTGGTTATAACGTCGACATTTCCCCAGACATGCCATGCCTTATGGAGACTAAGCGATAGTAGTAGTTCCACAGTTTAACGACAGCTTATTGCATCAAAGGCCGTTGCCGTCGCCCTCCTCCTTTATCCAGGCTTGGTACTGGCACTACCCCAAACAAGGCAGTGGTGGAGTTAAAACGAAGCGATTGAACAAACTGACCATTATATAGCTTCCGAAAACTGCGATTTAAAGGTGTCGAAGAACAACCAAATATTTGTATTAGTATTCAGTGTTCAGCGACATCGACCTCTCACCAGTTGTAAGAAGCTGTTTGACGAGATACGATTGACAGCCACCGACCAGAAACAACAATCGTCGACCAAAATCAAAGCAAACAGTCATCGTTTGATCCGCCAACTACAGCCTACTTTTAGTTACAAATATTATAAACAGTAATGATTCCTTTTACGAATATGAATAAACATGAATCTTATAGACATCAGAACATCAGCGCACACGCGATGAATATTTAAAACTGACGTTTGCACACGTAATACATTTCCCCGTAACTCTCTATATTCAGTGGTGTGCAAAAGTTTGGACTCACTTGGCGATTTTTGCAATTCTTTGATTTATTGTTCTGTATTCAAATAATAGGTAAGGCTTCAAGAATCTTCTTCGGATCTGAGTTTTATCTTGACTTTTCTGAACGATTGAAATCTGTTCTCTTTGGCCGAACCTACTTCGTTTACACGTTTACAGGGTCCAGCAAGTCACACTGTGTGTCTGTTTGAATTCTCTCAATTAGTGTTACTTGTTCTTAAGCACTGTTTGATAAATGGTCCATTTCCTTAAAATTATAACAATTCTGAGAGGAAAGACTTGTTCATAAGCGGACAAAAGAATCTGTTTACCTTGACTGACGAAATGAGGAGCTCTTGACTGATGTCGGAATTCAAACACGAAATGCAAAGCGAAGATGAAGAGCCGAAGAGAGATAGAGCGAGAGACGATGGGAATCTGGTCGGCGTCTGCAGTCGAAGTCAAACGCTGTTGCAGTGGCATCGGTTGCTGAGGCAGAAATCGGCTCCTCCTAGACCATCAGGAAGAGGCACTGGACGAATGCAAGAATGGACGACGCACAAGCGACGAACCATTGATGACGACGGTCAAGTTAGGAGGAGGAGGAGGAGGAGGAGGAGGAGCAGCAGCAGCAGCAGCAGCAGCAGCAGCAAAACGTATGTGATTAGCTGCATCTCAGTGTATGTCTGTCTGTCTGTCTGTCTGTCTGTCTGTCTGTCTGTCTGTCTGTCTGTCTGTCTGTCTGTCTGTCTGTCTGTCTGTCTGTCTGTCTGTCTGTCCCTTTATGTCCTGACTGTATGTATGCGCATTTATGTATATGTGTATACATGAATGTGGTACTGTACGTATGTATATATGTCTGTCTGTATGCACTCTGTAGCCTAATTTTCAGTCCTTTAACTACCAGCGAATTCTCCTCCTGTCTGTTTCTCTGCGTGTATCTGTCTGTTCCTTCCTCGCTGTCTCTCTGCGTCTCTGTCCTGCTTCGCCAGATGGCATTGTTTGATCAGCGAAGCTACCAACACACATAGGACAGCAGCAGACGACATCGATTCGCTACGGAAGACGTTGACGGACAAACACCGGCCGTCGAAACCCAGAAATATCCCATCAAACAGCGCAAACACAGAGTACGGGCCCCAAAAGGGCCAATATGTTGACGCAGGAATAGCGAGCGATGCGGCCAGAGACACGGATCAACGCCCAGTGAACCGCAGTCATTCAACAACAAAGATCGGATTAGAAACTCACGATGAACGTCAATGAAATTTACACGTCTTCCTACAGCGACCGTAAGGGGCCTCGACACTTACCATCTTTCAATGAATTAATCGGGTGAGATCCTTCACCACCGCTATCCATTTGAATGGTTGCCACGTCCTTTGTATTAATATTCAGTGTTTAACGACATTTTGTGGCTGCCACGGCCGTTTACGTCGACCTTTCATTACAGGATGTTTCATGCATTTTTCCCCGATTGAACGAGATCCACAGGTAAATAAATATCTGCGTTAAAACGTCATTTAAGGGTGTCCAAGCTTAACCTAATATTTCAGTTAGTGTTATCGTAATCGTAATCGTAATCGTAATCTCGAGATTTCTACAGCGCTCAACGAAAGCTAAGTCGCGGGAACCAGCTTATTCACAGGCGCTCAGTCAAAACAAAATCGATAGGCAAAAGGGTCAAGATCCAGGAGTCAGTGTTCAGTGTTAGCGACATCTTGTGGCTACGAGGGCCGTTAACGTCGACCTTTCCTATAATGATTGGGAGAGTACTAGTAGTAGTTCTTCAGTTTAACGACATCTTATAGCATCAAAGGTCGTTGACGTCGCCCTCCTCCTTTATCGAGGCTTGGGACTGGCACCACCCAACTAAAGGCATAGCGATTGAACCAAATTAAAGAGCATCGCGTCGGATAAAAGCGATTTAAAGGTGTCTAAGCAACACCTTCTATAGAGACCGTATGACTTCGACTCTGCTCATTTTTTCAATAAATTAATCGGGTGAGATCCTTCACCACCGCTGCCCATTTGAATGGGTGCCACGTCATTTAAGGTCCCCGTTTACGTCGATTCAAATCTCTGATATATTTACCACGCTCCGTACTCCGCATGTCTTATTCCATTCGCTGTAGATAGAGGGCAGAAAAGGTTTCCCTGGTTACAGAATAGAATTCTCCCGTAAATTAACGTCTAGGCTACTAAGACTGGGCCTAAAAATCACTCAATTTAGTCGTCAGGTGGTTGAACTACATAAAATAAGCTAATTTGTCAAACGGTCTCATTTCAGCTTTACGTAGAAAATATAATCTGAGAACTTCTATAGCGCCACTGTATAATGCTCAACGCATTAATTAGTCGATGGTCCTTAATAAGCGAAATCGTTGAGCAAGTGAAATTCCTGTGTGCGTCCGGTCAAAAGCCCAACTGGGAATCCGAGAGGACATGGAACTAGTCTACAGAGGAAATGCGTCCAGACAGGGACGCGTTTTTGTCGCGATCTAAGGACCAACGCAGACTGGAGAGTGAACGGTTGCCGGAAGAGAGTTCCAGAGTCTAGGGACAGCAACGGAAACTCATCTTCTGAAAGCCACACGCTGCCTTCTGAATGCATCATTCAGTTTCGTCTCGTGTAGGATAGGCAGCAGTGGATTCAGCTACAGGTGTGAGGGCGTTTGGCCTCCAACCCGTCCCTCTTGGTTATATGCCGGCGCCCCTTAGACGAGACCCGTGTATGGTAGACTGCCAGAATGTTGCGCCCATTTGAAAAATGCTCTTCCCCCACCCAAGCAATCCTGGAACCGCTACTAGCGCTAGACAAATGCAAGGCTGCATAAAACCTTCAACCGACAGCTCCGCTGCAAAATCGTCCATGAACACCAAATGTATCAGTTAGAGTCGAAGTCAGTTGATCTCCTCTCCTCCAAGTCACTTTCTTCAGCGCAACAGACGCCAAAAACGAATTGGTTCACGCGTAATCGTAAGCTCGAGATTTCTACAGCGCCCTACGAAAGCTAAGTCGCGAGTTCCAGCTTATTCAGAGGCGCTCAGTCAAAACAAAATCGATAGACAGGAACGGTTCGGTTCCAGGTCAAGATCCAATGGTCAAGCAGGCATACAGCACATCATCCATGGCTGCCCCACTCTGGAACGTTTTCGTTGATGACGTGAGCCTAATTAATGTAGTAAAACTAAGAGCGAATTCTACTAAGTTTAACCAATGAGACTTCCATTAAAGACTGCATTATAGGCTAAAACAAGACCACATGCATAGTAGTTTCCAATGTTTTATGCCATCTTATGGCATCAAACGCCATTGACGTCGATTGGAAATTTCTTACAGTTTTCGCTCTATCCTTTTTGACTAAATGCGCGTCATCCGCAACTCATCTAAATCGACCGCTACCGATCAACTTCAGTTAGACAGCACAGTCTCGACTGCACTGAATTATTTCTACCTTTGCATGACGCGGTAAATTCAAAGTACCCTATCATGTAGCAGTTAGCCTGAAAGCGACCATCGACCGATGCCTTCTGCAATATGAAAACGGTGCTTTAGAATCCTTTAGATTAGAAAGATCAACATGCTAACCCAACCTAGGCCTTAGAACTCCGCTGGAGTGTGGACTCCGCAAAGGAGGGTGGGGAGACTGACTCGAAAGGCGAACAGGACGACGGAAGATCCCCAAAGTAGATCTGAGGACGTCCTTCAAGGACGACCACCAAAGCATTTTCTTCGGCTACGATTGTTGCATTTGCATTACGGCATAGGGGCTATCAAAATTTTTCCCAGAATAAATTCCAGACGCCAGTTTGTGAATTTGGTAGTTCTGGCGCTACAGCCTCAACTTACAACATGGTCGTGAATCAACATGAGGCTATTATTATTTCTGCATTAATTAGGTGCCACGATCTAATGACTTAGCATCAATCGACGTCTCCAACCAATTGTAAGTGAACGATATGCTCAAGGTCCCTACACAGTAAACTGTCTGGGAGACGCGAACCCGCACTCACCGCAATACAAGCCGAGCGCGCTACCCAATATGCTACCGTGCCCCAGCCTAGACGCCATCTTTCGAATCATCACTGAAAAACGAAGGAATACTGAAACTAAGGGCTGCCTGGGATCTGTAGGCCTACTAATCGGGTAAAAGCCATTATCCGCTTTTAAAACTCATCTGATTTTAAACTGTCTTAAAATATGCATTGGCTTGCAATTTTTGTAGACGGAGATTTATATCTCGCCTATTGTAAGAAACCTATCACATCCACAAGTCAATATTTGAATTTTTGAAGAAAACTAATTGAAGACTCGATTAATAAATAATCAACTGAATATGTACGATTGATCTACATATTGTCGTTTGATTTTCCGCTAACGCCATACACGTCCTTCAAATGAGCAGCTGAAGTCAAGAAAACTATTACAGCAGACTGTCGATCTGCAATGTATTGAAAAAAGAACTACAAGTTCAATGCCAGGAAATTTATTTCATCCGTCTGTCTGCAACAACCGACGAATACAATGCACTTTCTGCTGCTCTTAGCTTTACTTCAGTTTTTCAAATTTTATTAAGATGACAAATCAATATTTTTTGAAGTCGCTTTTCACAGACCATTTATAACAAACAGAGCAGATTAAACAAATACATAAATACAGGATTCAGCAAATATCTAAAAAAACTTAACATCAGTGTTCATTTCAACTGTCAAATAAAAATCAACTCTAAACAACTGTTTTGTTTCAAGGCCACTGTGTTTGTTTAGTTATTTAAAACAGTTATTACGCACCTAAAGTAAGGAAATCTTAATCCAAGATGTTAAGTTTTATTCTCACGACGCTTAAATGTCGCAATAAATCACGATTAAAGCTTTTTTGCAAAAGCTGCAGCATCTCAGATTAAGATGGAACGGAATCTGATGATCTCATAATCAAACGATTCATCTGGCAGAATCTTATCATCATCGATTGCTACAGTTCTGTTCAACTGGTGGATCTGTTCTTTGTCAAAAACATTTAACTAAGACAATAATCAGGGTTGATGGTTACACAAGTCATTGTTAGTTCACAAAAACCAACTTCTTTAGGTTGGCTAAGAACTAGGCACCAGATTCAGCCCAAATTAAGCCACAGGAAAAAGTGCATAAGCAGATTTTTGAATCGTTTCCCTCCCAGTTTACACAGAATCGGAGACACAGCATCCCATCGTTTTTAAAGTGTAGGTTAACATAAAGATTTATGGGCGGCGTTGACATCTCTTCTACCATCTTTGGCAAACAGGGTATGTAGAGCAATTCTGTGTTGGTAGCAGCTCAGAACATAATGGAACGGTATTTTGGTCATATCATGATCAAGAGATTCATTTGGCAGAATTTTGTCATCATTGCTGCTACCAAACAGCATCTGCTCATTCACCACATCTGCTGGCTGAATCATTGACTTAAATGCACAAAGGTCAAAGATCAGCCCTGAAATAATGCCTTTTAACAAAAAAATCTGCAAATTACAATATAACATGTTTCTGAACAGGTTTTCCATCTAAAGCATCTGCCAACGGCTGAAAAAAATGAAGACAGAAATGAATTATGCTAGAAATAAAGAACTGTTGTGAATTCAGAGGGCGGAATTTGGGCACAACGTCCGAAATCCGAAGACAATCCACTCTTTTCTCTGCCTCAACAAAAACAAGTCACAGACACAAAGTCTGCACTTAACGTTTTCAAGAGGGAAAACAAAATCAGCTGCTAGAATAATTACAATTAACAAACTTCAATGTAAATATTTATGACCTGTAAAAAGCGAATCTGCTTATGTCAATCAGTTCATTTCATGCTCGTATTTCAATCTCAAACTGTGATACAACACGGAAAAGCATTTTAATAAATTTATTATTTTTGATTTATCGTTTAACAAAACGCAGCTGGAAAATTACACTGCAGCTTTTTTGCTGGAAAATAACTTTTCAAAAGAACTGACTGTTGTGAATTCAGAGGGCGGTTTCAGGGCACAGAGCTTTCCATCCCTAAACCGAAGACAACCCACTCCTTTGATCTTCCTCAACTGATCTCCATATGCAGAGATACATTGACTCTGCATCACATGAATCGTGAGGTCACCAACGCTTCATGTAAATAAATTTAAATTTTCACAAAACTCATACAATTTTCAGATCTGTTGACATTAAACAAAAATCTTATGATGAATTTAATCATCTAAAATGCTGCATATTATCGTAAAAGCAATTTTTTTCACTATTCAACTTGTGAATTCTTGAACCCAGGGTTCACTTTTTGGACTTTTCTAAACTTGGACAAAAGGACAAGGTCAGCGTTTTGTCGTAACCTCAGTTAAAATCAGAGCTATCTGCAGGTCTATCTAAGTGCCAAAGCAGAAATTAAAGTGTACTGTTGTTTCATGACTAACTTACTGAAGCAAAGACTGACATTTGTCAAGTTTAACGCCACCTGCTGGGCACAGTATGTTGCATTATTCTCACCAAATTTTGGCCTTTTCATCACCTTTCACTGCAAAAAGAAAATATTTACATAAATTAAATTTTTACAAACACAACAATATCATCTAAAATTTAACTAAACGAGAAGATAAAAAAGCAGTTGTCGATTTCCAACTTTATATATCTGCAATATTCTGGGAACTGCATACTTACAAATGAAGCATGCCTCAGCTCAAAAACGAAATTTTCATGGCTGATCAAATGAGTAAGGAACGATTAGATTAAGTCTAGCCAGGCTTAACCTGGCCAAACGAAAATGACATCATCGGCATGCTATGCATCAACATTTCTTTGCTCTTTATAGATTTTTTAATGGTAAAATCAGTCTTCAGAAAAGCTTCCTATGAATCAATTGTCTACTCCTCGTTCAATCGGACCGGTGCCGGTAAATATTTCGCCCATCTTCGTGAAAATGTTTGCATTACTGTCCATAGAATGGTGATTGAACTTTTGTGAAGCGTTCTTTTCAGCCATCCATCCATTTTCTTCTGTCCCTCGACTTCCTCCGTCTGTCGACCTCGTGCTGCGAAATGAACGACACGAAATTCACCCAAAGAACCATAACGGAACCGGAAGCTTGGACGCATCACAGCTTTACGCACACTTGCAGTTGTTTTGGTGTAGCCAATAAATAGCCCAAACATTACGCAAGTAAGTAACAAGAGTCGTCCGTCAAATCAAATGTCCCAAATTTCTGTGACCACACAAAATCCGCGTCTGGTAGTCTAGCTTCAATTGGCTCTATATCAAATCAAGTCCGCGACAGCCAGGTTGGTTGGTCAGTTTCGGTGCCAGGTCGGAATCCGGGGATCGAGTCAGAGAAGCCTTGGCAATATTATTTGTGTCTTACAGTATATCTGAATACAAGAATTTGTGCACAGATTAAAGTGAACTAGTAAGTGATTTAAATGGTGATTGCCAAGTGGCTTAACGCTTCAATGCATGCGGCGCACATATGAAAGGACGTGGGCCCAATCGTAATCTCGACAACACTCCTTCTTTCTCTTATTTCCCTTTCCGCTCCAATCCCAAACACCACGCACCTACAGAACCATAACCGAACCGGAAGCTGCCACGCTGTCTCTCTGCCTGACTTTTGGATCTAGACCTGGAACCGAACCCTTTTTGCCTATTTATTTTGTTTTGACTGAGCGCCAGTGAATAAGCTTGTCCCGGTGACGTGACTTTCGTTGGACTAATCTAACCTAATCTAAAAACTTCTATGTCATGTCATGCACCAACGTCGCTGCGCGACGCTTGGCTACATGAATGGACTAGAGCTCTCCATTGACGCCTATTGCGTGCAGCGGCAAGAAAACAAGAACCAGAAAGGTTAGTCCAGGAAAGAATATTGTCGCCTGCCAAAAACTTCTATAGCGCCACTGTAATAATGCTCGAGGCATCAGTCGATGGTCGCTGCTAAACAAAATCATTGTCCGAGCCAAAGTCCATGGTGAGTCCGGGTCGAAAAGCCAGAGAGGTGTCAAAAAGACACATAGACAGCCTACGACGGAAATGAGTTCAGGAATAGGTGAGTTTCTAGTCGAGATTTGAAGGCCAAAACAGACTTTGCCAAGGGAACATTTGCCGGAAGAGAGTTCCAAAGTCTAGGGTCAGCGACAGAAAATGCACGCCTCCAAGAGCTGTGTTTGTCCACGGAATAGGCAGATTTAGATGTCATGGGAAGAACTATCCGATTGCCAGACGACGTGAGAGAAGGGACAGTGAAGCTGTTGTGGTGGGTTGGGGTAAAGCGCTTCTTAAAGGAGAGTTAGGCTAAGTTTGTTCCATCACATCATCAAGGCTTCTACAGTAAACTGCAAGATCCTCTTCATCAATTTCTGAACCTGACGGTTCGAGATGGTTAAGAGAGAATCGTCTTCATTCTCAGTTTCTCATCAGATCAAATGTGTTCCTTGCCTAAAAAATCTTACTGCACGCCACAGCCATGCCTGTTTCTGTTGAGCCGTTTCTTTAAAATGCATATTTAATTATGCGTAATCTTAGTTGAGTAAATAATTCAAATTATATATATGTCACTTGGTTAAACTTAAAAAATTCGCAACACAAGCCATCAATGTATTTTAAAAAGCTTGAACCAAAATCGTTGGCTTGAACCGTTACCGCGCAAATGCATTTGTTGTTTTTTTGTATGGAGTTGACTCATTTTAGCCGGCAAGAACAAACCGTCCAATGAAACGCATCGTTACAAACTGTACCAAATTTCAGACCAATCAACTGTCTCGTTTTATTTGACGTTCGGCCAGTGTTCACGTGATCGTCGGTCATCGTCTTAAGGTCGATGTTGAGGAGTGGAGCAGAAATGGCGGACCAGGAGGAGCAAGTTGTGGGAGTCCCCGTTGTGCACGAACACGGCGTTTTGCCAGAGGCCCAGGGCGAAACAAAGCACGCGGGTGAACAGACGAAGGCGCCGGCCAAGCTGCTAGTCGTCCTTGGAGAGGTGCACAATGTCGAGCAGAGGGATCTGGCGCTTGAGCGAGTCGTCGCTGGTAGGTATTTGAAGCCGTTTAATTCGGACGAAAATTGTTGGCAAATTGTTCAAGAGACGTGGCACCTGAAAGCGACAGGTGACAGGTGTGCGTTGGTTTGATTGGTAATGGTCCTGCGTCGTCTAGACAGTTTTGGTTTGTGTGTTTTTGAAATTAGTTTAAACCTTCGTATTCCCGGTGGTGTTGGCTGGAGATGAAACCGAAAACGGGTGAAATCTGTCGAGTTCTTGGCCGCGTCTCAAACATAGTTCGAATGGTTGACGGTGTGGGTATGTGGAAGGGACCCGAATTAAAATCACTATACCCCTCTCTTGAGAGCCGAGAAAAACGACAGTAAAATACGCGCTGTTTTAATGAGTTGCGTTTTTGCTGAAATTTTGGGAATTGAAGTGCAATATTTGCTAGTGTCAAACACAGTCGGCACAGACATTTGAACTGGTTGCGGCCGATTCTATGTAAAATGTGTTGGAGAAACAAGCATTGGCTCTTAATTAACCCAATTGAAATTGACCAGAAAACCGTGTTTTGGTTGCCATGCCTACAGAAGAGAAGTTTGACAAGACTTGAACTGAGGAAGACTGGATCATGTGACTGGACGCTTGGCAGGAGTGGCACATGATCAGACATGTTTTTTTCTGACCTCAGCAAGGTGCAGAATCAATTAAGAGGATTGTTTGTGCCATATTTAGTGCTCTTTTGCAGTATTTCAGCTGACTGAGGATGACTGAGCAAGGAGGATCTGGAATTTAAACTATAGTCTTTTCAGAATTACTATAATTTTAACCAAACGTTTGAGTGGTGCCTTGTAAGAGTCTTGTTCAAGGCTTTCTTTTGAAATTATACATACTTATACATACTGTTTGATTAAGAAGGAAGCTCAGGCCGGCTTGAGAGACAGAGAACAGATGCTGAGGTGTGACTGATTGATATGTGGGTTAACTGAAATGGGGATTTTTAAGTTAAAATTGTTGCAGGTGAGTCATAATAAATGTAAATTTATGCTCATTGCTAAAAATAGTACCAGAATTGTGATCTTCGATTACTTTTTCATTTGAAGCAGCTGGGCATTATGATAATGGCTTTAGACAAGTCATTCGATTAGATTGGATTAGATAATTATGATGACTGCTGCAAGTCTAGTCCTTCTGTGCTTGCAGCTGTTTTTAACTAGTTCTGTGTTGCATAGGTCTTAGGTCTGTTGATTAATTCTGAAGTGGAAATTGAGTATTGTGATGATGCCGGCTGAGTTTCTGTGCAATATTGACGTGTGAATAATAATTATTGCAAAATTATGCACATATTTCATGACGGTCTCTGTGGATCCATAACGACTGATGTGCCAAGTAATATCTATCAAGTGCTAATGATGCTGTGTCAAGTGCTGTGTTACAAGCTGCTACATGGTGCTTTGTGCAGCTGTGTCAAGGTTGTGGATGCTATGCACACGTCATCGCATAATTGTAGATGATGTTGATAACTGGATAAAGTGTGTATCAGATGACGTGTCTTGGAGTTTACGACATATGGTCCCACATCCTGTATGATGTCTGTGTTGGCGTAAGTGTTTTGCCTGGGTTTGTTTGAATGGTAGCATTTGTTGTTTATAGAGCAAGAGGTAGAAATGAGAGTCATGGTCTGTGATTTGTTTGAATGTTTCCGACTGATGGCGTTTGGATAAATAGGATGCAACCCTTTGTGGGAAAGAACACATCATCCTCCTCCTCCTCTCTTCTTTGCTCCACTTTTTATTGGTTCTGCTGCTGGTGCCGTCTCTTGCTCCATCTGCTGCTACTTATCATTTTCTGCCTAGGTGGCTCTTTCCACTGGGGCTGGTTCTTGGTCTTGATTGGCAGCGACTGGCATATTGGTAAATACGGCAACCATTTAGAACCTTGCTTTTCATATCAGACATTTTTCATCAGGTGAATTCTGTGCTTTTGAGGTGAAGCTTTGAAGTGCTGTGACACATGTGTCTAATTAATAATAATAATCAGCTGACTATGACTGCATGCCAAGGGACAGAAGGGAAAAAGTGAAGAAGGTACCACCTGGTAGGAATGGTTTCTGTTGACCTTTGCGGTAATCTTTCCGAATTTGCTTCTAGGGTTATCTTCTTGGGATACGGAGGCTGCTGGGTGCGATGTTGATGAAGAACTGAATGCTCTGGTGAAGCTGCAGCCTAAGGGGATCACGGACCAAAATGGTAGGCCAGTGTTTCATTTCAAAATTATGTGGTAAAACAACTTGGTGTAACATAGGCTTTCAAATTTTATGACCAAGTGTTGGTGATCCAAAGCACATAGGATTTTAAAACTTTATAGATGCTGTTTGGGTTCAGTGATGCTTATGACACGACGTTTGGCTACTGAAGAAATCAGTCGTGATTTGACATTTGTAACTTTTTGGACAGAGTTCAAGGAGACGTAAGTGTTAGGCGATTTACAACTAGGCTGGCCCCTAGGTGTCCGTAGTTCTAATCAGAAACGTTCTTGATACATGTACTTGAATACTGGTCAAGAAGCAAAGTTAAGTATCTCTCAGTTGAATAAGTGTTTTCTAACTCACTTGAAGCTCATAACTGTTGCCTCCTGGACAGTTTTTGGCATATCATCCACACCAGTTTTGAAGTTGAATTCATCAGAATTTACTTTGTACATAGTTTCTTAATGATTGAAGTGGAGAAATGATTGGTCAGAGTAGTTTTGACCTGATCCTGATGGGTTTGGGTCCTTTTTGGCCTTGGAAACAACAAGGTGAGTCTTGTTGATGTTTCAGGTGAAACGATTCTTGAATACAAGTCTGAGCTGCTTGAGGTTAAAGTTTTCGCAAATCCTCGTCTTCAGACGTTACAGAACAAACTGCATTCGTTTCTTGTTGCTGGTTCTCGTTACCGTTTCCTCTTGTACTCGGGTTTGACCCTGCAGAATTCCGGCTGTTGGTTTCTGCAAGATGGCTGCTTCGGCTTCTCGTCTTTGGCCGAAGTGTTTCATCGATCAGATGTCCAACTGGAAACTACTAAGCAACAAAATGCCATCGTGGACGTCTCAGTGGTTGCGGAGACAGGAGACTGGACTAAAGCAGGCATCACCAAACTGGCTTCTCAGCTCAGAATTCGGCTGAATCCGCCAAAGGTCGAAAGAAAGGTGGATGGCATCGTGTCCTTTTCAAACTATCTTTCGGCATTTTTGAAGACGCCATCTTGTGATGACCTCTTACCTTCGACGAAAGCCATCGGGTCCTTTGGGCAGGGCTTGGCAACGATGCACGTCTTTCCAGCGGGTCAGGGTGACTCGGTGCTGTTTGGGGTGAGCGGATTTAATGTGCTGTTCGATGGTGGTTATGCGAGACGCTCGTGCTTCTGGGAAATGGTTCGTCATCTGCCGACGCTCGACGCTGTTGTCCTGTCTCATCTTGGGCCAGACAACCTGTTTGGCTTTGGCTCCTTCCTTGACAAGAAAATCCAGACTAATGACCCTCCAGACCTTGGAGTTGTCTACTTCAACGAGACCAAGAATTCGCTGGCACCTGGCGACAGCAGTCAGTGAGTAGACCTTTAAAACTTGTTGATAATTTGTGGGTTGTTTTTGTTTTTGAATGATGTCAGCGTATTGATACAGGATCCGCTGTTCGGTGGTGGTTTGGATTGAGTGTTATTTCAGAGTGTTACTCCTGGTGATGACTGAGCACAGATTGATAGCGAATAACATATCTGAGATTTATTTCTGTAGAATTCTGTCCTCTGAAAATGGGGCGTTTAAGTAGAGAAATGCAAGTTCAAATGAGTTGAGACGCTGCTGAACCATTTTTCTCTGCATTTATGTTAGTTGAGCAGCATTTCAACTCAGGCTGTTGTTACCATCTGTCTGCAGGAGTCTTCTGATCAACCTCGCCGACAAGGGACTAAGCATTCTGGACAAGCTTCGTCAGTTGGGAACCCCTGTGCTCCAGTGCCTAGGTTCTGTCCATGGCCAGGTCCTTCAGCCAATGAATGTTTATCACAAAGTCGGCCATGGGTCCGTTGACCTCTATGTTCTCAGTCCACTGAGTGATGCCAAAGAACCCAGGATCATTGGAGGTCATAAAGGTGACCATCCATCCAGCTGCTTCTTGCTTGTCTGGCAGCCAGTCTCTGCAAACGAAAAGCTGACTCGAATTCTCTTCCCGGGTAATACACCACAGGCAAAGATCTTTGAAGGCCTTGACCGCTTGAAGAATGCTGCCGTCTTTCACAATGCGCTGGGAGTGGCAGAGAAGATTCCGGGACCCACAAAAGGAGTGGAAAAGTCAGTGGGTGTGAAACCCACGACTGTGAAAGCAAAACCGCCGTCAGGAACCAAACCAGAAAACAAAGACGTGAAGAAGCCAGCGCCAGAGCAGAAGGCGAGCGCTGAGCAGCACAAAGAACTGGTGAGGAAAGCTGCAGACCAGAAAGAAGCAAAGAAGGCAGCAGGTGAGCTGAAGGAAGCCAAGAAACCCATCTCTGCATCAACCGAGACCAAAAATGGAAAAGCTGTTGGTTTAGCAAAGAAGGAGAAAGAGTCGCCCATCAAAGCAACTCCGGCTGCCTCAAGAATTGCAAAGAAGACGGAAGGAGATGGTGGAAAAGACACAAAGAAAGCAACGGCCAAGCAACCACATGGTGCAGCGCCTGCAGCAACCAAGGCAACGGCTGCTGGTGAAGCAGCAAAAGACAACGAGAAGCTGAAGGGGGAAATCGATGAAGCATCTGCATTGCCAGCTCCATCTGATGTTGATGAGCCACTGACTGTGTCTCCAGAGATGGCAGGTATTGGAGAACTGTCGCAAGTCCAATCTCTGCCAGAACCTACTGCTCCAGAAGAACAGGTGGCTGAAGCGGCCAGGATGCAAAACGACGATAGCGACAGAGGAACCACTGAGTCGGCTGCAGAAGAACAGGAGGGCCTGGAAGAAGAGTCCGTAACAGACAATGGCATTTCAGCAGACGACAAAGATTCCACTGAGATGAAAGCGAGGGGAGATGGGCAGAACGTGGAACCAGAAGAAATATTTGACCCGTCAAAGGAATGGGGAGCACCAGAGGGCCTTCCAGCTCCTGTCAATGGAAAGGAACCATCTGCAGCATCTGCCAGAAGACCTGCTCATAACGTATCGAACGTTGGAGCAGCAGCCAATGCAAAGAAGCCAGATGTGTCGAGAACCACGGAGACCAAGTCCGGAGCGAAGCGGCCAACGACTGCACCCGAGCGACTGAACAACACGACACGTGAAGAAGACGAGAAGACCGCAGCCAATCAGAGCATGGCGAAAGGTCGTCCATCCATGACGTCAGCTCACAAGGATGGCGCCAGCTCAGCGCGTGTGGATTTGAAGAAGCAGAAACCTGTTGTTCCTTTTTACGTGGACGTGGCTTACATTCCGGGCCATGGAAGTCTCCATTACTTTGACATCGATTTCTTCCGACGGGTCCGTGCGCGCCACTACGTCCTGAGTTCCATCAGCCCGAACATCAAGGCGTTGGCGCTTCTCCTCGAGGGAAAACAGACGTGGGAGGATTCAAGCACAGAAGTCTCGATCATTCCAACGTACGACTCGGAGTCGATGCTGTCCTGGATCCAAGAGAACAAAGACCAGTTGCAGAAGCTGAACATTAAAATTGGTCCCCCGGCCTACAAGTGTCGGATGCAGTTGCAAGAGGCGGATACAAGTTGTGCCTCCTACCGTCTGGAGTTCTGAGGAGGATTCTGTCTTCGTCTGATGCTCATCGTTCTAGCTCGTTGCTTTTGGTGGAGTCGCGTACAACGTCGTATGTTCATGTGGAATTATTAACAGTTAATGCTTCTTGTTCAGGTTATGGTTGTGCGCATCTTGTGTTCTGATCGAGTTAATTGTGAAAGCGTTTAGCTGTGCCATATATTGTTTCCACGGACACTAGATAGAACTCACTGCCTTGAATTTGTTGATCCCTAGGCTTTACGTTTTGCCTTTTCTTGCTCATTTGTTGAATTTACAGATACAAAAGTTCTACAAATTTTTACCAGTGTGTGGCCTAGATTGCCAGATAAGTGCCTCTGTACGTAAAATGTTCGTTTGATGTTTCGAAGTCTTGCACTTGGTATGAGCTTGTTAGAATTCACTGCAAATATTTGCCATTTTTTTTGACTAATAAATTGTACTCTTCAAGTAGAAGATTTGGTCTTTTTCTTCTGCTGGAAATGGCATATGCATGGCAATGGAAGCCTTGGGCAGACTCTTCAATTTAATCTAAAGACTTCTATATCGTTATAATGCCCTAGGCATCGGTCATTGGTCGCTTCAAGTCAAAATTGCATGACGAAAAAGCCTGTTGAAGCCGGGTCGAATTCAGATAGGTCAGCAAAAACCAAGAACACATGACCAACACAATTGGTGTATATGTATATATATAATATATACTTTAAAGACGTCTGGCTAAAGCAGTGGTTTTGTTTTGCCAGCAGTTGCCCTGCTTGGGCGTCTTCCACCTGTGTTACAATTGTTAGACACATCACCATTCTAGTATAAACAACGCTGACAACAGAAAAACAAGGCAAATTTTACAACCATTGTTGAACACCTTTGTATTGCAAGACGCGTTCTTTACGTTCTGAATGGTTCCGGAGGCCAGAAGGCAAGAACTGGTAACGAAACATAAGAGAAATTTCCGTTTTAGTAACCAATAGTTAGAACAGAAAGGACAGTTAATCATCGGTCGACAGTTCAGCTCTATGACCGCAGAGCGCAGAACTGCTGGAAAACTTTGAGGATGTGAATGTCAATATCGCTTGTGAAGACGAGGTTTTCAAGAGTGTTGACGTACTTGTGAACTTGCTCATGGTGCTGTCAAAAACAAAAACAGTAGCTGTTAAATAAATTTTAAACAATTAAATAAAAAAATTAAATCCAAGTTCCTGCTAAATGCACAAATAAATAAACTTCAGAAACGGCATAAAATTACGGCGCTGGATGTCCAACATCCCGTTTCATAGTTGCGTTTACACAGTTGCTTTAATTAATGGAGTCGTGCAGTGGACAGAGTGATGATATACCTGAAGAAAGACTTGCTGAAGTCTCTCAAGGATCCACTTGTATCTCGGAGTGTTGTAGTCGCGTCCTTCCCTCTCACACTGAGACAAATGCTCACTCAGGATCATTATGAAACGCTGCACAAATCAACAAAACAACTCGGAATTATTTTTTTAATGAAACTGTCAAACTAGTAAAACTTCTGCCCCTCATCTTCCGAATGGATCGCAGCTGGCAAACAAACTGGTTGAATATCAGTGCTATCAAGAACGTCATACAGATAGCTGCTGGTAAATACAACAAAGGTATTTTATAGGCTGCGTCTAAACCAGAAGCCGTGCCTCTGAGCAGAAACAGGAAAAGCTCAACTTCAGCAAATGGGTTCTTGTAACAAAAAGAACCAAGCAAGAATGAAAGTCGGCCCAATACAGTAGACTTGTCTGCACAGACAAGGTAGTTAAACACTTAGATTCAAAGGATGCAAATATTTTGCTTAACACAACTGCAGCTCGTGTTCAACAGTTGACATGACTTGGACCCTCGTAGGTGTTCCAAAAGCCAACTGAATGGAGCTGAAGAATTTGTCAACAACTGGGACTCACCTGGAATATGATGAGGAAGAGATTTTTCTGATTACTCTGAAGTTCATCCAGCTGTTCCTCTTTACTTGTGATGACATCCTCTGATGGAATGTCGCCGCTATCTGCGTTGTCATTGTCTGCATCAAAGCCATCTTTGCGCTGAAAGAATTCACAAAAGTTTTATCAGCATTGAGATCTTGGAGTCTCTGCTCCCCCCCAAGAGTACGTATCACCGATTTATCACAAGTGTAAACAGTCAATTCTAAAGGTAAAGTGGGAAACAGAAATTCATTGGAGATTTCAGATCCAGCTGGGTGAGGATCCGATCTTGTTCCTAACCATCCAGTTTCTAATGATAGAAAATGAAGAAAATTTTTGTTCAAGACTTGGCAGACTTGAATTTACGAAGTCATTATAAACTTAGTAAAATATGTTAAATGAAGACATTGTCCCCAATAAAGTCAGTGAAATATGTTAAAACCTTAAGCCCTGCTTTATTCAGCCTTGGAAGCTAACTTCAAACTAGTTTAGGCTATGTTTTAAATGAGATGAAATGAGCGCTAACCTTGCGCTCATGTTCCTCCAGTTTGTCTTTCATTTCTTCAATTTCCTTCTGAAGCTTCGTCACCTGACGGACCATCTTCTTAATCGTCCCGTGCAAAATCTCCCACACATAGAAACTAACAACAAAGCAAACCAAACATGGACATTCATAATTCTCTGGTTTTAAAGCGAAAACGGTAAACAAGGAAATAATTAATTGAAGTGTTGACATGTCAGTTTGACAGGTTACGAATCATTTAAGGGATGTTGACATTCTGCGATTTGACGCACGTTGCATCTGATTTGTTAACTCAAAAGCAACCAGCAACAGAAGAAGATAGCACAGACAATGCCATTCCATTAAACCAATTTCTTAGATACAGTGAAACCAGAAAACAGGTCTCGTCTCAACTCACCTCGTCAGTTCCTCCGACATCTCAGGCAGGAAAATCCACTTAGCAACGGCTGAGCACTCGACAACCTGTGTCTTTAGCAACTTGTCAGTCAGAACAACAAGCATCTAAAACAGAAACAAGACAACACATCTCTCAGACGACAGTTGTCTCTGCTCTGCGTTGTTTCAACTCCAGCTGTGCAACAAAGAACCATTTGTCATTTGGTCCTATGCACGGCAACCGTTCGTTGACTTCATTCCTCTGTTGCCAATCAACCTCAGAAATACCCAACAAGGTCCGGGGCAAAAAGAGTGAATAACCAGCTGGCTGCTGTAACCCTTATCTGGACCAAGAATCCACAGAACAGAAATTAGAAGAATCAGAAAAAGTATCGACCCCAGTCATAACACTTTCAAACAACAGGTTGACTGCGTAACCAGAATCATTTTCTTCTAAGACCAGACGATTGAGAGAATGTTGTTGTGAAGTCACCTGCTGATGCGCCTTCCAGAGTTCGTGTAAGCTGCGGAGGATGCAGATCTGAGCATCTTCTGCCGGAATTCCCCGTCCCTCACCAAGAGATTTCAGAACTGGATGAAACCTAGAATGGTCAAAAAAAACTCAATTCCACTGATAATAGCAAACACAGTCGTAAACATCATTACATCTAATCTTACAACTACTTCAGCGCTTCATTGGCATAAAACATCAACTGGACAAACTGCATGGCATCATTTATAGGAAGCTCATCAGTATTTGTACCAGAAAAAGAGATAACGCACAAATCAAGCGAACCATAGCCAAACGTCAGAATCTCTTGGAGATGCCAGGTCGAAATCCAACTGGTCGGGAAACCTGACAAGTAATGTAAATATCCAGAATTCAAAAGCGTACAGTAAGTAGATGATACATATCAGTGATCAAAAATAAACCACATCAAACAGATTTGATCTGCAAAATCCAAGCAGATTCAGCTCAAGCGAAGAAGATCGGACTAACTTTGAAATGGCAGCAAACGAGTGACTGAACGACTTGGCTCCAAGGAAGAGAAGAGTCTGAACAAGAACGTCTGTCTTCAATGGATTGTTTGCTGCAAATCAAAACAAAACCATAGCCAACCGAACGACTTCAATGACGCCACTGCAGCCTCTTCTATCAACAGTTCGAAGCGCATGGCTATCAGATAATCAATCAAGACTGACTCCATCTCTGCACTGTTCACTCTCTCTCTCTCTCTCTCTTCTTCTCTATCTGCCTCTATACCTGCACTTAAACTCCATACAAATACCAATATAAGACTCAAAAAAGAAATATTAAAACTGCTCGAAAAAGAACTGTCATGATGCAAAAGTTCGACATTTACTATAGGACTTTGAACGTATCTGAATATTTATATTACACCTTTACATATCTCTTACAGCCTCTACATAAATTTTCCATTTTCAACATCGCAAGAAGCCAAAACAGGTTGAACGAGAGATGCACGACTTGAAAGAGACTAACTGTTGGTAGAATTTGAAAGTTCGTTGATGATCAGCATTGCATCATCCGGAGAACACTTGGACTTGACCGCTTGCAACAGGCGATGGGCAACCATTGTTCCGGGATTCGATCCTGACAAGAACAAGACAACAGATGTGCAACCGTTGCAGTACTAAACAACAATGCTAGACAACATGTCCAGTTCTGTTCTCTAAATGCCGAAACTGATTTCTTCTAAGCAAAGCATCTATCTAAAAACTTATGAGAAGTTGGACATGTTTCTCGCACTTTGAACTTAAACATGAAGAACCTTTAGAAGACAAGACAGACTGTACCTGCTCCTTCATCTTCGTACTTATAATGCGGAACAGCTTTCTCTGGCAGAAGTTTATCGAAACTCGTCGGAATAATCTCCGTTATCCTCTGGTGGTAAGACAGTCTGCAAGAAGAAACAAAAAGCATAAAAATACCTTAACTACTGAATACAAAACAAACAGGATATCAAAAGCAGGATACAAAAATATTAATGAGATGATTTAGTGTAACACAGACAGCGTTACCTGGAAAGAAGAATGGGATCATCTAAAAGTCTTATGCCACAACAGGATATCCTTCATCATGGGACAATACTGGTAATGGTTCCAAATTTGGCCACATTCAGTTTTGTATCATACAAGATACAAGACTGTACCATACAAAGCCATGTTTGAGGCTCAACACAATCAAGACATTTACAAATTCATCAGCTGTTATCAACAAATGTTGGGCTGATCAGTCAGAGACATACCTCAGACATTTGAGAAGCGTTTCCTTGACGAACTTTGGCTTTGGCATTTCGGTGTCGACGATGAGGCAGTCACTCCAGTCGTCCCAACTCCACTTGAACTGGAAGTTGCTCAGATGGTAGCCAAACCAATTCACAAACCTACAGCGGAAAAAAATCAGTTCTTACAAAACTACTTTAAGCCTAGTTTCCAACTAATCGTTTACAGCTTGCTGTCATTTTTTTCACCATTCACTTTAAAAATAAAGCTAGCATGTGGATATTTTTCCAGTTAGAAGCAACACTAGCACATTAGCTTTTTTCCAAATAAGCAGTTGACTTTCTTTTTCAAGTCTAACCCTCAACTGCATAACTGACAAAATACCTGCAACATTTACCATTTTCTGACCCCTCGATCTTGATCTGGAACCAAATACTTTTTGCCTATCGATTTTGTTTGACAGAGCCCCTGTGAATAAGCTGGTTACTGCAAAACTTAGCTTTCATTTGGCGCTGTAGAAATCTAGAGTTTACGAATATGGTTACCATTTGTCCAAAGTTCTTACCTTTCAATGCAAGATGTATTCATAGTGTCAAGACGTTCGTACAAGATCTCTGTTGCCTGCGCCAACTGACAGAAATTGAAGTCAAGGAGAAAAGGCTCCAAATGATTTAAAACACCATCGTTACTTAAGTGGCCAGAATGCAGACAAATGAAGCCTCAGAAGAACTTCCAGTGCAAACCAAGAACTCAAAACTTCCTCGGTTAGATATCCACGTCAACATCACTTCTTAAAGTACACATGTTAAAAGCCACACAGAAAACACAGATCCGTTTCAAATGCACGCAACACTTATTCAACCAATTTCAAAGGATACGACTTGTGGCATAGACCCTGGCTGGAGTTTGCAGAGCTCAATAAGAAGAGAACCATAGAAGAGTTCAAGGTACGGCGCCCGTGGCAGCTGAAACAACTGCGCGAACACCACCTACAGAAACCATCAAAGAAAACATAAACAACAGAAATTCAATTTCAACCAAAACCAATTCTTAGCCTCAGTTGCCAATTTGTGGTTTTGCGGCTCATTTGGAAACTGAAACTTGTCACAGTTGTCTACTTCTGAACAAGACATCTTGGATCAGACATTGTTGCTACTGCGCAAAATTCAGTCCAAAGGAACAGTTTCAACTTACTGTATATCTAGGTTATAAAGCATGCATCCCAAAGCATTTACACCAAATATCTTGCTTAATACACGTAACTTAGACCATGCGTTTACGAAAGCACAAATGACTTTCTTACTCACCTCGACTATCATGTAGTTGAGAGGAATCTTGAACTTGAACGAAGGCTCAAGAAGAGCTCCAGCGCTGGAAACAGAAAGACACAAGAACATCGCAAGACAATGAAACTTTGCACTCAACAGCAAAAACAACTAAAAGATGACGACAATCACATTTTCAGAGCAACAACTAATATGGACAAAGCGGCAATCATTCTAAGTCTTTGCGTGAGGTCCAGAAAAAGCAGAGTAAAGTATCCCATACCCCACAACTGAGACCTAGGGAGGCGCTCATCTCCTGTACTTGGCTCTTGAGGCCAGCAATTGACGAATCCCAAGGTCCTGGACACGGGGCCAGTGCTTCGCAGGACTTGCCGTTTACTTCCCAGCTTACGCCGCTACCGAATTATTCTGCTTGTTGATGGAACAACTTGCCCGGGTCGTTACACAGAGTCGAACCCACAACCACATGATCATTGACCAAACGCGTTACCAACAGATCACCATTCGTTAAAAAAGGAACTGGATAAATAACCAGACACAAACGTATAAACATACACTGACACACACATAGCATGGCATTGCAGAATGCCAAATAATCCTGTTTGGTTAGAATTACTCCAGTGAAGAAGGATCACAGAAAAGGGTGAGAAGGGCCGCCTACCAGTCTTTTCGTTCCAGGTGATGATTATGCAGTATCCAGTGAAGCTGTTCTTCCACGATGAATCTCTCCAGAGAATACTGCCGGGACAGAGGCGGCAAAGTCTGTCAGAAAACATACATAGGAACCTTTCCTTTAATCACAGCTCAAACCGATCCAAGCTGCGAGGCTACAAAATACGAGCTGTTGTTCGAAAGATCTCTTCATGTTTGCACCTCAACCAAAGAATAATTCAACCTTGTGACCCCAGAAGTTTCTAGAGAGGTGCTTAACAACTGTGTTACCTTTACTTCTGGACGTGAATGAAGCAACTTGGTTAGTTATCATCACACGTTTCGTAACTCATACATTTAAATCCTTACAACAGATGAAGCACATTAGACCGGTTTCTGACTTACGTCTGGTATATCCGGGTAGTCGAACATGCGAAAGACGACGGACGGCAGAGGATAGACCGAGTCCTCGTTATGTGATGGCAACATGATCTTCGGAATCGTGTGTTGCAACGCGTCACACAGAGTTCCGTCAAAGGCGACGTACGGACGAACTAATTCGCTTTCCTCCCATTTGTTCTGCTTCAGATTCTGGATCTGATGCCACAGACAGTCCAGATACTACAACAGAACACAACAAACACTAGACTCCATTTCATAAATAAATAAATAATTAATATTATCAGCAGCTTAAATATCCCGACATGACACAAGATAAATTGGAAAAATATTTTACTACGCACTAAATTTCATGTACACCGCAACTAAACTGTCCGAGCAAAGACAGACGTCAAAAGTTAGACGCAATAGAGACTCGATTTCCATTTCCAGGGTCACTTAATTTCTACTCTGTTCGCAGACATCATCAACCATACCAAAACGTCAACAATTCTGTCTCACACAAACAAAACATTAACAATTAGAAATTATAATTGAGAAACCAGAGCAATTATTATCTTAGAAGTCAAGATTCATACGACATAAATAAGTCAGATGGGTTGAGGAATGAATGCCACAAAATTACACCACACAAGGGAAACAAAGGAACGCTATATTATATCGCCCGGCCCGTCTGTTTCAATCAGAAATTAAAAACCCCAAATGTTGTGTTTCTTCTTGTGACAAAGTAAAACAATGAATGAAGGTAATGAAGGTAATCAATGAACGAAGGTAATGAAGGTAATCAATGAATGAAGGTAATTAACCCAATACAGACGAGTAGGTAGTGATTGGTAGTGTAGGTATCACGACGAGCAGGTAGTAATTGGTAGTGGGCATGTACTATTATCTAGACCACTCTCAGCCTATCGCAGACGTTATATTTTTGAAACCTTACATCAATTAGGCCAAGATATTATAATTAAGTACAGAAATAAGTGGAAGATATTTTTAGAATTCGGTTATAAACATAAAAATCGACCAATCAAATCGGACATTTAAATCACGAATTTAAATAACCCAAAATGGCGGCGTGTTGTTTTTGTGGCCTTACTGACGACGAAATTCGGCAAATTCTTGATGAATTTGCATCAGATGATGACAGTTTTGACTCATCTGACAATAAAAACCTGTATTTTGCTACCAGTGAAGAAGATAAAGTGGTTTTGGCTAAAGAACATTCTGACATCAACACCGAATTAGACGGCTACGTATACATGCTAGCGGACCGTCAAACTGGGTCAGGCGGATGACTTGGGCGAGATAGACAGGACTGAACAAGTAACAGATTTTCCCATTTGACCCCTAACTGTGCCATTTACAAGCGTCTGTGGCAGACCAGGCCCTGATGCACCATTTTTGAAATTTTTCTAACTGCTTTTGGATAAGTTTTTTTGATATGCTAGTTGAACAGACCAGGCCTGCATGGTGAGTAGAGTAGGTCAAATGCACAGAAGGCAGGTAAACCCCACAGAATAAAATGGAAACCTACTTCTCCTCTAGCATCTTATTTTAGAGAACAAGATCAAGAATCCCAAAGACTGCCCCAAGAAGGCTCAATATGAATGTGAAGCATGTAAAGTTGCTTTGTGCAAAGTTTTATGCTTCCACATTTGCAACGAGCAAATCAGATAGTGGTTCTGCGGAGTGTAAGGAAGGTAAGCAATATAGCACATCGATACAAATTTTAAAATTTCCATTCTAAATTGTCCTCTTAGAACTGTTCAGTGCAGTCTATTGAGAAAGAGGAGTCGATTCAGGAGCTTCATCCATCTTCAAGGTGACCATCCAGTGCACTCAGGCATTCATAAAAATGGCCCTTTTGAGAGCTACCAAATATTTGAAAAGGAAACAAACTTCAGTGTGTTTGCCTCTCTGTGTGCCTGGCTTGTTGTAATGTTACTGTTGTCCTGTTGGTGTGCATGCTGCAGTGTTTTTGATGTCGTGGTTGTATTACTATGTATGTGTTTGGGAGGTGATAGGGTGAGTAGACAACATGAGTGCCCCAAAATTTTTCTATCAAAAACTGGACTGAAGGAATGAAAGAGTAGATAAAAAGCTAAAGAATGATGTTAACCTCAACTCTGTATGCCAAAAATTACCAAGATCTGATAAGTTAAAAATTTCTTACTTTTTAGGCATTTCTTGTTACTCCTCTGGTACGACTACTGTCTGCATACTAAAAATATTATATCTCCTTCATTTATGAAAATATTTTCAAACTTTTTGGAGGTTTTGTCTGATATTAATTGCTGCACAGTTCATGTGCTGACATTACATGAGTTGTCGCTGAAAATGTTTTCTATAGGGGTTTGAACATGAAAAAAGTTTTCAAATGGGGTGGGTACAGTTTGGGGCAACTATGAGTACCTCCAAAGATTTTTCTCAAAAACTGGAAGATGGTTTGAAAGAGGAAATAAAATGCTAAAGAATGATATTAACCTCAACTCTGTGTGTCAAAGAATGACCAAGATCTGATAAGTTAGACATTTCTTACTTTTCAGGTGTTTTCTTATATTTCCTTCAAATTATACGACTTCATCTTACATACTAAAAATACTGTATCTCCTTCATTTATGAAAATATTTTCAAAATTCTTGTGAGGTTTTGTCTGGTATTGATTTCTGCACGATTTTTGTGCTGACACTACATATGTTGTCACTGAAATTTATTTTCCATAGGAGCCTGAACATAAAAAAAGTTTTAAACATGGGGTGGGGTACGGTTTGGGGGAACTTTGGGTACCCCAAAATTTTTTGTATCAAAAACTAGACAAATGGATGGGAAGAGGAGATAAAATGCTAAAGATTGATGGTAACCTCATGTCTGTAGGTCAAGAACTGACTGAGATACAACAAGTTGAAAACTATTTAATTAATAGGCGTTTTCCGGTAAAAATCGCTCGTCGTCAGGGCCTAGGCGGAAAAATTTATCTCGTCAGTTAAGGGTTAAGGTGATTGGTTGGTTACCTCCTCCTGAGGAAGACCTTCATCAGTTGACCAGACACGAAGAGCTGTCATGTGAACCTTCTGACGTTTTCTACAGCACAACAACCATCGTCTCATCATTCAGACATAGAAACAAAAACCCAATGAGCAATAAATGCAAGTGTACACTTTATTCTATAGTGACCACATGGCCTCGACCCTGCTCATTTTTCAACGAATTTATCAGGTGAGATCCTTCATCACTGCTCTCTCTGAATTGGAGCCACGTCAGACTCCAAAGTTTTCTCTCAATGCTGCTGTGGAAGATGAGTATCTTGTAGAGGAGCTACACAACGTTTCTTTCTGACTTTAAAAGTTAGAAATAAGACAGTAAAGAGTGACTGGGAATTGAACCTGAGCTAATTTGTCAATTGATCAACAGGAATTACTTGAGATAGTTTTCGATCATGTTCAAGATCCGCTCGAGATCTTGTTCTCTCTTCTGATGCAACTCAAGTCCAACCCACGGCAGACACGACAGAACAGCGTAGACGTACCAGTCAGAACGCGCCTACAGCACAAACAACAGAAACACACAAACAGGATATAACCAGTAAAGTATCCCATATGATCCCACAAGTGAGACATAGGGGAGGCATTCATTTCCTTTTCTGAGGCCCTTGAGCCAGCAATGGACGAATCCAAAGGTTCTGGACACAGGGCCAGTGCATCACAGGACTTGCTGTTTACTTCCCAGTTTACGTCTCCATCAAATAATACTGCTTGGTAACAGTGTCTCTGAGAGGTTCTTAAAATGCGCCATGTAAGTCTAGATGCATAAAGCACTCACAGCTACAAGCCATGCAAATTTAGAAAGGGGAAAGTTTTGAGCTCACCTGAGGGATGCCATCTTCCAGGGTCACATCCAGGAAGGTGTCGTACAGCGTCAGAAGAGAGGACACCATTATGACTCGGCAGTTGACGAGGTCTGACAGAAATCTCATCTGACAACACAACATCTACAAAGCTTCAGACAACGTCTACACAACGGTCAGGCTTCATTTAATAACAACTGAAAAGGAAAGACAGTTTTCCAGGACTGTCACAGCCATTCTGCTCTTTTCAGTGATCTGAAGCCGAATTGTCACAAAGCTTTGACAAGAGAAGCAACGAAAGACAACGTACTGAAACAAGGCTAACAAGAAATTGAAGACCAAACTGAGACTCACCACAAGACGAGCCGTTGGATATGATCCCGATTTCAGGGCCTCTTTCAGCAGCCTCACAAGAGCCTCCACAAACTATTACAAATACACACTAGTAATGTAAATGAAAAGATCAGCAAAGCAAATCAACCATAACCAACTGGATTTAGTGAAATTAATTCTTTAAGCAAAATCACACAACTTAACAAAGACCAGTCCCTGTGACAAGAGCACAAATTTAGTAAATATCTTTCAGATAAATTTAAAAATTTAAGTACTAAAGACAATGGAAACACTTGGGGTTCTTACATCTCCACCTGCATTGTAGTTCTTCGTATTGAAAAGTCCCACCAAAGTTGTGTAGACAGTCATCCTGTGCGGCATATTTACAACGCTGCAAGATAAAACATTGCTTACTACAGCATTTTATTTGTATCATTATTAGTAATTATTAACAACAACAATTAAAGTTAATTATAGTAATTTCTAAGCTGCCATATCTTGCAGGCTCCCATCCAAAAAATTCACAGCAACTGTTGAGTGAATTACGTGATTTTTAAACACAATTACTTAAATCAAAATGAAGAACACAACTCATCAATCAGAATGGCTTAAAGATAAAATAAATCATTTAAAACTGCCGAAACTATTGTTAAAATACCCGTTGCATCGGGGCCTTTAATCAGCTCCTTTTCAAGCATTCATCGCAAAAGCAAATGTTACAAAACTCTTAATAATGAATTGCTGCAACATAAGCACTTCAGCTGACCGAAAATCGTCACTTTTAGCTTAAAATAAAAGATATTAAAAACAAAAAAGTCTGTTACCAGTCGCAGAGAATTTTAAGGATTTTCGTTTTGTAGTTGGCCAGATCCGCTTCGAGAACACTCGCCAGTCCCTCGAGATTACTCTCCAGCGACGAAGTGCTCTGGTCAAACCATCAAGAAACACAGCATCAAAGCAAATGCACTATATGTGTGAAAAACAGTTTCTGTGGACGCTCGGCTCGAAGAAGAGCACTGGGCCAATTCAAAGCAACAACTACTGCATGTTCAACAATCATATAACAGAAATTATTACCACAATGGTGCATACTATATGCTAAAAGGGCAGAATATCAGGCAATGAATCCTTTGAATAAGTCTAGGATGGTATGACTGTAAAATTGTATGCATGTCTGTATGCAGGCATTTTAAAGTTTCATTTGAAGCAACCACTGATTGATGCCTTGTGCATTATGATAACGGCACTACAGAAGTCATCAGATTAGAGTAGTATAACATGGCACCGTTTAAAGAACCCCTCAAATGTGCAAAAATGTGGTAGCCTAACAGACCTAAGAGTGTGCAAAGAAAAGCATAATCTGAATTACGACTGCCCTAAGCTTTGCAGATTGTGTGGAAATGCTTGCTCTGGCTTCCCACTCATTCAGACTATCTTTACTCATGGTTCTTGATCCTTGGCACATAACTATAAGAACTGCAATGCAAAGTAAGTCCCAACTCACTCGTTCTCCGACTCTTGTAATCAAAGACTCCAGTCGTTCTTCGATGTCAAGTGTGTCTGAATGACGCCTTCGTTTTCTCAAATGCCCAGCTACCATGGTAACAAAGGTAAATATCAACATTTATAACTTATGCCACTTTTAAATACAAATATAGGTAATTTATCGTTTTAGCGTCCCAAAGTATTTATGCGATCTACTGACATCATTTTAGCGTCCCAAATTTACTGCATCATTTACCTTTATAGTTATTGCATGCAAGAATATTTTACTTAAAACAAAGTTACAAATAAAAATAAAAAGTTAAATAGAACAGAACAAACATCAACACATAAACGCTTACATAGACATAATCAATCATTCTCCGAACACGAAGTTACGGGTTTTCTTAGGGATTTTTATGTGTTCTCTCCATTTGTGTATTTGAAGACAAATTTTATGCATAGATTTCGCTCCTGCCCACAGCCTTTCCTTTCTCATTGGTTCAGAATATATACCACTGAATATACACCGTGCTTTGCCAACTGATACTTTCCGGGTTTTAGTAATAACACGACTTACCCTCCTCTTCATCGCTGCTTTCACTGTAAGATCTCCTCGACATTTTTGGGATTGTTAATACTATCGCAGACACGCCGAAAACACAAACTGCCTTGGGCTCTGAGTAAATGTGAATCAATATGTGAGAAATATGATTTTGATTTGGATTTTAAGCAATCGCTCACACGAAATAATGGCCACCAGCCATTGACAAGAACAGTGTTTCGAGCAACGACGATATATCGTAGGGCCAGCCTAGAATCCGCAATAATATGCGCGTCAGAAAACGTGGTTGTTTTTGGTGGTCATGAGATGGTAAAGAAGAGTAAGCAGTATAGGATAGCTTGAAAAGTTCGGTTTTAAGATATCAGAGCGTATTAGGCCTATCGGACTTCCATCATCCAAGAACGCAAGGCTCTGCAAGAACGGGATTCATCGGGCACCTGCAGGGAATGTTCCCTGACGCAGCGTGTTTAGAAGGAAAGTGGGCGCGATGTTGCGCTTATATAATGCCTGTTTAAGTAGTTAAGTGAGTAAGTAATCTTTTATTAGCGACAGACAAACGCCCTCACTAAACGGCAAAAATAGCCTATATAGCCTATATGCTGTACCAATATACTTTTAATTCACTTGCAAGGGGTTAGTCCTATTTTTGGTCCACATACGAAGACGTTGTCAACAAAGTTCACAGCAAGAGACAGTCTGAAATATTGCATGCTGTGTAAATATCTTCTGATGATCTTCTATTTGGATCCTGCACCATATCTTTTTATTTCATTTTATTGTTTCCTTTCTCCACTGGATTTTCAGCAGTCGCCCGGTTGATGAATTCCTCCAAAACATTTAAGCATTTCACCGTAGCCTTACAGCCTTTTACTAGCTGCCTCCGAGTTTTCTTTTCTTACTCAAAATGTTTCTCTGAACAACAAATTCTATCCACTTGCGCACGAAAATGTGGTCCATGCAGGTTTTCTACAGCGACCGTATGGCCTCGACCGTGCTTGTTTTTCAATGACATTTACCACGCAGAGGTGACAGTGAACAGAAAAGAGGAAAGGTGATACAGATAACTGCGGTGAAAGAGGTTTATAGAGTCAAGTTATTTGAAATGGTTTAGCAAGGACGACATGTTAGAAACCAGATGGATTTGATGATGAGCATAAACGGCCCGTCCGAAGAACGCACAGCGAGTATCACAGACAGAGATTATAATTATGGTCTAAAGAAAACAAATAAAGAAATCTTCAGATTATGGCCAACTCATAAGTTCAGCGCGATTAAAGAGCGCCAGGTCTACGTTAGCGTTGCAGCTATATTGAGCTTCAGCTAACAGAAAACGAGGGCTTGCTGTAAGTAATGGAACTGTGGAATGAACAAAACCAGGAGCGAACATGGAGTAGAACAAGAGACCGGTCAAATTATTTGATAACTTGCAAGTATCAACAGATCAGGATAAAAAGCACGATACTTCCTTTACAAAACGCTGAACTACGGACTAATATCTAGAAATTCGTGAATTTATACTAAAGCAAAAAGAGTGGCTATTTAATCAGCAGAACTTAGAGAAAGAAACACGTCATCAAAATTCCGGTTTACTCACGATACTCTAATGTACATTTCAGTGTTAAGCAAATATTCATACATCGCATCTTGAACACGATTGGGGAAGAGTCTAAGGATTTTACGCTTTATGTACAAACTCAATATGTCATGTCATGCACCAACGTCGCTGCGCGACGGTTGGCTACATGAATGGACTAGAGCTCTCCATTGACGCCTATTGCGTGCAGCGGCGAGAAGACAAGAACCAGAAAGGTTAGTCCAGGAAAGAATACTGTCGATCCAGTTAATTTGGGGTCTGCCACGGTGTCGATAGCCTTCAACGTGACCCAGAATGATGGAGTTTTCTATGGAATCTTGAGGAAGTCTAATGATGTGACCAAAATAGCGGAGTTTGCGAGCTTTAGTGGAACTCAAGAGCTCGGGATAAGTTCTAGCAAGGTGATAAACTTGCTCCGTGGTAAGCTTGAGCGTCCAGGGGATGCGCAGAAGCTTTCGAATGCATTTGTTCTCAAATATCTGGATTTGCTTCTCTTCAGCTTTTTTTGAGCGTCCATGATTCAAACTCAATATAGACTTAAAGTTACTACCAAGAGGCAGACGTGGGTGCGCAGTGCTATTAATAGGTGGTTGAATCATTCGGTAGGTAACTTCCCTCACCGCCTGTTCTCCCATACGACTTAGTAATGGTATAAACCAATGAGTATGTGCGCATGTAATGAAATGCATGTAATGCCGATGTTAGCAAACTAAAAACCCCATTTGCTTTCCTTATTAAGTTTACACAGGCCCATATATATGTATATATGTATATATATATATATAGCTAGAAACACACACACATGTGTGTGTATTTCTACCTCTATGCAGGTAATAAAACATGCAGTTATGTCTACAGAAATGACTGATATACACTTGCAACTGTCTCGTTCAAAATCCTGTTTACACAATGTCTGTTCTTCAACATTGTAAACTCTCTCTATGGCCAGTAAAGGCCTACCGTAGCGTTTAAAAGAATGGCTGTTTATGACCTATTTTAGGCGCATTAGGTGACAAGCCTATTCATTTGGCGCTGTGCAAGCGGGCGAATGACCGCAGTTGTCAAGATCGTCTGTTGAACCATTCAGGCGAACGACAATTCATTTGCTGACGCCAAAATCTCTATATACCTGGGTCTCGAGTAGCAAACGTCATCGACACAAAACGACTACAGATGATTTGTTGGTCGGCTGAACCGCTAGTTTTTGAAGACAGTCGACTCTAATCTCAGTCGCTTTCTTCTCATCTGGCTAATTTAAACAACCGCATTCGGTAGGACTCTCTCGATCAGGTAAAATACAATCAACTTATGTTAAGCGGTTTTTCAATGTAGGTTTATTTCAATCATAATTTTAGAGAAATAGCGAATTACTGCCAAAGTATTTTCGGGCATTGGATTACAGTAGTGTTCTGCGGGGAAGCCGTAGAATTAGCTTTATTCCGATTCATAAAGTCATTACATGTATAATTTTATTCACCGCAATGGTGGAAAATAAGAAAGAAAAAATTAAGTACAGCCAGATGTAAAAACTGGCAAACGTAAAATGATCATTTCAATAACATAACACAGACATATCAATACAGTAATCACGACAAAGTAATCAAAAATTCAGCATTTTAACAAAGTCCTTTACAGCAATTATTATTTACAGATTTTAAGAAGCCAAGTGAAAACCAATGCTTTATCTAATAATTTTGAAACTTATTTAAAGAATTCATGTAGGCCTCGCCCAATTAGGACGACTTCCTCTATGCGAGATATTGGGATTTATCGTTCAGGAATGTCAGGAAAACCATTTGCTACGCACACGCAGGCTTACACTGGCGAATGCCAACCACACCTTGCATAAAAAGAAAAACATATCACATAACAGGGAAGCATTACAATGTGGCCTAATTGCAAAATAGCAAGATTTGTCACAGTTCAATGACAAGAATAATTATAATTCAGTCTGCTAATATTTCCCATTTTATCAATTGGGTGTTGTAGTCTCCAGACATTTTCATATCTTACTCAAAGTGGTAGCATGGGGTCAGGGTTGGAAAGCTGTAATCCAATGCTATCCTTAGGCTTCGTTTCACTTCCTCCTTCTCCTCTTCCTCCAACTACCTTCTCTCCTTTTCTTTTCCTCTCAGTCGTAACAGGAGAAACTTAGACTGAATGACTAGGCGTTGCACCTGCCAGCATTGGAGCTCGACATCTCGCTCATTGTCGTCATCCACCAACTTAAGACCAGCTGCCGTCTAGATAATTATCTAGCGCCTTTTCAGGACCTGCTATACGTCACCTCCATAAACGCTAAATGGTTTCAACTGATGGCATTTCTTAACAAGAAAACGTTAGTAAGAACACGATTTAAGAAGAACACGACAAATTCTAAAATGCTCGAACTACATACGAACTGTGATGATATTTTGCAGAAAGATTGTGTGGAATCAAGTTCGGCATCATCATCGTCATCACCACCACCAGCCATGACGAGGTTCAACATCTTCGGATTTCGTCTGACGATGGCAGTCTGTCTTTCGCTACAGGTAAATTCAGGTGTTAATCATTGCGATCACCTGAATTATAATGCCTTTAGAAACTGCATCGGATACTGTTACGGTCTTACCCCATACCACTGCGATTAGCTCTGAGTTAATCAGCAATGGAATACCCACTTACTTACTTACTTGCTTTGTCGGTTGATTGTTTGGTTGATGTCACAGATGTCTGGTGTTACTGAGGCAAGTGGAACGCTGGAGCTGAAGTTGAACAACTTTCAGAATCCAACGGGGAGAAAGGAAAACGGAGAATGCTGCGACATCTTATGCAACCAGTGCGACAACACCTTTCACTTGGGTCTCGACCAGTCGTCTGGGTATCTATTCATACATAGACCTATACACGATGCATTTCATGTAAAGATATATCATGTATACTATAAGTAAGCTATACATATATATGTATTATATCAATGATAGGCCTACTCTTAATCCCACATAAAAACGTAGTGATCCTGTGAGCTTGAACAGAATAATTTTCATTTATTCGTGCGACACGGTAGCTGACTGGTTTGAGATCTCGCCACTGAACGCGTAGTGTAACGTGGGTTAGAGCCTCCCTTCCTAAGGCGGACATTTAGCAACACCATCGATTGATGCGATTGAAAGCGGCGATTTAATGAGTACATAAATAATAATAATAATAATAATAATAATAATAATAATAATATTATTATTATTATTATTATTATTATTATTATTATTATTATTATTATTATTATAAACGACTTCCAGGGTGTCGGGACATTTTCAATTATAAAACAAATCTATTGTTGCTGGAGCAAGTAGAGCTGCTGTGGCGTCCAGGCTGGCAGACTGGAAACAGGTCGAATAGCTGCACCTCCGAATCTCGTGATCTTGTCTGTAAGCGCCGTGGCAAAGAAGCAACCCTGAGTTAGCGGTCGCGTAAGATAATAATCGTAATAATGTCTTAGACGGATGCTTAAATTTTAAAACCGTAAATTGATTGTTGTTGGTGTTACTACAATCCAGTCATATTTAATTGAAATGGGGATTTGAAAAGGCAAATTGTAGACTGGTAAATACCTGTATAAAGGAGATTCGTGTTCGTGTGTCTGTGAAAAGAAGTACTAGCGATCCTCGGTCGCATTTCTATTGGACGAAGGTAACAGGAACCTATCGGGACCAGAACAGCGTCAACTTCACCGACAACATGAACGATGTTGCTAACCCAATCATCTGGAACTTCGACTCTTGGCCGGTAAACTCTCTCCAAAGACTCCCACTCTCACTGCTACTACTACTATTACTACTACTACTACCACCACCACCACCACCACCATCACCATCACCACCACCACCAACTTCACCACCACCACTTCTACTACAGCCATTTAAAAATTGCGAAAACACATGCCGGAATCGAGCAAAAACACCGAAACCCGTACCCTATCATAGTAGAAGTCACACACACACATACAAACATACACACGCACACACACACACGCACGCACACGTACGCACACGTGCATGCATATTTCTACATATACTGCAACCTATATATATTTTAGCGAGATTTAAAATGTACATCCCAATGAATAGGTAGATACTGATACAGATGTTTGTCCGTAGGGGTCGGTACTGTTCAAGGTCTATATCGAAGACACTGATCCGTTCTTCAGTGACTCTCTGGATGGAATGGTTCAGAGGCTGACGTTGACCCCGGCCAGAAGCAGGTCAAGCGCGAATGACACGGCTATCACGATGCGCGGACTCAGAGCCTACGATCCGACTAGGTCAGAACACGATCAAGATCAAAAGGTAGAATAATATTTCGGTAGAATAGGATGGCACAGCATTATATAGGATCAAATACTATGGAATAGAATAGCATAGCATATGTGACATAGTACATATCTTACAGGGTATAGACCAGGGTAGCATAGCATAAGATAGGACAAGAAAACCTGGCGTATACAATAGGATAGCACAGGATGAGATGCCAAAGCAAATAGGATAGGATACAAATAGGAGAGGAAAAGAGAGGATGAATAGGATATGGCAGAGTAGCAAAGCACAGGGACAGGAATGAGTGTTTATGGATGGAATACATCGGATCCGATCAGTTTATGAATGAATCATGTTAAATCGTGCAATTATGCAAATTGTCATATATATGGTTTGATTGTTTTTTATGAGGAGCCATCTTTTGGAGAGCTGTGTAATTACTATGTATTGTAGTTTGTCGATGAGTTATAAGTTGTACTGTGACGACAACTACTATGGGGCGAGTTGTTCTGTCAATTGTGTCGCCCAGGACACTGACCTTAGTGGACATTACACCTGCGATCCAGACACAGGTGCCAAGATCTGCCGTCCAGGTGAGTCAGTCGATTGGTGCTCTCAACGCAGATCGTTAATTAATTTATGTGGCGCAAGTTTCTAGAAACGAAGACTGGAAAGTAATCTTTACCACAAAATTGTTCCATTTGCTGTACGACTGCACGCATGGACTGAATACAAATTTATGTAAATCACGATCACGATTAAAATCCGTATCCATCAAACTTTAACAACTCTATCAACACTGTCATCGGCAGCATCACCGTTGTCATCAATGTCGTCTTCGTCATCATCTTGTATTTGTAATTTGAGATTTATAAAGCGCCTCTTCGAGGATAAACTCAACAGAGGTGCTTCCGACCCGAAAATGTATAGTCAAGGTTGAACAGTACAGTCTTCAGGCGCCTGCGGAAATTTGAGAGGGGGAGAGAAAGGAGCTCAAGTCGCAATTCTCGAGGGAGACGATTCCAGCAAATGGGACCAATACAGGCAAAGCTTCTGGACTGGGTCGCAGCGGTTCGCATGCTAGGGACAAACAGGAGATCTTGAGTGGCCGAGCGAGGGGTGCTACGGCCCGGCAACAAGGAGACCAAAGTGCAGAAGTGAATGAGGTAAAGGGGAGCAGAGCCAAGAACATAATTACGCATGAGGGAGGGGATCTTCAATTGGACACGCTGCTGGACGGGGAGCCAGTGAAGAGTGTCACGAATATAAGACGAGATGTGGCCATATTTTGGGATGCCCCGTATAAGACGAGCAGCAGAGTTAAGTACAGATTGCAGCTTAGCAGGATTGGCTAACGATAAGCCGGTAAAGATAGCGTTCCTAAATCACCATCATCATCATCATCATCATCTTTCGACGTCGTTATCGTCGTCGTCGTCGTCGTAGTCATATCACTTAAGTTCTGGAGCCGTGTGCACGTATGGAGTATCCTTCTATGTTGGAAGCAAAATGTACGAAAAGTACGGACTTGGAAAATGATAATTATAGGCTGGGAGGACGTTTCGACGAAATACAGAACATAGAAACCGACAGATTGTTTGCTGTTGGGTGCAATGGCACAAATATAAATACTGGTAGCGTAGGAGGTGTCATTCGCTTGCTCGAGGTGGAGGCAGTGGCTCGTTTGTAAGTTCCATGCAAACGAATTGCTTTGAGACATCTTCTACAGAATATCGGTGGTGTAACTCATGGTCTTAGCGCGTTTTCTGGTACTATAGGTAAAGCGATGCAAACACGTGAAGACATGCCAGTAGTTCCATTTACAACAATTGCACTTGACACTTTTCCTAGTGTTGATAATGCCGATCTCAGAACCGATCAAAAAGTATTTGTACGATATATGTCAAGCAATAACTGCTGGGGAATGCCCTGATGATGTAGCCAACCGAAAACCAGGCCCGATAGTTCATTCAATATGGCTAACAGCTGCTAACAGAATTGTGCGCTTGTATGTTGCATCTGCAAAGCCACCAGAGCAACTTATGTATTACACTCACAACGTTCTTTAAGAAAGTTTATGCTCCAGTCTAGTTTCACATCAAGATCGCATCTTCCTACACAGAAGGTTCTCGGCATCTTTGTCGAATGATCGCGTTTTTAGATAACTGTCCAAGGATATTCTGGCGATTTATGATCCAGTAACACAAAAGAATGCCTTCTTTGGACATTCTGAGAATCTATTGCTTGCGATTTTAGCCGATAATAGAAGTCGTATAAGAGAACTGGCATCCTGGAAGATATTGGCTGCAAGGCAACAAGGCACATCAGCTGCAGTCCGACAGTTTCATGTGTCAATTTAGAACTTTGCTGCTGTAGACTACGTTGACTTAGTAAGTTGGCAAGAAACGGACAGATGCGAATCTCCTCTTACAAAGCTGCTGTCAGTTGAAGAAATCCTGGAATTCATTAAGGATAAGAACATGACTGAAACCAATGTTCAATTCCCGAAGTTTCCTTGCCACCCCCAAACAACTGAAAGATGCATCAGACTGGTCACTGAAGCGTCAGCACCTGTGTGTTACGAGGAACAAAGAGATGGATTTTATAGGCAAGAACAGAATCCAGAGGCTTAATTAAAACGTTGGACAAAAAATCGGATTTTCAATCGACTTAGGTACGATTGAAGCTACTGTAGACTCAGAAGAAGCAATTTGACAGAAACATTTTCAGTAAACGTTTTTAATCAAATCAGTTTCAGTTAAACGACTTGCATTGTTTATGTGACAGTAATTTTGTAATTTTGCAAAGTTGAGTGGATTTATATCAGTGGGATTAGAGTAGTGTGGACTTTCTGCAAATTCGCAATTTTTGGGTTATAATGAGATAGATTTTGACAGCTGAGGCACCTCAAATCTTAGCGCCAAACGGGCACGATATTTGACCCTAGCAAAACTAGTACCAAAGCACGTGTTGCACTCCTGCCAGATGCAGATTAGGAAAAAAATTACTATAACTTTTGCTCCACCCTAATGGTCGTCCTCTGAAGAGACACTCCGATTCTGAGTCAACGTGTACGTCCTCCGACAGAGTGGTGTTAAAGGCCTAGTATTTGTGCAGTGGTTGCGCCAGTCAGGGCGATTGAGTGGAGGATCGCTGCTTACGGTTCTTAAAAAATATCTCCGCAAAGCGCAACACGTCTAATTCCTGGTTGCACTCATCATGATCTCAATGAGTCATCTCTCAACCCCAGAGAAACACCCAAAACGATAAATTAATCTTCTGAAGATAAGTGTGAGTGGGGTTAGAGGATCGCATGACTCGAATATGCCCCCAGAAGACCTTCAGAAGGAGTTCTTAAGCGATAAGTACCCCCACTCGCCAGAGAAGGAACTAGAGGGCTCATATTCGTGTTCTTTGTTGAGAATTTTCATCGCATAAATAACCCTCCTGCTCTCTCTGCCTCTGTCTCTGTCTCTGTCTGTCTTTCTCACTCTCTACAAAAGGCACTATAAAATACCGCTTAGTTAAACACAATTACGTACGCAGGAATGAGCACAACTTTATATACAGGCCGATACATGCTACATGTACACAAATGATACAGTTACATATATTAATGCGTTTTAATACCTATATATTTATGCTACTTTTTAAGTTTATTTATAGGACTTATGTAATTGTTGCTGTAATTGTAATTGTAATTACGACAATTTATACAGGATGGTCAGTAGTAAGTTACTTCAAGGGTGCTTTCCAATGTCAAATGTCGGCGCGCACAGAGTCCAACAATGATTGATAAATGGACGATGTACAAAATCAGAATCAAATGTTGATACTACGTACAGTTGGACAATAAACAGAAAAGTTTAGCTGTTAATAGATAATAGTTGGGATCTCTAAAGTCTCTTAGAATCAAAAACATTCTAGATTTCCCATTTTAGTCTGTTTCCGGCATGTGTAAATTAGAAAACCTTGACGATCGCAGCCAATGATTTATTGAGATTCAATCATGGAGCGACGATGGTCAAGAGAAGTTACCGTATGAAGAACACATCTCCAAATTTCCGCAACAAACTTCGGTGTTTGCAATTATTTCAGTCTAATCTGTGTCTTAAACACCAGCTTCATTCAGACTGCAAAAATTTTCCTAGCGTCTCATACAAAAAAGTACTAAACACTTCAGAAGGCGCTTTCAGTGATGAAAGAAAGCCAAACTTCTGCGGTTAATGACTAAAGAGTAAGAGCAGTTTTAAGAAGAAGAACAAGAAGAACAAGAACAAGAACTAGAGGCAGCGACGAGTGTGACTAGCACGGACAGCCTGAGAACGGTTTTTTTATAGACAACAAGGTGTTGTTTCTGTGTAATGCCAGTCTGTGTGTGTGTTCGACAGGTGTTAACTGCGAGAGAAAGTCGTGCACGACTGACACTTGCCTGAACGGCGGCAGCTGTACCAATACGAACGACACCACTGGCCACCGATGCCTATGTCCAGAGTCATTCACAGGGCCCAGGTGTCAATCACCTGTTGCTATGCCATCATGCAAAGAATCCGAGTCCTCGGCGACGTCACAACCAAAGAGTTGTGACGATAACAGTGACGTAAGCGCATTTGCAACTCATACTCGACTAGCGTAGGGAATATGGATGGGTTGAGGCTGGAAGGGGTTAATGTGTAGCTCACAGAGGGATAAGTAGTTCCTCATAGTCGGCCCCTACAAAACCCTTACTTGGTTGTTCACAAAGCGATAGGTTTGTAATCTTCAAGCAATTATCCCGATTGGCTGCACTACAGGACTGACACTTCCACCTTTCCTTTGTAGGTCTTTGCTAGAAAGAAATGGCTGTTATACATGTACCTCCTAAGATCATGGATTGCTACTAAAGGGTCTACCGTCTCTGGCAGTCGTTTGTCTTCGTGTTTTTCAGGCGTTCGTTCTGTGGTATATGTACAATTTTACATTATATACAGTATGTTTTAGGGTGAAAAACTGCTGATTATTTTGCCAATCGTCTGCATCATCCTCTTCATCATCGCCGTTGTTGTCGTTGCTGTCCTCATCTACAGAAGACGACGAAACCCGTAAATCATCTCTTACTTTAAAATGAAAAAACGTTAGTACGCTAATGCGCTCAGGCCCTCATAAGTAGTCGACTTGACTACTGCAACAGCCTGCTGTACGTCATGGGCCCGGGACTGATCAGTAGGCTGCAGTGTGTGTGCAAAAAGGCTGTGCTACGGGAACTGCATCGGCTGCCAGTCAGTAGGAGGCTTGTCCGAGGTTGCGACACTTGCTTATGAGTGTTGGAAGGGATGGCGCCACCGTACCTGGGTAGGAACTGTGTATTGGCCTCTTCGATTCGGGGGAGACCCCGGTTACGTTCTGGTGTGAGCCACGACCTGGTGTGGTATGGAAGGGCCATTGCCACGCGTGTAAGAACTTTTGACACTTCTGGCCCAAGGGTATGGAATGCACTGCCCGCTGAATTCCCCGCTCCGGAACTTTCCATCTAGGTTTTCAGGAGAGGGTTGAAGACTTACCTGTTCACCTCAGCTTGCGTTATATAAATCTAATAATAATAATAATAATAATAATAATAATAATAATAATAATAATAATAATAATAATAATAATAATAATAATAATAATAATAGTAATAATAATTAGAGGACGCACGTACCTTTGCGCCCAAATAACCTTTCCATCAACCATTGGACTTTTCTGGTATTAGTTGCCTCTAGCCACGTTTCCTGAGTTACATTTCTGCAGCAACTGCCCTCGTTTATTTTTTGCAGAACTCCCAGGAGGATACAACAACCTCCGTCACCGGTACCTTCATTGCAATCACACGTCTATGAGGAGCCAAAGCGCGTGACGGATGTGGCGTCGTTAGCTTGGAGAAGCTAACAGAAAGGGCTCAACAAACTTCCTATTATGCAGACGTTTTATAATTATAATTAATTGAATACGAGCAGACGATAATTTCTGTAGACTTAGAAAATCGTGCAGATATCGAATGTGGAAGAAGAATCAAGAGACAGTACAGCAAAATATGAATTACGGATGACATTAGCTTTGCAACCTGTGCGAAAATGCTGTCTGTCTTGTCTGTCTGTCTTCCTCTGTGTCTCTGTGTCTTTGTCTCTCTCTGTCTCTCTCTGTGTCTTTGTTTTTCATTCTTTTTTTCTCTCTTTCATTTTCTCTCTTTCATTTCTCTCTCTCTCTCTCTCTCTCTCTCTCTCTCTCTCTCTCTCTCTCTCTCTCTCTCTCTCTTGGAGAGACTCTCTCTCCCTCTTGCTCTCTGGTTGTGTCTCTCTGTCTTTCTGTCTCTCTGTGTCTCTCTGTGTCCCTCTGTCGCTCTATCTTACTCACTTGTCCTCCGACTTTTGTAATCAAGGACTCAAGACGTTCTTCAATGTCAAGAGTATCCGAAATTTGCCTTCATTTCCTTGAATGCTCAACTACAACGAAAAAAAGTTAATTTTTTAACAAATCTGCGTTTATTTTGGATTTTAATGAATCCCTTTAAAAGTAATGCCACCCGATAATTATCGACAATAACAGTGTATCGATCAAAGACCAAAGACTCTCACAGAGACTGACTGGAATCGCGCAGTTATGACCAGATGTAGAATTGTATAGCACCGGAATCTGTCAATTGTTGTAAATGTTTTAATTAATGTAAAATAACTTCGATCCTTAAGTTTGGTACAGCGCACGATTATATGCAAGCACGAACAAATATATTAACGGTTGGAAAGTGAAACTGTACTATTTGTAAATAAACATTCAAAGCAGAAAGTATTGTTCTCGGCCTAAATGGCGGTTCCTGTATGCCGTGGAATATACCGTTATTACATCTGTATCAGATGCTTCATTGTTTTGCTATTTCCAGCTGCATTCAGAACGTAAACGCGAATTATCTAAATTATGCAAGTGGTGTTATGGAGCCTTTTAAACAGATTACATGTAAAAGTAAATGTAAATCTCTAAAAATGTTCAAATCCACACAAAAACTGCGTCAGGAATACCTGCGCTGTATGCAAGAGCCGGGTTCTTTGGTCAGTTTCAGTGCCAGACCAGAAGTAGGAAGGGGGTGAAGCCGAGGAGATAGCATGATGCTACGGTGGAAAGCGTTGGAGGTGGTGGTCATGGGATGCTGCAGTAGTGGAAACAGGGTAGAAGAGCTTGATAAGGTTCGGTTTTTAGGTATCTGATTGAATACGGCCCGTTAATTTTGACGTCAATGCATGGGGCTTGATTGGGCACCTTGCGGGGTGTTATGACGAATGGTTCTCTGGCTCAGCGTGTTAAAGGGGTGAGTGGGCGAAATTTTGTCCTATCTACGTCTGTATGGCCTATGTGTAGGGCCTAAAGACATGTATTTCACTTGCAAAAACTTAGTCCGCTTTTTGGTCCACATAGGAAGACGCCTTCAAGTGCACAGAATCAGAGATTGTGATATATTGCATGCTTTGTAAACAGCTTCGTATGAAGTGCCACCAATCCACCTTTGCTCATGGATCTCTAAATTATTATCCTAAGGACATCTGCAGGGATCGATATATTAGGCCTACTACGCCTCAAACAGTATATATTAGGCCTATTATTATTATTATCGATATATTATGCCTACTAAGCCTCAAACAGCAGGGTTACAACTTCGATGTAGGCCTACTCTTTAATGACGGTGTTCTCATGTACTGGCAGACCAGAGCTGAGATTATAGGCCCTAATACTGTCGTATACGAGCACAGGATTTCTAAGAGACAATTAAACTGTAAATTATCATACAAGAACCATAATAACTGCAGTTCCTAAACAGGAAGAAAGAACCTTCGACGACGACGGGTAAGTTAAGACATGGACCACATTTGAGCTGTCATCAGAGAGATAAGAAACTTAATATATACTTAAGATGGGTCGTCTGTGCTTAATTAATATTCATAACGTCCTGAATGGATTTGCCTGATTCAACGGTTAACTGATCGGCGCATATCGATCCGTTTACTCAACAACAACAGCAGCGATCTGAGGAGCTTTACAACTGCACAGCAAATGGGGACAAGTTTATCAAGTCGACTTAACGACTTAACTCTACTTGGCGGAATATTCTCAAGACATCTCGACCTTCCAAGCTGTATAATTAGGTCTACAGACAGACAGACATACAGGCACACAGACAGACAGACAGACAGACAGATAGACAGACAGACGGACGGACGGACAGACAGAAGCTATGCTTTCTGTACCGATATATCTATACATCCACTGTAAAAGATCATCATTCCCTAGACCGATGTCCGTCATTGCGCTATATAACTTTCAGATAAAGCTGCATATAGATTCCGTTACACTACGTTGTTCGATCCAATCCTAGATCGCATACCCATTCCAAACTCACACCACACGTGCCATGCAATTGCCACGGGGCATGGCTGCCAGGGTCGTACGAGAAACCCTGCACATCTCACCATGGTTATAAACATCCGGCGCCTCTTCAGGTCGCCATTTAAACGCCGTGAACCGAGTCTTGTTGTGTTTGAGATATATGGGGTCCCTAAATAGGAAGCAGAATCGAACGAACCAAGTCTTTACATTCTGCTTGAACAATGCATAATTAATTAACAGACACGGATTGCTAGTCTTCGGCCTACTTGAAATTAAGCCAGATAAATATATATATCGGCCATTGGATCATGCAATGTACGCCTATCGTTTCGTGCATGCATACACAAACAGAATAATGTTTAGACTCTGTAGGCTCGGGCCAGGCCAGTAGTCACGGAAGATCGCATGACAATGCGATGAAGCCTAACGCAGTGAATGCCTACTCAGCCTAAAAGGCTCTTTTACGGCCTATTTTAGGAGCATTTGTTAACTTAAGCCTATATAATCGGTGCAGTGAAAATGGGCGAGAGAGCGAGTTGTTGATGTCGTCTGTTGAAACAGGCAGGCGAGCAACAGCTCTTTCGTTGACGCCCAAATCTATCTAGATCTGGGTATCTGGTAGCAAACGGTCTTCAAAGCAACATCTACTACAGGTGGTTTGTTGGTTGATTGATCGGGTCGCACTTGAAGACAATCGACTCCTCTGATCTCACTCGCTTTCTTCTCATCTGGCTAAGTTGAACAGCCGCAGCAACGAAGATTATCGAGATCTGGTAAAATACAATCAACTCAGGTTTAAAAGATTTTCAATGCAGGTTTTTTCAATCATAATTTAAGGTTAATTAGCAAAGTATTGACGAGTTTTAGTGGCTTTGATTAGTCTTCGGCAGACACGCCAAAGAATTAGTAGTTATCGCTTTCTTTTTCAACCTTAACAGTGACATCTTTGCTTACTTTGGGCGTTGTCGAAATCGCCAGATTGTGATTAGCCTAAAACGGTACGTAGTTCACGAAGACACGTTAAAAAGACTTTAAATAGTCACCAAATAAAAACCGATGCATTATCTAATATTTTATTTAAATAGAGAATTTACAAATCCGAAGAAGAGTTTTCATTGTGCGATGCATTGGGATTCATTCTGCGGTGTTGCACCAACTTTCTGCCCATACTCAGGCTTTAAAAGGTGGGCGAATCCAGATGTGCATAGAAGAGGAATGTCGATAGTGGTTATGGTGAGTATAGCTAAGTTCGGGTTTGGAGCCAAGCCAAAGGCATATCTCAGACGGGGCCGCACGGCCGGATTGCTCCTTGGATACGATAGGGCGCAGGCATTAACGCTGTGTATGTATTAACAGTTGACGTCATCACAGCCTTTAAGAGAAAGTGGATTGGCTACTGACAAAATTCTGGAGATTTGCAGCCTTTCTAACACATATTAAAATGTCTCCTGAACGACTTAAAACGGATGCTGTGTTAGGCTGTAATTCATTTGTGATCGATAAAATGTGACGTACGGCAAGAGAACAATTGTATAGCGCCTGTATGAGTGTCTTTGCCTTTTTATCGGATTTTGATGGAATTAAAGCAAATTCGAAGGCTTTATAGCGCAGTTTTCATTATACGCGAGGTCTTTTCCAGTTGAAGACCGTAATAGTCATGATTAGTTGCATCGTTTCAGACGAAGTCCGAGAGACAGAAACGATGCAGAGATCTGCATATGCCTACATAAAGAATCAGGTCTCAGTGGATGCCATCGCAGTAGACGTCTAAAATAGGCCTTTGGGGACACAGCAGCAGTGGGGATACACGTGTTTGGCGCAATCAGTTCATGTACAGTATAATGCATGAGCTCACTGTGAAATTAAATTTAATATATGTGCCTTTGAGTCAACAAATTGTTGAATCTGTTGACTAAAGCCAACAAATTGTTGAATCTGTTGGCCTACATGAACTATCTCTAGCAGTCTTCTACTGAGTCAACTCCAGTGAGGCCACGATATCAGGATCAAATATTAAAATTGCCCAGACAAATAGGTCTACCTGTAAGAACCTGTGGCTCCTACGGGAGCCGAGCAGGAGATGTCACTGAAAATATTGCTAGTAGCATAGAATCGGTGCTTTATGCTATCAGCATCACATCTTACCTGTCACCAGCACATAAGCTAATGCGCAGGTATCTCACCTGAGTGAACAGTGACACCTTCTTGGATCAAATCATATCAGGTAGGGAGGCATTACACTGTGGCCTCATCGATAAATAGCAGGATTTGGCAGAGTTCCATACTGAGCATAAATCATGATTGCCAACGTTTCCGCATTTTATCAAGTGGATCTTGAAGACTAACTACTGAGGCCGATAACAAGATAATATCATCAGCATAGATTACACAGCGAATCCAAGAATAATTTATACAAAAACTTACAACTGTTTATCTTGTATCAACAATGAATTTATTCATATTATACGTTGAACAACGAAGACGAAAAGGGAACTTGCCTACTGCAAACAAAGTACTTGCTCTGGCACACGCAGAGGGGTTCCATGTGGCAGCCATTCTTCGTCTCTTAGCCTTGAAACTATCTCATGAATGGCTGCAGTCACAATGGAGTTTCGTTCTCTGTTGTGACTACCGCCATTCATGCGGTAGTTTCGAGTCTACGAGACGAAGAATGGTGGTAATGAGGATGTCCGTAGCAAAGAACGCATACAAAAAGGGAACGACCATTGTCGGTAAAAGAACGAACCCTGTTCTGGGAAAACGATGTCCATCCGGCGACTGCGAAAGAGGTAGAGTCGGATCCCTAGAAAGCCCCTTTACAGTGTTGCCTCACTTAAGGAAGCGGCCCATCCTTGAAACTTCTCTTCAGAGAACTGTTATACTGTTCTGGGAAAAGATGACCACTCTAAGTAGGCCCTCTTTCCAACAGGAGAATGATAAGAGACAGGAGACGAACTATTGGTATGAGAAAACATTTATATGGTTTGGGCACTTTCTATAGGCCTTCAATGTTCGTATGTTCTAACTGTCTGCTTGTCTTCCTGTCTGCCTGTCTACTATATCCTCTATGCCTACGTCTAGCGAACCAAAGTATGCCTGCATGTACACGTAAAATTCGACCGGCTTCTTGGGCTTAAAGAGAATCGCCGACGTGACCAAAGCGTCACCATAGGGTGAACTTTGGTTTCTGTCTTTCTCTGTCTTCATGGAACGGAAACGCCTCGTCTTGTGTCAACCGTGTGAAGAATCTGTAGCATAAAGAAATTACGACCATTCTCTCCAAGGATCTTTGATTGATCGAAGAGGGAAACTGCTCCTTCCCATACCAACCAACCGATTGAGTCACGCAATTTGTAGGCTAGAGTTGCTGTCTACGACAGATCTTCAGCAGCTGGTATTGTAGTCTCTGGAAATGTTCATGTCCTCCTCGAAATGGTCGCATGAGGTCAGAGGTGGAAACCTGCTAGCCAAAGCCATCCTCAGACTTCGTCCCGCTTCCTCCTCCTCTTCTTCCTCCTACTCTCCTCTCAGTCGTTCTCGCGGCCCGTAACAGAAGAAACTTAGACTGAATGATTAGGCGTTGGACATGACAGTATTGGAACTCGGCATCTCTTTCAGTGTCGTCATCCACCAGATTAAAACCAGATGTTGTCTAGGCAATTTTCTAGCGCCTTTTCAGGACCTGCTCTACGTCACCTCTATAAACGCTAAATGGTTTCAACTCATGGCATATCTAAACAAGAAAATATGTCAGAACACGATTTAAGAAGAACACGACAAAATCTAAAATGGTCGGACTTATATATGACCTGTGATGATATTTTGCAGTTTTTGTGGAATCAAGTTCAGCATCATCGTCGTCATCACCACCCCCAGCAGCCATGACGGGGTTCAACATCTTCGGATTTCGTCTAGCGATGGCAATCTGTCTTTCGCTCCAGGTAAATTCAGGTGTTCATAATTTGGATCACCTGAGTTATAATGCCTTTAGAAACTGCCTCGGATACTCTTACGGTCTTACTTCGTACCAATGCGATTAGCACTGAGTTAGTCAGCGATTGAATACCAATTTACTTATTTACTTACTCGCTCAGTCGGTTGATTGATTGGTTGATGTCACAGATGTCTGGTATTACTGAGGCAAGTGGAACGCTGGAGCTGAAGTTGAACAACTTTCAGAATCCAACGGAGCACCTGCGAGACGGAAGCTGCTGCGACCTCTTCTGCGCCGGAGGATGCGACGATATCTTTCACTTTAGTCTCGACCAATCATCCGGGTATCTATACATACATTTATATCTGCAGATAGATATATAAGTGTACACAAACTATTGATATATATGTATTATATCCACAATAATCTAAATACTACTTATAAACGGGAGCGACGTTGTGCAAGTGAAGTTGAACAGAATAATTGTCATTTATTTGTGTGATATGGGTAGCTGACTGGTTTGAGCGCTCGGCTTCTTACGCAGATTGTAAGGCGGGTTCGAGCCGCCTTTCCATGAAACGGTTACTATGTAGGCACCCTCTCTAAGCAAATGCTTCACGCACAATTGCTCAGCGACTGATGCCTAGTCATTAGAAAATGGCGCTTCATAAATGCATAAGTAACACAACGTCTTATACGTATGCACAAATATTTACACCATTAATTATTGTTGCTATCATGATACTATAATTATATTTGATTAAATGGGGAATAGAGGAGGCAGATTGTGGATCAATAATTGTGAGAGAGATTTCGTATTTGTGTGTCTGTGAATAGAAGTACGAACGACCCTCAGTCGTATTCTTATTGGACGAAGGTAACAGGAACCTATCAGGACCAGAACAACGTCTACTTCAACGACAACATGAACGATGTTGCCAACCCAATCATCTGGAACTTCGACTCTTGGCCGGTAAACTCTTTCCATAAATTCCTATTCTCACTACAACAACTATAACTACTACTACTACTACTACCACCACCATCATCATCGCCACCACTACTACTACTACTAAAATCACTGTTTTTTGGACGAAAACGCGCACCTAAACACATGCCACAATCGATCATAACACCGAAAAGCAGACAGTCGCAGTAGAAGTCATATGTATATATATATATATATATGTATATATATGTATAAATTCTCGAGAGTTATAAAGTGTAAATCCCAATGACTATGTGGATGTTGATAGATGTGTTTGTGCATAGGGGACGGTGCTGTTCAAGGTCTACATCGAAGACGATGATCAGCCTTACACTGGCAATGACTATCTGGATGGAATGGTTCAAAGACTGACCTTGACCCCGGCCAGAAGCAAGTCTAGCGCAACGGTCACGACCATCACAATGAGCGGACTCAGAAGCAACAACCCAACTAGGTCAGAACATACAGATTGAATAGATAGCATAACATAGGATAGAAATAGGTAGCACAATATAGGACAGGATTTGCAAGCATAGCGCACATATACAGGGTGGGATAGAATATCACAGGATAACATAGCAGAGCATAGGATAGGGTGGGATAGCACATTATAGCACAGCATAACAGAGACTAGCATAGGATAGGAGGATAGCATAGGATAGAACAAGAAAGTATAGCAAAGGATAGGTTTGGAAAAGATAGCATGGGGTAATAGGATAGCACAGTAGAAGACATAGGATAGAAATAGGTAGTACAATCGGGCACTATTACTACTATGGGCACATAGAAGAGGAAAAGAGAGGCTAAATAGGATGCGTCAGCAGGACAAGGTGGCATAGCATAGGAATAGGAGAAGATGCAAGTGGATGGAATACATCGGATCCGATCAGTTTATGAATGAATCATGTTAAATCATGCAGTTATGCTAATTGACCGATATAATTAAGGTTTGATCGTTTTTTATGAGGCGCCATTTCTTGAAGAACTGTGTAATTACTATGTATTGTAGTTTGTCGATGACTTATAAGTTGTACTGTGACGACAACTACTATGGATCGAGTTGTTCTGTCTATTGTGTCGCCCAGGACACTGACCTTAGTGGACATTACACCTGCGATCCAGACACAGGTGCCAAGATCTGCCGTCCAGGTGAGTCAGTCGATTGGTGCTCTCAACGCAGATCGATAATTAATTTATGTGGCGCAAGTTTCTCGAAACGGAGACAGGAAAGTAATCGTCACTACAAAGCAGTACTTCCTTATACTACCGGTGGGTGAATTGACTGCAAATGCAGATATGACCGCGTTTAAAGCCCGTATTCATCACATTTTATCAACTCTATCACCATTGTGACAATGGTCATCAGCATCATTGTCATCATCGTTGTCATCATCACCTTCGTCGTCATCATCATCGTCATCATCGTCGTCGTCGTCATAATCGTATCACTGAACTTCCTGTGGCCTTGGGTACTTAGAGCGTGACTGTAGGTTGGGAGTAAAAGTATGAGAAAAGCATTGGACTTAACTGATCGTAAAGAATGGATTTCGTAGATTCCTGTCCATCTCTGCCAACTGATTATTATGATGATGGTAGCGGTGGTGATTATTATTATTATTATTATTATTATTATTATTACTGTTATTATTACTGTTATTATTACTGTTATTATTACTGTCATTATTACTGTTATTATTACTGTTATTATTAATATTATTGTTATTATGGTGACGATGGTGAATTTAGGTTGGGAGGACGTTTCGACGGACTGCAAGACATTCGCGGACGACTGCGTTGGCCACGGTTGCTTGAACGGAGCCAGATGTGTCGATGGCCTTCGTTCCTACACCTGTGCGTGTGTGGGCGGATACACAGGTCAGTTAATTAGACTCGCGCTGACTAGTCTCAACCCACCTTTTGGTCTAACTACAATACTCTCACGTCTTATATGAGACAAGGTATTTCCGCTGGACCTGCATTTGACTGCCTAATGTGCCAGCGGAAATATTTGGCCCGATGAATTGAGCAGAGGGAGGAGGAGCAGGAGGAAGTAGAGGAGAAGGTTCAAGGGAGGGAGAGAAGAAAAAAAGCAGGAGGGAAAGTAAGAGGAAGAGGAGGAAGAGATAATTCTGCTCTTTAGTCAGTTTTTGTCATCTTATGTGTTTTTAAAGTTGCCACTGCATGGAACATTACTTTATGTTCAGTCGAATATTACAAAAATCGCTTCAGCAGAGGAGCTTTTGATTCACTGAGAGCGCTGTAAAAGGGTCATGACCCCGACTCAGTTCGAATCCCAAACACAACTGAACTTCAGAATGGTTGTCCTCTGCAAAGACATTCCGATTTGAAGTGTGTGCGTCATCGTATGCAGTCTTAATGTAGGTCTAGTATTTTTTGTCAAAGAGGAGAAGGAGGAGGAGGAGGAGGAGGAGGAGATGTTGGCGGTGGTGGTGGGAATAGTGGTAGTTATTGTTCCTTATTGTAGTTGAGCTAACGATTCAACGCCAATTGACGCTTGCATACTTCTACAGCGCCATGCAGTAGCTGCTGGAAGGAACGCATTCTTTTGTCCTTGATAATTTGGTGAGACTATTTTGCTGGTGAGATGTCAGCCTGTGGTGTGAAGTTGTTCCCGGCGAGCGTTCGTGTATGTATTTTGTGTTGGCTCTCACGGCTCGCTTCAACATATTTTATACAATAGCAAAGAACATTTCTCACACTGGCGGCATTCTGCTCGGTTTCTTCCTCCTTTAACTAAGACGCAGTCGACCGTGTCCATCCTTTACGCTCGAATGCACCTGCATGCAGTTGAAGTCGTGACTCAATGTTAACAATTGGATCGCCGTATGCTTTGCAGCGAGCAGTTGTTGCGCTAATCAGGGCGATTGAGTGGGTCGATGTTCTACGGTCCTTTAAAAAATATCTCCACAAAACACAACACATCTAATGCCCTGGATACATTCGTCATCCTGTCGATAAATCATCTACACAACCCCCGCAAAAACACCCCAAATCGATATAGCAGCCTATGTAGATAAATGTGACTAGTTATAAGTTCGCAATAGGTCCCAATCACCACAACCCAAGATTTTGAAGACATTTTCAGGTGTTGCAAAAATGTTATATTTCTCAAAGTAGTTTATTTTAGGTGTCTTTTGTCCATGTGATAATTCCCAAAGCCTACGTTATCCATGGACTTTCATATTTTATAATACATATTCAATTGTATGTATATACATATTTCAAGTGGCTGAACTGCATTCAGTAAAGTCATAGGAGTAACTACGGACGACCCAACTGCGGGTCTCATATTCTGCAAAAGAGAGGCCGCATTCTGATAACGTGATCAGGTAGGCAAAGTTATGAGGCGTCTTCACAACTGTACATTACTGTACGCAACAAAGTTACATTACAGAGATGAATTTATGATGTTGAAACTTCAGGTCGTTTCTGTGAGACAAATATCGACGAATGCGCGAGCAATCCCTGCCTGAACGGAGGCACGTGTTCCGACCTCGTCAACGCCTTCACCTGCTCCTGTAGATCCGGATACGTTGGCCCTCGCTGCGCCGAAGCAGCCTGTGTGGTCTCAAACCCTTGTATCAACGGCGGGACATGCTATGACGACAGCAAATGCTTCTGTCCCGATGGATACACGGGACTCCGGTGCGAGCTGACCAAGTGCCAGGCGGTGCCTTGTGTCAACGGTGGCACCTGCACGAGCAACGGAACTTGCACTTGTCCACCGGCGTTCACAGGGACCCAGTGCGAAGTGTCGCTTTGCTCACTCGTCTCCGCTCACTGCCAGGTGAGTAGATAGGTGGCGACACATCCACTGTGTGCTCTCTTGATGCCTCTGGTTGGGGTCGTCCATAAAGGACGTCCGCCAAAGATGACCTCAGTTGAACCCTCCTTCCACTTTTCCTCATCACCTTCCCCGTTGCCTCTGCAGACGGCTGCACTCCAGCGGAATGCTAAGGCTTAGATTAGGCTAGGCTGTTGAGTTTTCAAGGCTAAATACGTTACAAGGTGGGATATTTTTTCTGCCATGTCCAGGAAAGGTATCTTTTTATATCCACCGCAGTACCGACTGTCTGCTTTCTGTCTGGAGTCGGTGAAGCAAATTTAGACGCATACATCCGCATTGGGCATAACCTCCTCCCTTTGTCCGCCTCTTCTCTCCCTCTTTGAGGAGGTACCCCTAATGGGATCCACATGGCGTTCTACGAATGTCTGCTTGGCGGCAGACAACGACAACGATGATGATGATGATGATGATGATGCCGAATTCGTCTGAAAGGCGTCAACAATAAGAGCAACAAATGGAAGTACAATTAACATCTAAGACGTAAAGCAACATAAATCATTCGATGAATACAAAGTCGTTTACGCAGTTGACAGATCGTAAAAAGCCCGTCTGCAAATCATAAACAACAATGGCGGCGATTGTAAATTATTAGGCCCCAACCTTCACAACCCTCAAACCTTCCACCATAAGTGCCGCTTACGTGTTGCGTATCAAATAAAGTTAATTCGCTGTACTGCTGTTCTTAGATCGCCTCGATATGACAGATGCAGGCGGTGAGGCGTTGTCTAAGACGTTGTTAATGTTGCAAGTGGTTGTTGTTGTTGTTATTTCTAGAACGGAGGGTCGTGCATCAATGGAGCATGTAGCTGTCAAACACCATTTTGGGGTGAGTCCCTTTCTTTTGCCCAAAGAATGCCTCACCTATAGTCTGCTGTCTGCAGCGCAGACCAGTGTTGTTCATAGACATCGAAGTCGTCATACATGAACGACATTCCTAAATATTACTCACCTCGATTAGTTATGCCATGAACCCCTCTCTCCGCCTAAATTATTTAGCTGCTAACTTACACGAGGGTCCATGGAGTCATGAATAAAGGAAGTCTGCAAAAATAACCTAACTCTGGACCCCTGCCCTGATCCGCATTTGGCACTACCCTCCCACGGAGAACTAAACCCTAGATATGTCCGCAAATAACTTTGGTATATACAGATAATTCAGAATAGCTCGTGTCTTAAAACACCAACTTCAGTCAGACGGCAAAATGTTCAGAGGGTGTCATACAAAAACTAGACTTTTCAGAAGTAGCTCTCAGTTGTGAAACAAAGCCAGATATATGTGGTTAATTACTAAATAGTAAGAGAAGTCTTAAGAAGAAGAAGAGGCAGCGATGAGTGTGATTAACACAGGCAGTCTGAGAACGGTCTTATGTAGAGAACAAGGTCTTGTTTCTGTGTAACGCCAGTCATTTTTGTGTTTTCAACAGGTATTAACTGCGAGAGACAGTCGTGCACGACTGACACCTGTTTCAACGGCGGCAGCTGTACCAATACGAACGACACCACTGGCCACCGATGCCTATGTCCAGAGTCATTCACAGGGCTCAGATGCGAAACATCCATTGCCATGCAACCGTGCAAAGGACCCGACTCCTCGGCAACCCCACAGCCGATCAAAAGCAATGACGACGACGTCAGCATTTTCCAGGGCGACGTAAGCGCATTGTAACATAGCGACTAGCGTAGGGAATATCGATGGGTTCAGGCTGGAAGGATTAATTATGAGACTTCCGGGAAGTTCAAAGGTCTCCCTGCGAATGAGCGTCGTATTTCTGCCACAAAAGTATTCATCCTTTGATTGCTCACTACAGCTGTATGATTTCTAACAGTCATTCGACTGGCTGAGAACATGCATTTAAATAGGCTGACATATTGCAGCCATAACAGGACATGTATCAGGGCCTGTATCATCCACAGGGTAGAACACTGCTGATCATTCTGATAATTCTCTGACTGTTCTGTTCTTTAGGGTGAAATACTGCTCATCATTTTGATAATTTTCTGTTTTATTCTTTAGGTTGGAATACTGCTTATCATATTGATTATTGTCTGCATCATCCTCTTCCTCATCATCGTTGCTCTAGTTGTTTTCCTCATCTGGAGAAGACGACGACACCGGTAAATCATCTCTTACTCTTAAATTTCTTTTCACCCATCGTGGTAACGACGGTTGTAAACGACTAAGACAAACTCGCTTTACTTCATGATTAGTTTGTCCTTAATCTTGAATTAGAGACGCGTGGGCTTTCCTTTGTCCCGCGGTAGGTCAAGGATTTCAACAAGTTGGGCAAAGTAATATTCAATCTCAGTTAGACTCAAAGAGAAAAACAGTTAGGAAACACTTAAGTACGCCAACTGTAGGGGGCGTAAGTATCACTATGCCTAACCCTACCCGTCATTCAACCAGTGTAATTACACTGGCCAACACATAATTTGTTGCCTCAAATGTTAGAACTGTTTCTGGGTATATTTGACCTGCTGATTCCAGAAAAGGCACCAGTTTTCTCCCAGCAGGTCTAGTTTTCGAGATATAGAACATTATGCCATATACCAGTCCTTGCCTCTGCTCGCCCATAAAACATAAGGCTATAGCTATAATTATGTAGTGCTCAATTTATTATGTGATACACTAAATAAACATAATAATACAAATACTTAAAAGAAAATGGTAGTACCTGAAACTGTACTTATATGATTCCAAACAGAACAAGTTTGTTATAAAAATTTCAAGTCATTCGACACCGAAGAAGCTCCTTTTGTACGATTTCCGAGTGTGGCATCTGCCGGAACAATCGCGCATAATATTCCAGCAATAGTCTGCCATCATGTGTGCATCCCATCTTCCTTGATATCGATTTTCCATTGTTTTGATGTCTTGGTGAAATCTTTCACCTTGCTCTTCGCTGAAGTCACCAAGATTCTCTGGAAAGCGATCTAAGTGACTGTGGAGATAATGGACTTTAATGCTCATGTTGCAGCCAAGCTTGTTGAAATGAAGAAGCATATCCTCTACTAGTTGTGCATAATTGTCTGCCTTCTTGTTGCCAAGAAAATTTTTAGTTACAAGAACAAAGGAAGACCAGGCACAAGATTCGATTTCATTCATTGATGGTATGAAAAGTGGGTCATTCATAAGTTGCCTGATCTGTGGACCATCGAAGATTCCAGCCTTCAATTTTTCCATTGTAATTCCTGGTAACTTGTGTACTATGTATTCGAAGCATGAACCTTCTTTATTCAAAGCCCTGACAAATTGTTTCATCAGGCCTAGCTTTATATGTAGTGGTGGCAGTATGATCCTATCTCGTGCCACCAAAGATTCCTTGATTACATTTTGAGCTCCAACCACCATGTCTTTCCTTGAAGGCCAATCTTTTCTTGTCCAATGTTCATGCTTGGCTCTACTGTCCCAAAGACACAAAAAGCAGGGATACTTTGTGTAGCCACTTTGTTGACCAAGGAGGAAATTTACCATCTTCAAGTCTACACAAATTACCCATTGATGTTCTTTGTATTTTATCTTTTCCAGTACTAAAGAGATGGCATTGTACTCTTCTTTCATCCTGGTGGAGTGACCGATTGGAATAGAACCAAATTTGTTGCCGTTATTTAAAAGCACACATTTCAGACTACGTTTTGAACTGTCGATAAAAAGACGCCACTCATCTGGGCTGTAATCCGACAGACCAATTTTCTTCAATAAGTTGCTGATGTCATTACAGAATACTAGGTTGTTGTCTTCGGTAAAGAATGGCAGCAAATCCTTTTCTCTGTTTCTATAAATTGTAATTTTCGTTCCAGGCTGAAGTGCATTCTTTTCCTTTAGTCTGGACGCAAGCAATTCAGAGGACTCTTTGGAAAGATTTAAGTCCCTGATCAGATCACTCAACTCTTTTTGGTCAAAACGTTCACTGTGTGAAGTTGATTGGAAATCACTGTCACTGCCCCCACTTTCTTCACTTTCGTCATCTTGTCCGATATTGGACATGCAAGTCTCATCGTCTGAGAGCTGAGGTAGTTCGCGAAAAGGTGGAACTGGTACAATATCCGAATGCGGAACAGGTCTCCTGGCTGAAGGTATATCAGGGTAAGACAACTTGTGACGATTATTTCGATTGATGCCTATGATGTTAACCATACAAAAGTAACAGTCGTCGAAGTGGTTTATCTGTTCCCTCCAAACCATCAGTACACCAAATTTCAGGCAGCTTCTCTTTCCAATTGTCCAGTGGCGCAATTGTTCAATACAAGTTTTGCATACTGTATGAGGAGCCCATTGCTTATCTTGATCTCCAAGTTTGACACCAAAATAACCTACATATGCTCTTTTTACAAACTCAGAAATCGGTTTCCTGTTTGCTTTTAGTGTGTATTCCCCACAAATGTAGCAGAATATGTCTGGATGGTTAATGCAGCTCCGTCTGGAAGTAGCCATAACCTTAAGGATGTTCGCATCTGAGGAATTAAATGACTAACCTAAAAAATAGTAAGAACATGTAGTTATTTAATGCTCACATTCACAGATTGTTCTTGCGACCAACTCTTAATATGCCCTAAGACGACTGCGGCTGCTCTAGCTTTCAGGAGGCGGTTTATATAGGCTATAAATGCTGACTTCAGCATAATCTATTTACATAGTTCGAAACCATGAAACGCTGTATAAGCACAAATAAATTCTAAATGAGGCCATGAATTTAGTGCTGAGTAAGCTGTAGGCTACGGAATAGTTATTTCGTTGAATCAGCAATATCTCAGCACGCGGCAAGATATGCTGATTTTACATTATAAGGATGTAGGCATTATATGAATCAGCAAGAATTATAATTAGCCATAAATAAAGCTTATTATGACATTTTAGTTTTGCCAAAGACATCGTTTAAAGAGTGGACTGGGTTTTCTTTACAAAATCGACGATATCTCAGAAACTAGACCTGATTATCGGTTGATGCCTCACTCCAGCCACCGCTCCCTGAATTATGTCTCTCTAGCATCGGCACTGGGTTTTTTGCAGAATCGTCGAGAAGAGACGAGCTGTGTCCACGACATCCACGACATCCACGACAACGATGTCGACGGTCGACATAGGAAACGCTTCCTCTCCCTCAACCGCCAACATCTACCATGATTCGCCAGACGACGTCTTTTTTCCATCTGGCGATAAGATAGAAAAACCCTGGAAGACACGGGCAAAGGGATCGAAGGGAGAGCACGAAGAATGCAACAAAGGTTTCGACCGCAGCGAGAACCATTACGAACATCTCGAGGGCGGATACGTCGACGCTGGCGGAAAGGACGCCGAACAAGGGGGATACGTTCAACAAGATTCCGGAGCACCGGAGCTTCCAGAGAGATACACCTGCGAAATTAAGGACATTCATGGAAGCTCGATTCGCATGTCGGAAAAGCTGGCCGATTGTTAGACTGGAAGTAGACGCCATTTTGTAGCGCAGAGATCTGTATGCCTGGATTCAAGACATTGATGACGGACGTTGCTTCATTAGGTGCCAATCGCTAACCGAAAGCGCTCAACAAGTAGATCACTAAGCAGAATTTTTATATAGAATTTTTATATAATTAATTGCTACGGACCGGTGCTTATTTACATAATTATAGAGACTTATGCACATTACGAGTGGAGAAGAAGACATAGCGTAACTACATAAGATTTCACCGAACTACTTTGCAAAGACTAGTGCAGTTACTATCAGTTGCCGACTGTTATGCTTGAAGAATGAAGAGCGATTGGGAAATGAGAGTCAAATTCCAGCACTTAGTCTCTATTTTGTGATGATTCAACGAAGCAAACGAATAATGACTAACACATTTCGGCAAACAAAATGTAATGCCACCGATGTTATTATTAAACATAATGTTATAAACCAAGAAGCGAATGTTATTTTGAAAATATGCAAGACAAGACAGGACCCAGAGGGCTGACATTTCCCCATTAAGTGAAGCGAATGTCATGTGGTTGTCACAGCTGGGGCTAGTCTCCGGCCTCTATGTAATTAACTATTTTGCCCTCGTTCTGCTGACCCTATTATGTTCACTCCTGTTTTACCCTTATGGCTTATTACCTTAGGCATTTTAGATGGCACTGACCTAAGTCCAGTTTCGTCCATGTTGCAAATTCGGCAAAGTGTAAATTTGTACTTAATGTACATGTTGAATAGATTTTCAAAATTATCTGTCGACTTGTTCTAGCTTTAGCTAGGCTTAACTTGGCCTTTAAGGAAACATTAACAAATTATTTGTATACTGACTAAAGTGTCTAAAGACCTTGAACCCAGGTATATTATACATTCTTTCTTGAAGTGTTGGCTCATCATTTCCGATTGAAGCTACCACTCTGCCCGTCCTCTCTCCGGCGTTAACACACTCCTTTGCATCATTAAGACAAGAGGCTGCACTCGTTGGTTGTCTTCGTGTTTCTCGCTTACACGGGTTCATCATAATTTCTGCAATATCAGAAACCCTAATTTGTTATTAGGTTTCTATGGCCACTTGTCTCGTGCCAATGGGTCAAGTGTCCGCACATAGGGCATGTACATGAAATTTGTTTCTTGGCCCTAACTATGGTGACCTACATTTCCCTTAATTTATGGTTAGTGATTTATGTTCTTTCAGGGTGAAAGATACTACTGATCAGCAATAATGCTGAAAAATTGAAATCTTAAAAAACCTATGTGACCGATGGTAGAGAAACTAAACTACGAAATTTTCTAAATAACATCAATGTAGACAGAATTCAAAATGCCGGCAACAAACCAATATTTTCTCGACGAAAACGCCCAAGCCATTCTACTGCCACCTGTCGAATAACTTGAAAAATAATGGCTCGTAGGACACTTGCCCCGTGCGGGAGCTTGCCCCACATTGCCATATGTAATCTGTTGCGGTTTTGTCAATGATCATGCGGTTGCGGGTTCGACTCCGTGTAACGACCCTGGGCAAGTTGCTTGCGCACATCGTGCCTCTGTCACCAAGCAGTAGAATTTGGTGCCGGCGCAAGCTGTGAAGAAACTGGCAAGTCTTGCGATGCGTTGGCCCCGTGTCCAGGACCTTGGTATTTGTCCATTGTCGGCTCAAGGGCATAAAGAGAAAGAACTGAGCGCCTCCCTTACGTCTCACTTGTGAGAAACGGGATACTTTACTTTTACTTTACTTAAATATGAAACCTCTGGATCGAATGACTTGAAATTTGATAGGGATGACGGTTAATTCTGTGCTTAAAAAGTCGTACATTTTCTATATCGACCATAGTATGGCCTCGATACGATGGGGTGAGATTCTTCACCACCGCTACACGCCATTTAAGGTTCTCGTGCTAGCCCGAGATTCAGGTCTCTGAAATAAGCCACGACCGCGACACGAACCGGGGATCCTCACGCACAAGGCTTCCTTGCCGTACGCGCTTACCGATGTAGATAACTAGGCCTGCTTAGAAGCCCAATGCCTCACTTGATAACGAAATTTCTTATAGGCGCCTCGGGTGCATTGGGGCCTATATTTAGAACCTTCACGTTACATTTTCATTTTCAAATTCATTTTCATTTGTAGGGGCCTAGACAACAATAACAAATTCACTACAAAACTTTGAGTAGGGAGTAGGGACTAGGCTATTTAGGGCCTTTCACGAATGGCCGATTTAAAAACACGTTCTGTTAGGCCTACACCTTTACTGGCTTTAGAAATTTTATGAGCGCATCGGAAGTAAAGAAACTGATTAAATAAAATGAAATTTAACAGAGACTGAGAGCAGATGTGAAGATCGATTGTATTGTTTGCAGGTAAATGAGTGAAGCATCACAGGATCCCAATTAGGCTTAGGCTGTGATCGAGTATACAAGACACGAACTCTATGTACAGCCATCGTGTGGCCTACGTCTTTACTGTCGACAGCGGACTTACACTGATTTGAAATCTGGCAAACAGGGCTGTCATTAAGTGGCCAAGGTCTCCAAATATATGTCAGGTGTGGCAGGGATCTGGTCATCGTAGCCCCTCCCCATCTGCCACCATTTGAAACGATTAACAAGACGATATGAACAAATACCTTAACATTTAAATTATACACCTGCTTCGGAAAATCAGTTTCTTCTGTTTTGGGTGAAACACAAAATTGTCACAATTCTTGCACGTACATTGTGCACGCCTATACATAGCCTATATATTCCCCTTCGACTTACAAGAAACAGATTGCATTTCCTCAAATTAAAAAAGTTAGGTCTACCCAGACAACCGCAGAATGTTTCCTTGGGGCTACAGCTGACTTATACTGTGCCAGTGGTGGCAACTATCGGCAAGCTATAGGCCCAATGTTTGCCCAGCAAGCGTAGCTCTTAGGGAAGGAAGTCTGCAAAACTAGTTTGCTTTATTATTCACAGACACTCAGCTGAGCTAATCTGAGAAAACAAATCAGCATTGATGACCGTGCAAAGCGTTTGAGAAGTTCTAAAACAAGCTGTATATATGCTTTGATACAGACACTCATGGCTACAAAGAAAAAGAATTTCTAGTCAAAATTTAATAGATTCAAACTAAGACCCAAATATTGAAGTAAAAGCATTGTATTTCCTGTTGGGTGGAGCACTTAAGTGGATCGCAGTGTGATGCTAACAACACCACCTCTTTCAGTTTCTGCGCTGGTCATTTCACTCAAGACTGAAAACATTTCTCTTCCAGAAATCTTATCCTGATCCTTCCTCTTCTCCTTGTCTCTCTTCTCGCTTCAATTTCAAACACCATCCACCGTAGCCGTCCGACTGTCTGACTCCTAGATCTTGACCTGGAACCGAACCCTTTTGCCTATCGATTTTGTTTTGACTGAGCGCCTGTGAATAAGCTGGTTCCCGCGTCTTAACTTTCGTTGGGCGCTGAAGAAATCACGCGATTACGATTACGAGTACGATTCAGATAATAGGGATAGTTTTGCTGACGTCATCAAGTGTTGATTCTTTGTAGATCTATAGTCTGTGTGTCAACAGAGTTGATGTTGTGTCGTTGTAGGCTGTGTGTAAAGGCGTTTTCTGGATTTTTACCAAATCAAATAACATTTCTGATCTTTCCAAAAGTTCGTGTTAAGTTGTGCAGTCAGATTTTACGTTAGGCATAGGCTTATCGATGCAAAAAATCATAAAAGCGACGTCAAATTGAAAGCGATTAACAGGCGACGAGTTTTGCCCAGTGAAGGTCCTTGTCGTCTGTTGGTAGCTTTCCGATCTAGACATTATGTTCTAAATCATCGCTGTTCGATTCTACGAAAGCAATTTGCGACCGAATCATTGTCAGAGAAGCACGCCACCCTCTTGGCCAAAGACGTAGGATCTCAAATTTAATCAGTTTTCCAAATATGTGTATGAAATAAACAAAAATTGGGTTTGATGTGCACAGCGAAATGAATTATGAGGCATGACCGCTGAAGTTTAGCACATCTACATCTAGTAGAATGCGGTCAGACATAGCAGAGATATGAGCCATTGTAGCCCATCATGTAGGTCACGTAGGGCTTTTGGTTGTGCCCTAGACAGACGTGTACAGCTAAAACGCTGGTCTAAGGCGTCTGTGGTAGGATATCTTGTCAAGCGTCGTTCCGGGTTTGAAGGGCGTCGGCGTTGAATGCGATGAGAATTCATCAATTTTTATGAGGGCCTTTTAGTCTGGAATTGGTCTTTAATAGGATCGGGTCTGGTTGCATCTTATGACACGTTATTTGCTGAACTTTATTTGAACTTTATGCCATTATATCGGGTTCTTGATATAGACCACTTGCAACAAAATTTAGGACAAGATCCATCCATCCATCCATTGATCCAACCATCCATCCATCAGTCCATCCATCCACCAGTCCGTCCGTCCATCCATCCATCCGTCCATCCACTCATCCGTCCATCTATCCACCCATCAACCCACCCACCATCCATCCACTCACTTATCCATCCGTCCGTCCAACTTGCTCTTTGCTAATGTTTTATTCATCTCTTGGTTCATTCATCTGTTTGTTGGTCGGTTGAGCATATCATATCTGCTGGGTCATCATGTGCTGTGGATTGGCCTTTGACTGAGCACTCTGTGGGTTGATGGGATACATACTGTATCCTTCATTTTGCCTCAGTATCAGACGAGGATGATCTTCATCATGGAGCCTTAATTTCACGACCCCTTGTGAGACCTTTTGTATCTGGGCTGCCTACGGCTTGGACTGACTCGATAGATCCTTGTTCAACTTTCAGTGTCTGCCAGATGATCACGACAAATTAAGAACCAAGAAGTAATAACAACAATAATAATGAGGTCAACCGGTAGTTGTTAACCTGTCAGGGATGTCATAAATAACTGAGCAACATCATTCATCTGCATCGTCGTCGTCGTCGTCATTGTCATATCTGGCTGTTTCAAAATTCTTACTGACATAACCAGGAAGTCAGAATCTTGTCTTTAGAATTATCCTGAATCTGAATTTGCACAGATATTACGTTACGTGCACATATTTACTCGAGTTTGTGTATGAGCCGCCTGTAGGTCTGTAGCAGCTCAGTGACCCTTTGTCTTATTCTCAGTTAGTGAAATATTTTGTGTTGGAGGAAGAACAGTCGGCTGTATTCTGCAGTTGGATTTCTCTGATGACAGGGGTTTGTGGGTTTGTTTAGCTTGGCTCCAGCCAAATTGCAACATCTTCCTTCTCCTCCTTCTTTTACTCCCTTCTGTTCCTCCTCCTCCAGTTTGTTTCTTCTCTTCCTCCTCTTCCTCCTGTTGCTTCTCCTTGTCCTCCACGTACTCCTGTTCCTCTTTGTCCTCTTCATCCTGTTTTTTGTTCTCCTCCTCTCCTCCTCCTCCTCGTTTTTGTGTTTCCGAGGTCATTTGATGGGTAGTTTGCATGTGTGTGTGTGTGTTCTTGTATATGTGTCTTGATTGGTGTGTTTCTTTTATTTTAGGAGAACTGGAAATTTAATTTGGTTAGAGCAGAGTAAAGAAGACACACAGTCAAAAGGGAGAGAGAGAGACTAGAGACAGACAGAGTGAGACAGACAGACAGAGTGAGACAGACAGACAGACAGAGAATGTGGGTCATTTCATTTGGTCTTGTTTTGATTTTGATCATCCCTGTCTGTCTGTATGTTGTTGTTGGTCTGATGATGTTCAGAGGACTCTGTCATTGTGTGTATCTGTATGTGTCTGTGTGTGCATGTGTGTGTGTGTGTGTGTGTGTAGATGGCGGTTGCCGTTCGTTACCACCCTGCTGGCGAATACGTAGAATGGATGCGTGAACGAGATGACATCCACAACAGCTTCGATGAAGATGCTTTGAAAGAAGAAGATGTCGTCACAGACGTCACGGATGGTAAGTCCCTCTTGCGTCTCATTTAGAGAGAGAGAGAGAGAGAGAGAGAGAGAGAGAGAGAGAGAGTTTACTCGTTTCTACATCTGCTGTTTGATAGCGGCAAAGACTAGTGGGGCTGAAGCACTAACTTGGCTTCAGTATGTCTAGTAGGAGAACACTTGTTGTGTGGCTTGAACGCAGGACAGTTAGTGTCGTAGTGCTTGGTGGCATTCAGAATGACGATTTGCCTGGCTCTGTCGTTGGCCAGAGAATAAATAACTCAGTTCCTCATTTCATTGCAAGACGATTTCTGTTTAACAAGTGTTTTGCAGACATCATTATTGCTGTAGTATATCTAAGGAGTTAAGGTGGTGCTTTATCAAATATCACTTGTGTTACGTCATACTTTATGTCTGGATGTGAGTTAGGTACATATCACTTCTTTACAAAATGCAACTTTCTGTTTACAACTGTGTAGTCTTAATCTAAAACAGGTGGTCGTCATACCTGTGTTTCAAACATCAGTTCGCAGTTTGCACTCTGCTCCTGGCTTTTAACCTTCGTCTGCCCCTTCTCCTCACTCCCCACCTCTTAAACTCAATTACAGTTCACTGGTCAGACACAGGTTCAAGACCCATTCACACTAGAGAAACCGTTGCTTACTGGAAGCTTACTTAAGGCAAGGTGACATCAGAAGAGTTTGTGAGGACACCATTTCATCCTATGGTGGGCGCTGTGTTGCATGGGTTGACTATTGTCTTGTGTCTGGTCGAAGTCACTTGAACCCTGATAAATTCTGAGTGCATTTCAAGGGTCTCTTGTTGAGTCAACATCTTGTCTCAACTGCGGTTGGATTCACTCTCTTTAACCGTCTAACTGTCTGCCAGTCTCGCATTCTGTCTGTGTTCTATTGTCTGTGTCTGCAAGTCCTTCTGTCTGTCTGTCTCACTCTGTCTGTGTCTGGCTACAAGTCACAGTCTGATCTTCGATGACTAACGTATTGCTGTTCAGCTGATGGGTTTGTGGTCGACGAGGGAGGCAGGGAGGCAGGGAAAGGGAAGGAGGGAGGGGATGACTTCTCAGAGCATTGGACTTCGGAAATGCACACACTTCCACAAAGCAGTTAACTTTGCAGTAGACCTTTGAACAGATTATGAAAATCTGCTGTCCAAGTTCCGCAATTAAATCAGAATATATATCTACATAATTAATTAAAATTCATTTCTTGACGTCTTTGTATGTTTCTCGAAAGTAGTTTTAAGACTTCTGTCTGAGTTGGGCTCCCAGGTATTTCCATAGTTGGTCTATTTCTTCTCGTTTTGAAAAAATCGTTGTAGAAAAATCAGCTTCAGTTGCCTGATGAATGGTTTCTGATAATTTTTAAGCAGAACTGGATGAATGAGGAACAGTTGAAGTAGATCACTTTCAAGTTGTCTTTCTTCCTATCTGGTAAAACGATCGCCTGCTTTCGGTTCTGAAGAATCCATTGGTGGGGAAGAGGACAACGACGGATGCTCCTCACTTCGAAGACATTTGCCCCTTGGACGCTTACTTTACACAATTCCTCGTTTAAGTGCATTTGTCAAAGGCCAAATGTATTTTTCTGTTTCCGTTCTCTTTGGCGTTGTCTGTCTGTCTGTCTGTCTGTCTGTCTGTCTGTCTGTCTGTGTGTTTGTCTGTACCCTGTTTACTAAACCGTAACGATATTGTTGTGTCAATTTGTTATCCCTAGGGTTTCCTCTGTATTCGCCGCCTCCAAGTAGATCTAAGCGTCTGTTTGCCTGGAACCTCCCTTCTCCTCCTCCTCCTCCTCCTCCTCTTCCTCCTCCTCCTCCTTCTTCTCCTCTTCCTCCTCCTTTATCTTGCTGTTGAATTTGTTGTGCTGTGTGTAATGGGAGGGAGTTGTATCAGTTCTTTACTAAGCCGCCTAGTCCCGTCGAGCGTAGGCCTGCGTCGTTTAGTCCGGTGGTGGGTGACCAGCCCTTGTGGCCCCCCTTCCTCACACCGACGTAGGCTGGTCTAAGATGAAGATCCTTCTACTGTTGTCAGCTGTTGCATTGATCGTAAGGGGAGAGGGAGGAGGGAAGAGGGGAGAGGGGAGAGGGGAGAGGGGAGAGGGAGTCGCAAGAAGAACCTCGTCAATGGACGACCTCACAAAAGCAGTTAGATGAATTAAATTCGATTTCACGGGTCCCTAGCGACTGAGGGGATTTATTTGGGTGCTCTATCGAGAACTTTCTTCTTTTGTTCCTTCAATAATTTGTTTGGTTATTATTTTGGATTGCTAGGTGATTATTAGTTGATTGCTTAATGAATTGAATGGTGAATTGATTGATTTGTGAATTGATTAGTGAACTTATTGATTGATGGTTTGTGAATTTCTGTTCTGTAGATGCAGATTATGCTGCAAAGTTTCTCCATGATGTCGGATTCAGCAGCTTAGCACAAAGTGAGTTGACTGCCTGACCTGACCTGACCTGACCTGACCTGACCTGATCAGATCCAGCCAAGTTGTCTCTGTTCCTTTGTCAGATATCTTCTCTTCTGAAGTCTCTATCTTTTCATATGCGTCAGTGAGACTTGACTGGCTTCTGTTCGATTGATTGTCTCGTGTTGATTGCAGATGAGAAAGATGATGGTGGTACGGATCTATTTTCCCTGCTGACGGTTCACCAGTTGGCAACCGTTAGGAAGCGCGTGGAGACAGTGCGCACACGAGCCAAGGCCCACCGGCCGGATGTGAGGGACATCTTCACCGAACACCAGACAGATGGAGCGCATCAGTCGACGCAACGGTTGGGGTCTGGACGACCCAGGGATCAGAGGAATTCCAAGGTTAGGCTTTTCTCTACTTGCAAAACAGGTGGTGAGACAGGTGGAAACTGGAATTGTGGTTGTATGGGAGAGATGAGCAAATGATTGGCTCAGAGCAGACATTCATTCATTCACTCATTCATTCATTCATTCACTCACTCATTCATTCATTCACTCATTCATTCATTCACTCATTCATTCATTCATTCACTCACTCATTCATTCATTCACTCATTCATTCATATAGAACTTTTATAGAGCATCCCTTCAAGATATTTACCAAAAGGCTAGATTTAGTGGCTGTGGCTGATGGACCAGAACGATTGACGGAGTGGTTAAAATTGAGTTGAAAAGCAGGTGGAAGTGGATGTAGTTGTGGATGCATTGGTAAAGGAGATATCTTATCTTTTTCTTGACTTAGGGACCGGATGAATCTGCCAAGTGCAGAGAAGTGGATGATGGGAAATCAGACGACATCCACGTTCCACCTCCTGACTATCCAGCCATTGGACAACCAATCGTCGAAGCCGGTCAGTGATGATTCCAACATCTTAACAAACCTCAGATGACTGGCTTACACGTAATTGTAATTGTAATCACAAATCTATAGGTGAACTCATCAGAAGCGCTTCCAACCTGGCAACCCAAAACCACAACCACAGAGGTTGATGGTTACAGACCAAAGAGCAAACCAAATGATCATCCTCATCATCCTCATCATCATCGGAGGAGGAGGAGGAGGAGAAGCAAGAGGAGGGGGAGGAGAGGGAGCAAGAGGAGGAGTACAGTGATGCTACTGTGGACAGTGATGATGAAGGCAGTAATTGCTTGTCAATAGTTAAGGATGTCTCATTCCTCTGTGCTTCCTTGAAGGATGTAGAACAACTGTCTTGTTACTCTCTGCGTGTGTGTGCATGTTTGTGTGTGTGTGTGTGTGTGTGTGTGTGTGTGCTTTAGAGATGTAAATTTACCAATAAATGGCTAAAATGTGGTTAAAAACGTGTGCCTATTAACAAAATTGATGCAATTCCCTGGTTTTGTGCCTTGCATCTGTATGACCGCCTGGCCCTTTCTTAGTCAGATGTTGAGATGAACCACAGCCCTAGCAATGAAATGCTAACCAAACGTTTTGTTTTCATGCAAATGAATTCTGATGAGAAAGTATTTCTTCAGCCACTGCCACAAATTGCACCGAGTGTCGTATCCTAAGCAACCCACTGAGCTCAGCTGGGCACTTAAACTATCGAATAAGTGCTTTAAACTGATCCAGAGCTGGTGTTTTTAACTAGAATTAGCATAGAATCACTTGATGTGGGCATCATTTGGCCAGTAACTGTCATGGATTCATGGAGCCATTTTAAGCGGTATTATTAATCATTTTTCATCAGAAACTTGACATATATATATATATATATATATGCATAGACTGTATTAGTAAAATCTTTATACAGTGACACTGACTGTGTGACATGTTTTGCTACAGGGTTAGGGTTGTGGTTAGGGTTATGGTTAAGGTTATGGTTAGGGTTAGGGTTATGGTTAGGGTTGTGGTTAGGGTTATGGTTAAGGTTAGGGTTATGGTTATGGTTAGGGTTAGGGTTATGGTTAGGGTTAGGGTTAGGGTTGTGGTTGTGGTTAGGGTTAGGGTTGTGGTTAGGGTTATGGTTAAGGTTAGGGTTATGGTTAGGGTTAGGGTTGTGGTTAGGGTTAGGGTTGTGGTTAGGGTTATGGTTATGGTTAAGGTTAGGGTTATGGTTAGGGTTAGGGTTATGGTTAGGGTTGTGGTTGTGGTTAGGGTTATGGTTAGGGTTAGGGTTATGGTTATGGTTAAGGTTAAGGTTAGGGTTAGGGTTATGGTTATGGTTAGGGTTATGTTTACAGTGAATTACAGTGAACAGGCATTTAGATGAGACTGTTGTCAGATGATAACCAGTGAGTGTTGTTTCTGTTGCTCTGATTGGTTGCACCAGTTAAGCCCTTGTTGCACAGTGCACAACACTAACAGATTATAATTCAGCGTTCGTTCGCTTAGAAAAATGCAAACTGATCAGTTGGAGGAGTTATCTTTTGGCAAATGAGAAACAATTGATAAGTCAAGTAAATACAGTTTGTCTTCTTCTGGTCCAGTGAAGTTGCACTCAAATGCTGCTTCTAGTTCAACCAGTATTCGCTTTGCCAACGGTTTGCAGCCTTGCAGTCTGTCAGTTATCTTGGTGGTCATGATTATGATGATGAGTATGATTGGGATGATGATGATGATGATGATGATGATGATGATGATGATGATGATGATGATGATGATGAATTATGGAAATCACTACCACCTACTTTTGAGGGACCCTTCTCTCTCTCTTATTTCGTTTCACAAACAATTAAAGGCTTATCTTTTTCCAGCTACCCACGCTTTTGAGGTGAATTCATAAATTAGCACTATATAAACATCTGATTGATGATGATGATGACGATGACGACGACGACGATGATGATGATGATGATGATGATGACGACGACGATAACTGTAAAGAGCAAGATAATTATGATATGATGATAATAATAAGATGCATTTGAGTGAGAGTGTGTCTGACTAAAGCTCTGTTTTACCAGGTATCGGAATGGTTCGTCCAAATTCTCATGTGAGTGTTCTGTCGCCTGGAGGAGATAATAAGACTCCGGACTTTCAGTTGCCTAGATTTGGAAGAGTTTCTCCATCTTCTCCCACATATACGGCAAGCATTTCCGTTTCCACTGGCAGACCCAGTTGATGTCTTGACCAGTTGACAGATGTGTTTGGAATACTTGTATTTCTGCTTGTTATTTGTTTCATTTAAAAGAAGCGATGAGGTTCTTCTAATTATTTGTTGCTTGAGGTATTTCGAATCGTCTCCCACAAAAGGCCTGACTTGCGGATGTGTTGGCATCTTTCAAGTCACTTTACAAGACTCACTGCTTTACTCTGGCTTCTGCCTGACTCCATCTTGGCTCCTAGCGACTGTACATCTGTGCCTTAGGAATCAGATTTACTGACATTTTTGCGAATGTAATGACTGATTTAAATAAAGAAGTAAATAAGACGGTCATTTACAGGACCTCTCAGTTGTCATCTGAGAGATCAATGTTTCAGCTAAGCATCGAATGTCTTTATCTTTGATGTATGAAGCAGTTGCTTCGATTTCTTTCAAAGCTCATGTGTACGTTGATGATGGTGGTGGTGGTGGTGGTGTTGGTGGTGGTGGTGGTGATGATGATGATGATGTGTGCCGTAGGAGGCCGTGTCTTTGCTTGACGATGGTTCCAGTTTAACGCGGATCAGTGACCTCGGCCGAAAAGACCTGAAGACGTTGAGTGCTTTGGCTAACATCGAACTGATGACAGTCTTTGACGAATACAACATCAGATACACTCAGCACAAATCCCGGAAGAAGGGCAAAGGTGAACTCGTCATATTCCTCGACCACTTTCTCAGTCATTCCACTTCCTATCACGTTCATCCTCCTATGTCCATCCACCTTTTCCTTCTGTTGCTTCTTCTTTCTCCTCTCTTTCTTCTCCTCTTTGACCTACTCTTGTGTCACTTGGTCGTCTATGCGCTTAGCATGCTGCATCTGTTATTCATAGGTTGTGCTGAGCGAATTCTGTCTAACGGTCCTGGCCAAGTAGTTTGCGCTCACATGCTTCTGTTACCAAGCGGTTGAATTTGGTACTGGCATAAGGTGGGAAGTATAGACAGATCCTGCGAGGCACTGGGCCCATGTCCAGGACCTTGGGATTCCACTGCCAGCTGAAGTGCCGAAGAGCAGAAAATGAGCGCCTCCAGTATGGGCTTGGGAGCTTTGCTTCTACTTTTCCTTTTTGTATACTGTCACTTTCCTCCTCCTTCTCCTTCTCCTCCTCCTCCTCCTCCCCTCCTCCTCCTCCTCCTCCCCCCTCCCCCTTCTCCTCCGTGGTCAAATCCAGTTTATCCTGTTTGGTTTAGATCACGGCGTGTATGGCGTTCCACTGCAGACTCTTTCCGATCGAGATCGAAGGAAGTCGAATGATGTAAGTCACAGCGCTCCGGTTTTTCTTCAGCAGCTGATTGAGTATCTGGAGAAGACGGGACTTACAGAGGAAGGCATCCTTCGAGTCCCTGGGGCCGTGGCCCGCATGAAGGTCCGTTGCAAAGCGGCAGAGTGGCCGACAAAACATTTCTGTTAAACAAGAATAAATATCGCGCTGTACTTAGAAAATCGTTGTTGCATTTTTCTGGAAATCCTCTGTTGCTTGTTACGTTTCTATAGAAGTTCAAATTCAATGTATTCCATTCAAAACTGAAATGTCGCCTTTTCAAGAAATCCCACCCTGATCCATCAAATCTTCTGCCTTCCCATTTCTCTCAGCTGAAACACAACCCACCCTAACAACCCCTCTCCCCTTTGCTTTCTGGTCTTCTGGCAACCAGACTTGGTTCTTGACATGGCATCTTTGAACAACCCCACTGACTTGACGCAGCTTTCGTGAGTAAACTGGTGCCCTGCGCTTAACTTTTACGTAGCACTTTAGAAATTTCTAGTTACGATTACGATAGTGAATTTGAATTTGAAAAGGATCTGGCAGATTAAAAAAGATCAGAAAATCTCCCTCTTTTTTATTCAGCAGTAAAAAGAAAATCAGTCTTGCTCTAGTCTTGACGATGACCATATTTTAGTCTCTGATCTTCTTCTCATTCGTTCTTCTATCCTCAGAATTTAGATCCAAAAGGGATCATTCATTGTTCATCTACACAAGGTGACGCTGTCATCGTCTCTTGTTGTCTGTTGCTAGGAACTTCGTCAGGACATCAACGCCAAGTGGCCTCGTGGAAAGTTCAGCTTTGACGGGATTCCAGTGCACGACGCAGCTGGGCTGCTGAAGCAGTTCCTAAGAGACCTTCCTGATTCTCTTCTCACTCTCGAAAAGATGGATGCCTTTCTTAAGATCCTCGGTTTGGCTCCAAATTATTTGTTGTTTAGAATTGGATGCAGTAAGTTGGGCGGATGGTTTCAAATGAACAATTCGCTGAAAATGTGAATGTACAGTTCTTGTATAGCGACCGTTCGTCATCGACCCTGTTCAGTTTTCAATGAATTAATCGAGTGAGATCCTTCACCACCGCTGCCCGTTTGAATGGGTGCCACGCCATTTAAGGTCCCCGTTTACGGTCCGTTCTTCAGGACACGCCGTCTCGTGTGTCTCTGCTGCCCCTTGGCTCTGAGAAGCAACGTTTTCATTGACAGAGGCATCGATTGATTGATAAAATTTGTGTAATCCTATGGAACGGAACCATCTTCCACGATCTGAGACAACGTCTGCTTCCACTGCGTCTTCCGTTTGTCATCTGTGACCCGATGACTTCTTTCTACAGTTTCAGCAGCAATTAGCTTTGAAGAAATCTCTTCAAGTGATGCTTTTGGTTTCTGTTGGATTCTTTTTAGACTTACCGGATGAGAAGAAACGTTTCTATGCGTTGAATCTTCTCTGGATTATTCTTCCCGAAGTTAACAGAGACTCGCTGCAGGTGACTGTGGATGTCTCTCAACGGCTGTCTTCACTATCATCAGTAGTTGTAGTTTAAAAGACTAGATCTATTTGAGGTCTGAGCCTTAGGAAACTTACCATGTTTAGTTATCTGCTTTAAATAGCACTTCTGGTCTAATCTAATCTGATCTAATCTAAAGACTTCTGTAGCGACGTCATTATAATGCCCAAGGCATCTGTCAATGGTCACTTCAAGTGAAATCGTATTCAAATCATAATCCGTTGGAGATTGAGTTCCAATAGATCAGAGAAACTTCTCTGATGTCCTCTGACGACCAGAGAAGCTTCTCTGATGTCCTCTGACGTCCAGAGAAGTTTCTCTGATGTCCGATTTATGTAAGAGTTTCGATTAGCAGTTAGAGTTGAGACTAAACTAACCATGGGATAGGATTAAGTGAAGTTGGACATCGTTTGCAGTGGTTTGTGTTTCTTCTTTGCAGCTTCTGCTTGGCTTCTTGTGGAAGATCATCAATGAGCCGAAAAATCGAATGACGCTGAGTAATGTTGCGATGATCATGGCACCAAATCTCTTTGTTGTTCAGACGGCTGGAGCCGGTCAGATGAAGCCGGGTGACATAGAAGCCGTTCTCCAGATGGCCGCCAGGACATCGCAAGTAGTCACGATGATGATTGAGTTCAAGGACGACCTTTGCACCGTACGTTCATCTGGAAAGGAATTCACTTTCTGTCGGCTCTTTCTTCTGCCTTTTTCTTTCTTAGCACGATTGAAACTCAGTTGGTTAGAAGATCGTAATTGTATTCGTCATGCCGAGATTTCTACAGCGCCCAACGAAAGCCAAGTTGCGGGAACCAGCTTATTCACAGGCGCTCAGTCAAAACAAAGTCGATAGGCAGGAAGAGTTTGGTTCCAGGTCAAGATCCAAGAGTCGGCCAGGCAGACAGTCAGACGGCTGTGTTGTACGATTCGTTTGTTTTGCTGTCTGTGTTGGCTTTGGTGCCTGGATGAGTTTAACGGTTAATTGTAGGGACAGCAGTTGCAAGGCTGTCCAGCTGATCTCTGGTGAGAGGAAAAGCAGCTAACAGCTGAATTAATTAGCTTCAGTCATTTTTCTTAAGTCCAAAAACTGCCTCATGGGTGCATTTGTCTCTATGCAGGTTCCACGGTCGTTGCTCGCTCAGATTCGACAGAAGAACGAGGCACGGAAGACGGTCGGTATAAAGATCACGTCTGTCTGTCTGTCCGTGTCTGTCTTTCTGTCTTGTCTGTCTGTCCGTGTCTGTCTGTCTGTCCCTGTCTGTCTGTCTTGTCTGTCCGTGTCTGTCTGTTTTGTCTGTCTGTCTTGTCTGTCTGTCTCTGTCTGTCTGTCTGACTCTGTTTCCGTCTTTGTCTGTTAGTGTCTGTTGTCAGTGATTGAACAATTCTAATTATCTAATATATTTTTGGTTGATTGTTGGCTGCTTTCAATTCCTGTTCAGTGACTAACTTTAAACGATGGTTTTACAAGATCTCTGCTGGTAGAGCATGTGGTTGTAACCGTCTGTTTTCTGCTGTTGAATGTCTTTGTTTCGTTGTTATTTTGTGCCTTTGTCTGTCTCGTGGATCGTTTCTTGACTGTTCTTCTGTCTGCTTCTTTGTACAGAGAATCAATCTGCCTGTCATTGGTCGCCGTGATCGCTCGGACGCCTACAGAATAACACAGACAATTGATCGCGTAAGACCAACAGTTGCTCTTCATCATTTCCTCTTCTCTCTTAAGATTTTCTTTCATCTTTTAAGATGATCCTTCATCTGTTAAGATGGTCCTTCATCTTTTAAGATGTTCCTTCATCTGTTAAGATGTTCCTTCATCTGTTAAGATGTTCTTTCATCTGTTAAGACGTTCCTTCATCTGTTAAGATGTTCCTTCATCTTTTAAGATGTTCCTTCATCTGTTAAGATGTTCCTTCATCTGTTAAGATTTTCCTTCGTCTGTTAAGATGTTCCTTCTTCTGTTAAGATGTTCCTTCGTCTGTTAAGATGTTCCTTCATCTTTTAAGATGTTCCTTCGTCTGTTAAGACGTTCCTTCATCTTTTAAGGTGTTCCTTCGTCTTTGAAAGCTAAGTGCATGATTTAGAAGGCTTAGTGTCTGCCTCATAACTGATGCACTTGCTAAGATAAGCTGCAGCTGAGAGATGGTCTAACTAGCTTCATCAAAGGATAGAATGAGTGCCTTGTTAAGGTCAACCTTTTTCTACTCTACAGAACCTAGATTGAATGAATGAATGAATGAATGAACGAATGAATGAATTAATGAGCCACTGAAGATGTTGTTTGAGTTTACAAGAGCGATTGAAGATGTCGTTGTTGTCTAGAATTCAGTCGCTCAGATCCAAGTGAGTCTAGAGGATTCATCCGGCGAAACGACTGTTTCAATCACGGATATGATGACATCGAATGACGTCATCAGCAGAGTGATGCTCAACCGATCGCCCAAGATGAATAGAAAAACGTTGTAAGACTTCGTTGTTTTGTTGAGCTCTTACTTCAGACATTTGAAGTGGTTGATTTAAAGCGGAGTTTTACCTTTTTAATATTAACTGTTCAAATGCTTTTAATATGACTGTTGATAGGTTAACATTATTTATTGGTAAGATATATTGCCAATGGCTGAAGAGGCAATAGATTAGCAAAAGTGTTCTGATTGCTGTTTAAGCTAATCTCTTAGTCAAGTGATCAATTTTAGTCGATAGATCATCAGTGCATTTCTTGCTGCTGCTGATCTCTTCAGAGACTCAGTTTGTTTAGATTTGTGGTCTGGAACATTGTTCTGTTATTTAAGTGCGAACTTTCGTTTTGGTTGTTTGTAGGAAATCAGCTGTAAATTCGAAGTTGGATACGAACGAGAATTCAGGGAAACAGACAGAGGCGAGTCTCTCTGCTCCGTCTTCAGCCGAAGTCTCATTTCTCTACGAAGTCGGAGGAAACATCGGTTGGTAAAACGTGGAAACACCAGAAATGCCTTCGTTCGTCCTTTCTTCTGTTAAAACGTACGATTGAAATGCTTTTAGTAGAGTCATGGGCCACTTGAAGATGACCCTTGAGGAGACCATTGAAGAGGATTGATTAAAAATAAGTTTTTCGAGGATAAATATTGAGGATGGAATGATTGAGGATAAGCCTGGAGTAGACTCAGTGAGTGTGACTTCTTATCTGATGTTTTGTTCAAACCTTAGGCGAAAGAAAGTTGGATGGTGGAACAAATGTGATGTCAGTCATCCAAGTCAACCCAAATGCAAAGTTCATTGTACGTCAGAGACCAGCCTAGGAAAAGTCGCTTCATCCAGGACACAGCACTCCTATGTGCCTCTTTTCCATGTGGAAAAACCAGTTCGGCATCAGCTACAAAATGTATCTCTTTTTGCCACGTGAAACGCCTTCTTCTTCTCTGTCCTTTTTCAGGGAACAATCCTTTCTCCATCTTTCCAGGAGGAATGAAACGTACAGTGTATTTTCCTCACTATTTATATTTTGAAGTGTTTTTAATAGATTTAAAAGAAAAGCTTCTTTATATTGATTCTATCTGTTTGAGAATATTTCTCATATTTTGAAAGTCTTTTTTGTGGTAAGATGCGAAAAAATCTTGTTGCTCCTGTGGTCGTCGCCCAATCTTTATTGGAAGCGAGCAGTAGCACAGTAAACGTAACTGGTAAATCAGTTCAAAATACAGTAAAGAACACATACGGTGGCTGATTGGTTAGAGTGCTCGGCTCGAAACATGGATAGTACGGGTTCGAACCTCCTTCCCTGAGATGGTTACTGTGTAGGGACCTCAAGTAAGTCCTGCACTCAGAATTGCTCAGCGCCATCGACTGATGCTTAGTCATTAGGTGGTTGCACTTAATAAATGCATTAATAATAATAATAATAATAATAATAATAAGCTGTTTAACGGATTCCTTTGCCAGTTGTTAAGTTGAGCTTTTGACGGTTCTGTCGAGTGAGGAAACACAGAGACACTCGAGAGGGGTTTTGTGTTTTCTGTAGATCAATATTTTGTGTTTTTCGGCTTCACTTTCAAAGTCTTTGTCTAATAATTCCGAATTGCGAATCGGTCGTTTGTTCAGCTTTTGCTGGACGTCAGTTGCAAGATTCTCTTATGACATATTTTTTTATTGTATTTCTGACAACGTTTAGAAAATTTCTAGAATTCACAGCTAGTCAATCAACATAAGGACCAGTGGAGTTTGGGGAATTGGAAGAAAGACTGACAGAGAGTAAGACAGAGACAGAGACAGTGGGGAGGATGGCCTAAATTCAGACAGACAGAAAGACAGACAGACGGAGAAAGGACTCGATGTTTCTGGTGAATTCTTGGCCTCTGCTGCATCCTGGAATATAAGTTCTTGGGAGGTTGAGATGTTGTCAGAAGTTTTCAGTCAAACTGACGACTTCCTTTCTTTTTGTTTGCACTAAAACGACAATGAAGAAGCATAATAGCAGATTGTTTCCGGTTTTTCCAAGGGTAGACGTTGAAGCCAGGATTTCCAGTGTACTTTTAGTTTACATGTTTGATGTAACAGTTGTTTAGACAGACGGACAATTTATCTGATGGCAATGGCTGAGCTGCAGAAGCGAAGCTGTACGCTGACTTCGTTCTATTAAAAGCCTCGGTTGTTAGTAAAACAAGAAGTTGTCAGAGGATCGCTGAGTGGCTGAGGCTTATGCTGGAAATGCTTCTGAGGGAAGGATATCGAGTTGAGGCACAACATGGAGTCTGTGAGTGAATGAAGAGTCCGGCCAGAGGAGCATTTGTCTGCTGTTAAATTTTGTTCACTGAGACAGCAGATCAGTCGTATGTTAGCATAATCAGATCAGATGTAGAAATCGTCATTTTCTGTGATGTTTATATTTGTGTAGATGTGACGTAGTGCGAAGAAGCCGAGCCAACGATGTTTTGTGATGATGTGAGGGGGAGCCTGGTCATTGGAAACAATACCTGTTGTAGTTACGGTTGGCTCTGTTTGTGATTTTATGCTGGTCCCTCTTAAAGGGGCTGCTGTCCTAATTGAACAGAAGAATGGTTTCCTGATGTGATTGAGTCAGAGAGAGAGAGAGAGAGAGAGAGACTTTGGTTGGGTCTTGGCTCAGGTCTGTGTTTGTTGATGCTGCTACAGCTGAGGAACTTTGCTAGGAAAACATTTGATCTCAGTTAAAATAATGGAACCATGACTGGAACTCATCTGTCGTCTGTTGATTAGCTGATAAGAATTTTAAGGTTAGAGAACTTGACTCGTTCTTTTGCTTGTTCTCTTAATTTTCAGTGACATTCAGTTTGACAATTTAACAATTAACAGCTGTTGACAATTTTTACAATATCTCAGTCATCGTTGGTGTGGTACTTTGATACGTCTGCCCATATTTTGGTACTTCAGTACTGTTATTATACCAGTCAGTTTGCCACGAGACTTCCCAGCCATGGGGGGGCCAATGTTGGCCCAACGTTGGTCAATATTGGCCCAACGTGTTTGGCTGGTGGATTACGTCCTGATGTTTTGTCAGCTGAGGTTGGCTGAGTTGAGTCTTTGGTGAGTGGTGCGCTGTGGTTGTTCATTTTATGAGGTTCATTGGAGCAGACACTTTATCTCGTTCATTCGTAATGGAAATCAAATCTGTTTTCGTTCATTCAGTTCTTTTCTTGAGTTCACAGGAAAAACCCATTCAACGATTTTGCAAAGACTTGAATTCACTCCATTTGGTGCTTGCGACAAACTAACCCATTATGAGGTCTTTCACTGTCAAAGTATAAGTCTGCATTATGTATGTGTATGTATTTGTGTATGTACTTGTGTATGTATTTGTGCATGTATTTGTGTATGTTTGCGGCAGAACGTTCATTTGTATGGGGCCTTCAGAGAACTTGTCAGCAAAAGTTAGTTGCAGGCTGTCAATGGTTAAGGTTGCAATGACTCGGTTTTAGAAAATGTTCTTGCACGGCAGCCTAAACGTCCAGCAGATTTGTTTGTTGATTTGCTGGACTGCGGTTTGCAAGGCTCAGTTGAAGCAGATAATCATGATTTTTTGAGAGAAGAGGAGAAAGAAAGCAATCTATGACTCCATTGCAACAGGTTGTGTAGTCTGCTTGTTTGGAATGAAACTTACAGGATAATGTCAGTGAACAGTTGCTTCATTCAGTGATGCTGTTTACAGAAAAATTGTTTCTATATTTTGATATTTTGAAGGTGTTTTGTGATTTTGAAAGTGGAGAAATGTTAATAAAGAATTATCTGTTGCCATATGAAACGACGTTCTTTCTTTTCTACCTGAGTTCTTTGTCATCTTCTCTAAAGATCCAAGGAACCACGTGACCTGTGTGAAATGCCAACCAGTCGGCCATTTTGACAATTCTTTGACTCCGCAGGACAGACAATTCTCTTCTGTGAGGTGTGCCCCTCGTTTGGTTCGTCTTCACGATATGTGTAGCAGAAAATTCAGCGCGAGGAGGTCTGTCTCCTCCGTCCGGGGCCACTCGTGCTTGACCGGTCGGCTGGGAGCTTCCAGATCATCGGGGGCGAGATATTCGGGCCCGTCGTAGCAACCCTCTGGCGTTGTCCTATCTGCTATGTGCGATCATTTGCAACACAGCAGCTGTAGAGAATGTGTCACATTTAAAACCCCGTTCCGCATCAAAAGGCGTAGTAGTTGAATGCAATTAATCAGATGGTTTGTTATCGCGATCGTCATCGAGGCGTTTAATGTATTCACGTCTAAACAGTTTAGAATCTCTTGTGCCTTGCATTAATTTGAAGATAGAGAAACACGCCGGTGACCTTCTGCTGCACCTGAAGAGAAGAAGACGAGGAGTAGGACGAGGAGAACGAAGGGTACAAGGAGGAAGAGAAAGAGGAGGAGGAAGAAGAAGAAGAAGAAGAGGATGAGAACGAAGGGTATAAGGAGGAAGAGAAGGAGGAAGAGGAAGAAGAAGAAGAAGAAGAGGATGAGAACGAATGGTACAAGGAGGAAGAGAAGGAGGAGGAGGAAGAAGAAGAAGAAGAGGATAGAAAGAAGGGTACGAGAAGGACGAGGAGGAGGAGGAGGAGGAGGAAGTATCTATGCCCAGATGAGGAGTGAATATATAAATCGTGATTGTCGCGTGTTTGCTTATATCCTGGAGTCGTTGATGATCAGATTCGGTGACGACAAATGAAAGATGAATTTGTTGGTCACTTTTTCCCTTATTCTCCTTCTCTCTACGTTTTCTCAGTCGCTTACGTTTCTGCCAACGAAGAGTTCTCAAGGTCAGACAATAACAACTTCACAACTAGGTTTTCGTTAATCGATGTATACAGTCGACCTGTTTAGTCTATACATCATGTCTGGTTTTTTCGAACATTAAAGGTCCGCTTCCCGTCTTCCATCTGACTTATATTAATTAATATTAATTAACACAAGTCTAGAGCTTCTGATAAAGAGGTTGCAAACGACGCTGTACGAATGACCCATCACAATTGCTACAGTGACCTCTGAGAACTGTGTGAGGATGCCGCTTCGCATACCGATTTGAATCTCGGGCTAGCACGGTCCGTATACACGGGGGCCTTAAATGGCGTGGCGCCCATTCAAACGGGCAGCGGTTGTGAAGGATCAGTGCTAATAAATTCATCTTAATTGAGCAGGGTTGAGGCCATAAGGTCGCTGTAGAAAAAAGTATACATTTGCATTTATACATTACAATGGCCTTCTACTCTAAATAATGAATTACGACGTTCATTGTTGCTTGCAGAGTCTTGTAATCCGAATCCCTGCCAAGGAGGAGGATGGTGTTACTTTCGCCATCCTTACCTTAGCGTCCACTGCATATGCTCCAGCGCCAGAACAGGTCCCAGATGCGAAACCGAAGTAGGTGAGCCCAAGATGCTTCTCCTGCTACAGCAGCAGCAGCAGCAGCAGCAGCAGCAATGGAGCGGTGGAAACAGCCGACAAGGAGGTAAAACAGACCAATAATAATAATAATAATAATAATAATAATAATAATAATAATAATAATAATAATAATGATATTGTAGTCGAACCCATTGTTGTCGTATCACTTTATTAAGAGCTTCTCAGAGATCCTCTGTCCGTCCTTAATATACAATCCGACTAATTATGTTCGCAGCTTCACCAATAGAAGTTAAAAATCAAGAAAATGTAAAATCTGATGAGTTTCGGAAGCCATTCCTAAAACCGGACCTCCTCCAATTTACGCAACATTAATGTTCAATGTTCCAAAATCCTACATTATCCTCTTGTTTCGTGTGTATCTTCTTCCTGCAACTTCTTCCTTCACAAACCCAGATTTCAATCGATTCTGCCCCGATGTTTTGTATATTCTAAGCAGAATTAGTGGTCCGCGCCCTTCAGCGCCGTAATAATTGAAGGGTTATCTTATAATATGTTTAATATTCAGTTTTCACAGTTCTGCAGTTCAGTTCGGCTCAAGTGAGAGTCCGTTTTAGAGGTAGGTCGCGAATAACAGCATTTCTTCTTAAAGGTTCTAGGGAAGCTACCTATTAATTCGTTACAGTTGAATGATTTTAGTACGCCGGTTAACAATAGAATTGTTCTTCGTTGTTTGTGTCGGCTTCGAAGCAACATTTCTTCGTCAATGTGTTTTGAACAAAGTCTGTTTCGTTGTAGTCAGTGCCTGCTATCCCTCTCCGTGCAAACAAAATGAACTGTGCTCTATAAGGCGTTCCGATAAAGGCTACGACTGCTTGTAAGTGCAGCGAATTTTAACATCGGTTATCTGTGCATTTCAAACAGGATTGTGTTGGTGAAAATATGAATAATAACAACTGAAATAATGGGAAACAGATGCATTCGATTTCGTGCAAATAGTTAACTGATAATAAAAACTCTGGTTCAATGCGGTTCTAACACAGATCAAGTGTCTTCGGAACCAATTAAGACCCTAGTTTATTAGGTTGCATTAAGCTAGTTCCACAAATCTTCTGCTTAAATAAACGGCACTTAAACAGCTCTCAATGTTACTAAACAAAATCAGTTTTCTCCTAGAATATATTGCTATTTAAAGACATTGGATGTCTGTCTGTCTGTCTGTCTGTCTGTCTGTATGTATGTCTGTCTGTCTGTCTGTCTGTCTGTCTGTCTGTCTGTCTGTCTGTCCATGTGTGTCTCCTGTTTCTTCGTTGATAAGTCGAGTCCACTGTAATTTCTTCTCAATGAAAAGAAGCCAAATTCTACAGAGACTAAATGAAGTTAAAATGTCTTCATAACGTTAACGCATCGATTTGGGTTATTTACTGTAACAAAACTATTGTATAGCATTTCTTGTTATCAGAACAATTTGATTGTTTTCTGCTGTAGGTCCCCTTACGACATGAGGTGAAGTCACAGCGGTTGTCTTCCCATTTCCTTCTGGGCAGCTCAATTCTATCTGAATGATTACAGATTATGAACTCCGTTTAGTGACAAAAACATTTACTATATCAAGGCTTCAATAAAGATTTCTGAACTGCCTGTTTACATCTTGTTAATATGTTAAGTCAATCGTCAGTAACTGAGATAAAAGTGACAGCGAAGGAATCAGTAGATAGTTGAATGGATATGTAAGAATTTGAACAGAGAAACATGAACCCAACTATGAAATAAAACCGTGTAAGTCTACATCAGATCAACTCTGGATTTCACAGTAGTAGTAATAATATTGCAAAGTGATTTAACCGAACTTGGTACATGGCTCGCATCGAACCCTGGAAAATGGCAAATCCAATCAGCGGCTCATGAAAGGCTTCTCTGCCTTTCCAAATATTCAATTTTCACGAATGGTTTTAAGTTGACAGCAATTCTTTGACAGCTAATTATTCTCCATTGAACAAGTTAAGATGCGGTAAGATAAGAAGGTTAGAGATCAGGTAATTGAAATCGTAAAATTATTTAGCGTCACTTCAAAGGAAAGTCGTCAGACGCATCTAGACCTCACAACATGAAACCACGATCAAGTAGAATGGTTTTTAGCCGTCTACGGAAAACAGGCTGAGATAGACGGAAGAGAGGCAGAGATAGACGGAGGAGAGGCAGAGATAGACGGAAGAGAGGCAGAAGTAGACGGAAGAGAGGCAGAGATAGACGGAAGAGAGGCAGAAGTAGACGGAAGAGAGGCAGAGATAGACGGAGGAGAGGCAGAAGCAGACGGAAGAGAGGCAGAGATAGACGGAAGAGAGGCAGAAGTAGACGGAAGAGAGGCAGAAGTAGACGGAAGAGAGGCAGAGATAGACGGAAGAGAGGCAGAGATAGACGGAAGAGAGGCAGAAGCAGACGGAAGAGAGGCAGAGATAGACGGAAGAGAGGCAGAAGCAGACGGAAGAGAGGCAGAGATAGACGGAAGAGAGGCAGAGACAGAAGATGCTCCTGTCGCATGATGCTAGATAACTCATTCTAAACAGATGGACCAACCACAACAAGGCGTCTACGTTGTCCTGTGGAAGAAACGGCCAGTGGAACAACAAGGTCGAGTTCGTAATCGTAATCGTAAGCTCTTGATTTCTACAGCGCCCAAAGAGAGCTAAATCGCGAGCACCAGCTTATTCATAGGCGCTCAGTCAAAAGAAAATCGATAGGCCGGAAGGGTTCAGTTCCAGGTCAAGATCCAAGAGTGAGGCAGGCAGGCAGTCAGAGGGATATGGTGGATGTTGTTTGGAATTGAATCGGAAAGAGAGATAAGGGGAAGAGGAAGAATCAGGATAGGATTTGTGGAAGAGGAGTGCTAACACTTTTGGGTGGAAGACCTAGTCAGAAATTGGAAGAGGCGAAGTGTTGGTGAGTTCGTACGTTGCAGATCCAGAGAGAAGGTATCGAAAGCCAAGGACTGAAGCTCCATGAGACAAATAGAGCATAGCCTGCAAGACAACCAGCATCAGTTTCTAACGAGACTTTGCAGAGGCGACCAATGCAGTTCCTCCTGAATGAAACTGGAGATATTCCAAACATAGGCATAGCGCCATTCAACCGAGACGCATCATTTAAAATGGTTTGCAACTGACTAAATTTCTAACGAACTCATGATGACTTAATGGACTTAAAAGAGGAATTATATAAAATTCGAATAATACAAATTTCATTCACTTTTAATCCCTTATTTACTGGCCTGGTTAGCTATGCGCGTACATCAAGACGCCTCTGTGCGTGAGGATGCCGGTTCGAGTCCCGGTCGTGGCTTATTTAAGAGATTTTGATCTCGACTAACAGGGTCCGTATTCGGGGACCTTAAACGGCGTGGCGCCCATTCAAAACGGACAGTGGTGATAAAGGATCTCACCCGATAAATTCATGGGAAAATGAGAAGGGTCGAGATCATATGGTCGCTTGAGAAAATGTCTACATTTACAATTACGTTTTACAAATATTAGGTTTTGCTTATACACCTTTAAAGCGCTTTTTTCGACTCTATATATAAATATTGTTCAAATGGTGTCTAATATTGGTGAATTTCTGGTCGACGTTAACGGCCGTGGCATCCACAAGATGTCGTTAAGCACAAAATACTAAAACAATACTGGGTTCCCTACGACACTTTTAAATCGCATTTTACCGAAGCTATATACTCGTCAATTTCCATAAACAACTAGTAGAACTCCGCCACTGCCTTGTTTGGGGGTAGTGCCGCCAGTCCCAAGCCTGGATAAAGGAGGAGGGCGACGGCAACGGCCTTTGATGCCATAAGATGTCGTTAAACTGAAGAACTACTACTAACAGCTAGTAGGTGTTATAGTGAAGGAAGGTTGACGTTAACGGCCCTGGCAGCCACAAGGTGTCGCTAAACACTAAATACTAATAGAAATAAAAGATTGCGCTTAAACACCTTAAAATCGCATTTTTAAAGATATATAATCGTAAATCTCGCTTAACCGCAAGATTGAACGGAAATTATTCGGTATAACGTCCGTGGCAATCACAAGTTGTCGTTAAACACTGAATACTAATACAAAATGCGTGGCTCCAGATTCAAACGGGCAGCTGTGATGAAGGATCTCACCCGATTAATTCATTGAAAAGTGAGCAGGGTCGAGGCCCCTTACGGTCGCTATAGGAAATTGTGTACAATTGCATTAAATAGATCACTGAATTCTACGTAATTCGAAACCTTGTAGTCTTCATGGATATTGGCTTGAGAAAAAAAACAAAAAAATACGAAATTTAAATCGTTCAACATAAAAGATAAGAAGAAGAAGAGGATAATCACGTAAGCTTTGTTGATCTACAAACATAGACTGCAGATCCAACTGCATACCGACTGCCACTGACATTGGCGGCAGATACCACTGCCAACCGACTGCCACTGACATTGTCGGTTTGTGCAACGCAAGTGTATGTATTTATCTGAGCTTTGCAGAGCTTTGTTGGAACCTTCAAAAACCCCAACTGATACATGAACATCTACAAAGCAGCTTCCGAAGACAGCGGGTCTTATCTGATATCCCTCCGCATCACAAATCATCGTTAACAGGTGTTCAGTACAATTCATCAAGTGATTTACTTGTCGTGATGATTACGAGATATTCATAAAAATGACGATGAAAATTCACGCCAGGCTGTTAAATTTTCTGTTATCTTCTGCATAAATTTGAAGATAAACGAAATGCAGCGATGGTTGCATCGGTTTCGTAAGAAGGGAGAGAAGAAGGAGGAAGAAAAGATTCAGAACGAGCAGGAGGAGAAGGAGGAGGAGGAGGAAATGGAGGAAGAGAGGCGTGAGGAAGATGTAATAGCGTCCAATTTCTTAGCTATAAAGGCTTCAATTGTCGCAACAACTAGTGTTCCGTTGACAGACGTAGTTTGCGACGTGTGATCTTTGACGACAAGTGAAAGATGAAGTTGTTGGCCATTTCAGCCGTTCTTCTCCTTCTTCATCAGCCTCTCTTTGCGTTTCCTCTGGCGTATCCACGTCGAACAATACAGAGAGGTAGTTTTAGATTATAACAATTCATCGTCAAATAACCAACTGGGTTTTGATAAGTAAGTAAGTAAGTGAGTGAGTAAGTAAGTAAGAAAGTAACGTTTGTCAGCGTTGATAGCCTAACTAACCTGTCACTAAGCGTTTGCATTGTCAGTGTCTCTTGCATCACGCGAGGATCGCATTGACTACTACTCACCCTAATATCCTGTTCTCACCATCTACTCTGCAGGCATTTAAAAGACGCTATATAAATGCCTTGCTGTATTAAATTACACTTACCTTTTACTGTGGCTAATTTTGACGTCGGTTGCTGCTGCTTGCAGGACCTTGTTTTCCGAATCCTTGCATGGGAGGTGGGACGTGCAATGACTGGTCGAATACCGGTGCCATCACTTGCGTCTGTCCCAAGACCAGAGCGGGCGAAAGATGCGAATTCAAAGCAGGTAGGTCCAAGATAATTTTCCAGCAACATAAGCAGCAGCAGCAGCAGCAGCAGAAGCAACTTCGGTGTAGCAGCGGTGGCAGGAGTCAAAACAAGAGTAAAAGCAGGACATCATCCATGAAAGTCTCGTTCATATTTTGGTCCAACGCTGACCTTCGTTGTTCCTCGTGTGTTGCAGCTGTTGGCCGGCGATGGCTCAACGTCGGCCACAAGAAAGTTGTTGTCAGCGTTAAGACCTCTCCTGAAGAGTTTCTTTGACATTAGAAATGTATGCATGAAAACCCTCACAACATCGGAAAAAGTAAATTTGCGAGAAACGCGTTCAGAAGGCAAGACGGCAGAAAATCGGTCAAGATGAGTTCTTTGCATAATTATAGTCCTCGTTGAGTTAGCAATCAAAAAACTTGCTTTAACACGTAGGCTCCCTTTTGGATGTCGTGTATATCGATAATTATGGAACGAACATTCATGTAATTATTCCTGTTGACCAATTTTATGGAGATTTCAATGATGACAGTGGTATATGAATGAGCTCAAATTTTCTAATCCGATAACATTCATGGCCCCTCAGCATAGCCCGGCTTAAGTTGGGTCTTAGTTGCGATAAACTTCAACTCACAACTTCTTCTCAAAAGTAGCCGTGAAGACATCTCCATCTTTCAAAATTTGTAATTTTTTCCCTTTTTGATAAAGAAATATGCGGTGTCACCGTTTTGTTTAGCAATTCCACTCTAAACTAGTGTAGCATCAAACTCAGGTTTGAGTTTTTCCGACTTTCTGAGGGTTTTCTTATCCCCCGTCACGTATAGCACATCGGGGCTAAACTGAAACATTTTATAATCAATAAACAAAAGCAAAGCCAAAAATATAAGCGAATAAAATAATATGGCGCCATTATGTATATCGACTAAGCATCAATCGATGGCGCTGTAGGGTTGGCTGCAGATTATACTCTGCGCTATTTGAACCTCGGTTTCCATTCTGTGGATCCGACAGCAAAAGTGAAGACACAGCTGTTTCCAACTATTGAAATTTCCATCATGAAAACAAGGAGGAGAAAATAGCTCCGATTCACGAGTCATCATCCTCTTCCGTAATTCTTCTTTTCTGTTGTTGTTTATACAAAGAGTTCTGTTACAGAGTTTTATTTATGTAATATTTCGAAGAGAGTAGTCGGTCGTCGTCGCTTGCAGAGAATCCTTGCCGTCCGAATCCATGCGAAGCAGGAGACTTCTGCTTTGCACGTCGCTCCGACAGATGGCAGTCGTCGATTGCAGCCTATGTCTGCTTGTGAGTCCAGAGAATTTTATATCCTTCCGTATACATTCCAATTAGAAGTGCATTGGTGAAAAACGAATTACAAGGCCCAATTAATAATGAATCTGAGAAAATCAATCTTTTAAATTAGACCAAAAAGCTCACTCATAAAATTCTGGTTCTACTCATATGGCTTTAGACCTAAATAAGTGACACTAGACACACCCTTAGCCTCTTAAGCTCCGCAAATTATCTGCTCTAGAATATATTAATATACCTAATCTAAAGACTTCTATAGCGCTGTTATCATAAAGCCCAAAGCATCAGTCGATGATCGCTTCAAGTCAAAATCATAATAAAAATCATAATCTGTTGGAGAAGCCTGGTCGAATTCCGATGGGTCAGAGAAACCAGAAGCCAGGCTGCGGTGGGTAAGTAAACGTCAACGATGATATGTGAAGGAAACCTACTGATGTGATGGATATGCGAGCGAGTATTCTTGGATTGATTGGGTCCGACTTTCTGGATCTATCATCGGTTCTGTGATGACGGCAGAGATGAAGTGGGCGCTGAATGCTGACCACCCGAGCAGCGACTTCCTCTTCCAGTGGTGCGTTCGGTCTAACTGCTTCCAATCGAACCTCTTGAACGGTTTTCGCAATCTCAGCAGTTCTTTCAATAACAAACTCCGGCTGAGACGAAGTCAGTCTCTCTAAATGCAAACTATCACGAAACATACTGTGAGATCTGATTAATTTGAGTTTTGTTTATGTGCTTGAAACCCAAACAGGCCGTTTCACCCGATGCTCATCAACAGCTGAAGTAACAGAAGTCTTCCCACTTCCCATTCGACTGGTCAACGATGTCTCAACGAATCTCTGATTACAGCTAAAAACTCAAATCGTATTTACCTTTTCCAGACTTTATTAAAGAATAATTCTTGAACTGTTGACATTTCGTTCTGATTAAGTGATCGTCAGAAACGGCCACTTGCTAATAAATTGAGAGTGAATGAACGCTAGAACGAACAGGTAGTTGAATGAAGATGTCAGATGTATTAAGAACTGAAAAAATTCACAATGAAATATGAAAACCTAATTCTAATCCAAAACTATATAATCTAAGCCATCGCGGGCAATTGTCAACATACTGCTAAAGCTTGGAAACTGCATTTCAGTATTACACTTAATTGATGTCATTCGGAGCTTCCAGCTACCACAAAAGAACTCGCCGAACAAACTGCGTCAGAGGGTTAAAGAATATGCAACTAAAACAAGCCTTGACTACTGTCCGGCACCGCTGAAAGAAATGGGTCACGTTTGAACTGATTAATATTCATTCAATGGGGCGGTCGTTGTCAATGGCTGTTATCAAATTGAAAATCTGCAAACGAGGAGCTTCATCAGAAGACGTGTCTCGTGTAATCTCCCGTGTACGCTATAAATCTCAGCGCACAGATGGTTCGTTGCATTGGATCAACTTTAATAACTTGTTTTTCTCTCTATAAGCGATTATGATCGGGTTTAAGAAGTTTAAAAGTCTCTGTTATGTTTTCCATTAAGTTGAAGATGTGTTATACACACCAACGACCCAGTGTTGCCACAGCAGCTGCTTCCGAAAAACGTGTATATTTACATTTACTTTGTACAAACCTTAGGCTGTGTTTAGACACCTTTAAATGGGTTTTCCCGACGCTATATACTTGTGAATTTCGTTCTTTTGCTGGCGTAACTCCGCCAGTGTATTGTTTCGGGGTAGTGCCGGTCCCAAGCCTGGATAAAGGAGGAGGGCGACGTCAACCGCCTTTGATTCCATAAGATGTCATTAAACCGAGGAACTACATTTGCTAGTGCTCCACCGAAATATACAATATGATCGATATTAACGGTTGTGGCAGCCACAAGATGTCGTTAAACACTGAACACTAATACAAATAAAAGATTTTTTCGAAGATATGAATTCGTCAATTTCGTTTAATCGCAGGATTCGAACTTTCCCTGGAAGAGTTTGACATAACGGCCGTGGCAGCCACGAGATGTCGTTAAACACTGAATACTAAAACAAAAGACGTGGCGCCCCTTGAAACGGGCAGCGGTGGTGAAGGACCTCAACCGATTAATTCACTGACAAAAGGATCAGGAAGGTCGAGAGCATACGGTAGCATACGGTAGCTATATAAGACCTGTACATTTACATTTATCCACTCCTAGAAAACTTGCGAGGGCCAATCAACAGCTCGTACAGGATTTCTCGGCATTTCCAAACATCGAATTTTCAAATATTTTTCTAAATTGGCAGCATTTCTACTGACAATTTCTTATGAAATAGTTTTGAAACTGACATCAGAAGAATTAAGCAACTACTAACTTAATAAATCCTAAATCAGGTGACAGAGATCAAAGAAGAACTTAATAAAACCTAAATCAGGTGAGAGAGATCAAAGAAGAACTTAATAAAATCTAAATCAGTGAACAGAGATCAAAGAAGAACTTAGTAAAACCTAAATCAGGTGACAGAGATCAAAGAAGAACTTAGTAAAACCTAAATCAGGTGACAGAGATCAAAGAAGAACTTAGTAAAACCTAAATCAGGTGAGAGAGATCAGAGAAGAACTTAGTAAAACCTAAATCAGGTGAGAGAGATCAGAGAAGAACTTAATAAATCCTAAATCAGGTGACAGAGATCAAAGAAGAACTTAGTAAAACCTAAATCAGGTGACAGAGATCAAAGAAGAACTTAGTAAAACCTAAATCAGGTGAGAGAGATCAAAGAAGAACTTAATAAAATCTAAATCAGTGAACAGAGATCAAAGAAGAACTTAGTAAAACCTAAATCAGGTGACAGAGATCAAAGAAGAACTTAGTAAAACCTAAATCAGGTGAGAGAGATCAAAGAAGAACTTAGTAAAACCTAAATCAGGTGAGAGAGATCAAAGAAGAACTTAATAAAATCTAAATCAGTGAACAGAGATCAAAGAAGAACTTAGTAAAACCTAAATCAGGTGACAGAGATCAAAGAAGAACTTAATAAAATCTAAATCAGTGAACAGAGATCAAAGAAGAACTTAGTAAAACCTAAATCAGGTGAGAGAGATCAGAGAAAAACTTAGTAAAACCTAAATCAGGTGAGAGAGATCAAAGAAGAACTTAGTAAAACCTAAATCAGGTGAGAGAGATCAAAGAAGAACTTAATAAAATCTAAATCAGTGAACAGAGATCAAAGAAGAACTTAGTAAAACCTAAATCAGGTGAGAGAGATCAGAGAAAAACTTAGTAAAACCTAAATCAGGTGAGAGAGATCAAAGAAGAACTTAGTAAAACCTAAATCAGGTGAGAGAGATCAAAGAAGAACTTAGTAAAACCTAAATCAGGTGACAGAGATCAAAGAAGAACTTAGTAAAACCTAAATCAGGTAAGAGAGATCAGAGAAGAACTTAGTAAAACCTAAATCAGGTGACAGAGATCAAAGAAGAACTTAGTAAAACCTAAATCAGGTGAGAGAGATCAGAGAAGAACTTAGTAAAACCTAAATCAGGTGAGAGAGATCAGAGAAGAACTTAGTAAAACCTAAATCAGGTGACAGAGATCAAAGAAGAACTTAGTAAAACCTAAATCAGGTGAGAGAGATCAGAGAAGAACTTAGTAAAACCTAAATCAGGTGACAGAGATCAAAGAAGAACTTAGTAAAACCTAAATCAGGTGACAGAGATCAAAGAAGAACTTAGTAAAACCTAAATCAGGTGACAGAGATCAAAGAAGAACTTAGTAAAACCTAAATCAGGTGAGAGAGATCAGAGAAGAACTTAGTAAAACCTAAATCAGGTGAGAGAGATCAGAGAAGAACTTAATAAATCCTAAATCAGGTGACAGAGATCAAAGAAGAACTTAGTAAAACCTAAATCAGGTGACAGAGATCAAAGAAGAACTTAGTAAAACCTAAATCAGGTGAGAGAGATCAAAGAAGAACTTAATAAAATCTAAATCAGTGAACAGAGATCAAAGAAGAACTTAGTAAAACCTAAATCAGGTGACAGAGATCAAAGAAGAACTTAGTAAAACCTAAATCAGGTGAGAGAGATCAAAGAAGAACTTAGTAAAACCTAAATCAGGTGAGAGAGATCAAAGAAGAACTTAATAAAATCTAAATCAGTGAACAGAGATCAAAGAAGAACTTAGTAAAACCTAAATCAGGTGACAGAGATCAAAGAAGAACTTAATAAAATCTAAATCAGTGAACAGAGATCAAAGAAGAACTTAGTAAAACCTAAATCAGGTGAGAGAGATCAGAGAAAAACTTAGTAAAACCTAAATCAGGTGAGAGAGATCAAAGAAGAACTTAGTAAAACCTAAATCAGGTGAGAGAGATCAAAGAAGAACTTAATAAAATCTAAATCAGTGAACAGAGATCAAAGAAGAACTTAGTAAAACCTAAATCAGGTGAGAGAGATCAGAGAAAAACTTAGTAAAACCTAAATCAGGTGAGAGAGATCAAAGAAGAACTTAGTAAAACCTAAATCAGGTGAGAGAGATCAAAGAAGAACTTAATAAAATCTAAATCAGTGAACAGAGATCAAAGAAGAACTTAGTAAAACCTAAATCAGGTGACAGAGATCAAAGAAGAACTTAGTAAATCCTAAATCAGTTGAGAGAGATCAAAAGAAGAACTTAGTAAATCCTAAATCAGTTGAGAGAGATCAAAGAAGAACTTAATAAAATCTAAATCAGTGAACAGAGATCAAAGAAGAACTTAGTAAAACCTAAATCAGGTGAGAGAGATCAGAGAAGAACTTAGTAAATCCTAAATCAGTTGAGAGAGATCAAAGAAGAACTTAGTAAATCCTAAATCAAGTCTAAGGATGAATCTGGGTCCAAATGATAGGCCCTTCTTCTCGATTCTCTCTACGTCTCGCTTGGCTGAAGCTGCACTAGACATTACATTAGACATTTCTGCTCTTTCTGTGGCTGTCTGCACATCGGGCGACGCAGTTTCTCCATTCTTGTCTTTTAAATTTTGGCAAATGAATCCATTGCGTTGTTCTGTTGCTGAAGTTGTTTTCCGTCGGTGGTTTGCACATCCACCGCAGACCCCCGCCCCTATTCCTGTCTTGGGTCAGATTCGCTAGAAACAAATAATTCATCCGTAGAGTGATTTATGGTTGAGTGGAGGCAGAAGGGACTCATGTCTCTGACAGGCAGCCTACACTGTACGTCACACCAACGCAATCAAACGTAACTACGTCCTCGGGTCCTGTGTAATAAATCATTCGTAGATTTTTATGGCAGAGAGGAGTCAGATGTCATCTGTCACCTAAAACTGATCATGTGTGACTATCTCGTTTATCACAGGCCAACAATCAACGAGGCGTTGGCTAAGCTGTCTTGTGCTGATCACGATTCGATGTTGGCTGAAGCGTAGCCGTGGAATTCTGGCTTAGGAGGTTGAATGGGTGGGTTGGTGGGTGGGTTGGTGGGTTGGTGGGTGGGTGGCTGGGTGGCTGGGATGTCGATTTTCAGTATTGAACCCGAAACATCTGTCGCAAGCGTTGGTCTATAAGTGTTTGATTATTGTTCATAGGCCACTGCATTTAGGCCGATTGAGGCTAAAATGTAGGACTGATTGTAGGCCTGGGCTACTGGCTCAGCTGAACACGAATGCATGGCTCAACGTACAGCAGACCTCTTCGTCATAGATCTATACGTAGGCAAACGATTCAAAGGCTTTTGAAACAAACATGAACGACTTGGAGGAAAATCTTCCGTTGCCTTTTGAGGCTACTGAAGAGTAGAAAGAGGAGGAGGAGAAGAAGGAGGAGGAGGAGGCAAAGAAGGAGGTGAAAAGCTCCAGCGCTAAGTTGTGCCGTAGGCCTATATACCTATAAAAGCTTTTGGACGCTTGTGATAGAACTAATCTTTGTGCTCAGTTTAAGGATACTAATAGATCTAATAAGTTTCTGTTCGTCGTATGATAAGCCGAGCAACTGTTGCGAAGTGCAAGATGAAGTTGTTGGCCATTTTCTCCGATCGTCGTCGTCGTCTTCTTCTTCCTCTTCTTCATCTGTGTCTCGTTTCGTTTTCCCTGGCGAATGGAGGTCCGCATCCAGGTGAGTCCCATTGTACAATAAATCGACCTGACGTCGTTATACGTAGACGTCAATACAATAGAGTAGTAGTTCCTCAGTTTAATGACATCTTATGGCATCAAAGGCCGTTGACGTCGCCCTCCTCCTTTATCCAGGCTTAGGACTGGCACTACACCAAACAAGGCAGTGGCGGAGTTAATACAATATACAATATATCCAATGTATACATACCAGTAGAATGGCTTCTACATAGCTGTCTATGCGTGCTGAATGATTTGAGGTCGTTATGTGAGAATGGTCAAAACATTGATACAGAGTGTGGTCTTATATGGATTGGAAACATGGGCCATCAGAAAAGAAGACATCAGAAGACTGGAGGCTTTGAATTATGGGTATACGGCACAAGATGGAGAAGGTAAGCTGGACAGAGCACAAAACAAACGAAGAGCTGCTTCAACCGGTGGAAGAGAGAAGATCTCTGATGGATGTAATAAGAAAGAGACAGAGGAAATGGATTGGACACTCACTGAGAGGGGATTCAAACGCTTTTGCGGAGTTCCGCTTTACAGCAGTTTCTAAAATGCGCTTTATAAAAGTCCGGATACATTCCCTTCAGAGAAATTACATAGAGGGAAGAACGGAGAGAAAGAAACGAAGAGGAAGATAGAGACGAATGCTACTAGACTGGGGTTGGTGGATGGATGGGGTAAATTGAAAGAGGAGGAGGCCCAACAACGGACGTTGAAACCTGCCCCCTAAGAAAATGTTAGAATGACAGGTAATGTAATAAATAATACAAATAATAATGATATATATATATTATATATACAAGTAGTAAGTAAAGGGCAGGTTCTGGCCCACCTCTAAAACAAGGGCGGGTTCTGACCCCCCTCCAAAACAAGGCCGGGTTCTGGCCCACCTCCAAAACAAGGCCGGGTTTTGACCCACCTCTAAAACAAGGCCGGGTTCTGGCCCACCTTCAAAACAAGGGCGGGTTCTGGCCCACCTTCAAAACAAGGGCGGGTTCTGGCCCACCTTCAAAACAAGGGTGGGTTCTGGCCCACCTTCAAAACAAGGGCGGGTTCTGGCCCACCTTCAAAACAAGGGCGGGTTCTGGCCCACCTTCAAAACAAGGGCGGGTTCTGGCCCACCTTCAAAACAAGGGCGGGTTCTGGCCCACCTTCAAAACAAGGGCGGGTTCTGGCCCACCTTCAAAACAAGGGCGGGTTCTGGCCCACCTTCAAAACAAGGGCGGGTTCTGGCCCACCTTCAAAACAAGGGCGGGTTCTGGCCCACCTTCAAAACAAGGGCGGGTTCTGGCCCACCTTCAAAACAAGGGCGGGTTCTGGCCCACCTTCAAAACAAGGGCGGGTTCTGGCCCACCTTCAAAACAAGGGCGGGTTCTGGCCCACCTTCAAAACAAGGGCGGGTTCTGGCCCACCTTCAAAACAAGGGCGGGTCCTGGCCCACCTTCAAAACAAGGGCGGGTTCTGGCCCACCTTCAAAACAAGGGCGGGTTCTGGCCCACCTTCAAAACAAGGGCGGGTTCTGGCCCACCTTCAAAACAAGGGCGGGTTCTGGCCCACCTTCAAAACAAGGGCGGGTTCTGGCCCACCTTCAAAACAAGGGCGGGTTCTGGCCCACCTTCAAAACAAGGGCGGGTTCTGGCCCACCTTCAAAACAAGGGTGGGTTCTGACCCACCTCCAAAACAAGGGCGGGTTCTGACCCACCTCCAAAACAAGGGCGGGTTCTGACCCACCTTCAAAACAAGGGCGGGTTCTGACCCACCTCTAAAACAAGGGCGGGTTCTGACCCACCTCTAAAACAAGGGCGGGTTCTGGCCCACCTTCAAAACAAGGGCGGGTTCTGGCCCACCTTCAAAACAAGGGCGGGTTCTGGCCCACCTTCAAAACAAGGGCGGGTTCTGGCCCACCTTCAAAACAAGGGCGGGTTCTGGCCCACCTTCAAAACAAGGGCGGGTTCTGGCCCACCTTCAAAACAAGGGCGGGTTCTGGCCCACCTTCAAAACAAGGGCGGGTTCTGGCCCACCTTCAAAACAAGGGCGGGTTCTGGCCCACCTTCAAAACAAGGGCGGGTTCTGGCCCACCTTCAAAACAAGGGCGGGTTCTGGCCCACCTTCAAAACAAGGGCGGGTTCTGGCCCACCTTCAAAACAAGGGCGGGTTCTGGCCCACCTTCAAAACAAGGGCGGGTTCTGGCCCACCTTCAAAACAAGGGCGGGTTCTGGCCCACCTTCAAAACAAGGGCGGGTTCTGGCCCACCTTCAAAACAAGGGCGGGTTCTGGCCCACCTTCAAAACAAGGGCGGGTTCTGGCCCACCTTCAAAACAAGGGCGGGTTCTGGCCCACCTTCAAAACAAGGGCGGGTTCTGGCCCACCTTCAAAACAAGGGCGGGTTCTGGCCCACCTTCAAAACAAGGGCGGGTTCTGGCCCACCTTCAAAACAAGGGCGGGTTCTGGCCCACCTTCAAAACAAGGGCGGGTTCTGGCCCACCTTCAAAACAAGGGCGGGTTCTGGCCCACCTTCAAAACAAGGGCGGGTTCTGGCCCACCTTCAAAACAAGGGCGGGTTCTGGCCCACCTTCAAAACAAGGGCGGGTTCTGGCCCACCTTCAAAACAAGGGCGGGTTCTGGCCCACCTTCAAAACAAGGGCGGGTTCTGGCCCACCTTCAAAACAAGGGCGGGTTCTGGCCCACCTTCAAAACAAGGGCGGGTTCTGGCCCACCTTCAAAACAAGGGCGGGTCCTGGCCCACCTTCAAAACAAGGGCGGGTTCTGGCCCACCTTCAAAACAAGGGCGGGTTCTGGCCCACCTTCAAAACAAGGGCGGGTTCTGGCCCACCTTCAAAACAAGGGCGGGTTCTGGCCCACCTTCAAAACAAGGGCGGGTTCTGGCCCACCTTCAAAACAAGGGCGGGTTCTGGCCCACCTTCAAAACAAGGGCGGGTTCTGGCCCACCTTCAAAACAAGGGTGGCCCACCTTCAAAACAAGGGCGGGTTCTGGCCCACCTTCAAAACAAGGGCGGGTTCTGGCCCACCTTCAAAACAAGGGCGGGTTCTGGCCCACCTTCAAAACAAGGGCGGGTTCTGGCCCACCTTCAAAACAAGGGCGGGTTCTGGCCCACCTTCAAAACAAGGGCGGGTTCTGGCCCACCTTCAAAACAAGGGCGGGTTCTGGCCCACCTTCAAAACAAGGGCGGGTTCTGGCCCACCTTCAAAACAAGGGCGGGTTCTGGCCCACCTTCAAAACAAGGGCGGGTTCTGGCCCACCTTCAAAACAAGGGCGGGTTCTGGCCCACCTTCAAAACAAGGGCGGGTTCTGGCCCACCTTCAAAACAAGGGCGGGTTCTGGCCCACCTTCAAAACAAGGGCGGGTTCTGGCCCACCTTCAAAACAAGGGCGGGTTCTGGCCCACCTTCAAAACAAGGGCGGGTTCTGGCCCACCTTCAAAACAAGGGCGGGTTCTGGCCCACCTTCAAAACAAGGGCGGGTTCTGGCCCACCTTCAAAACAAGGGCGGGTTCTGGCCCACCTTCAAAACAAGGGCGGGTTCTGGCCCACCTTCAAAACAAGGGCGGGTTCTGGCCCACCTTCAAAACAAGGGCGGGTTCTGGCCCACCTTCAAAACAAGGGCGGGTTCTGGCCCACCTTCAAAACAAGGGCGGGTTCTGGCCCACCTTCAAAACAAGGGCGGGTTCTGGCCCACCTTCAAAACAAGGGCGGGTTCTGGCCCACCTTCAAAACAAGGGCGGGTTCTGGCCCACCTTCAAAACAAGGGCGGGTCCTGGCCCACCTTCAAAACAAGGGCGGGTTCTGGCCCACCTTCAAAACAAGGGCGGGTTCTGGCCCACCTCTAAAACAAGGGCGGGTTCTGGCCCACCTCTAAAACAAGGGCGGGTTCTGACCCACCTCTAAAACAAGGCCGGGTTCTGGCCCACCTCCAAAACAAGGCCGGGTTCTGACCCACCTCCAAAACAAGGGCGGGTTCTGGCCCACCTCTAAAACAAGGGCGGGTTCTGACCCACCTCTAAAACAAGGCCGGGTTCTGGCCCACCTCTAAAACAAGGCCGGGTTCTGGCCCACCTCTAAAACAAGGCCGGGTTCTGACCCACCTCCAAAACAAGGGCGGGTTCTGGCCCACCTCTAAAACAAGGGCGGGTTCTGACCCACCTCTAAAACAAGGCCGGGTTCTGGCCCACCTCTAAAACAAGGCCGGGTTCTGGCCCACCTCTAAAACAAGGCCGGGTTCTGGCCCACCTCTAAAACAAGGGCGGGTTCTGGCCCACCTCTAAAACAAGGCCGGGTTCTGGCCCACCTCTAAAACAAGGCCGGGTTCTGGCCCACCTCTAAAACAAGGCCGGGTTCTGACCCACCTCCAAAACAAGGGCGGGTTCTGGCCCACCTCTAAAACAAGGGCGGGTTCTGACCCACCTCTAAAACAAGGCCGGGTTCTGGCCCACCTCTAAAACAAGGCCGGGTTCTGGCCCACCTCTAAAACAAGGCCGGGTTCTGGCCCACCTCTAAAACAAGGCCGGGTTCTGGCCCACCTCTAAAACAAGGCCGGGTTCTGGCCCACCTCTAAAACAAGGGCGGGTTCTGGCCCACCTCTAAAACAAATCCGGGTTCTGACCCACCTCCAAAACAAGGGCGGGTTCTGGCCCACTCCCAAAGGAGCGTACCTTTAAATATGAACTGGTTGTGATGATTAACAGTTGCATCTGACGCATGTCATCCGAATCCGTGTCGTAATGGGGGATCGTGTACCGTCGTCGTGACTCTGGACGGAAAAGAGCCTTCCTGCGCATGCGTCGGAGGCAATGCTGGCAAAGACGATTTCTGCAACCCAGCTCCGACGACTCCCCAGGGTAAATGAACTGCGGCTGTCACCGCTCCATACAGACTGCAGTCACTTGCACACCTCGTTCCTCTGGCACCTTCGAAGAGGCTCTAGGTGAGGTAAGGTGATGGAAGGTAAGATAAGGTACTCTAGGGTAGAGTAAGACAGAGTAAGATACCTAAGCGCTCATTCACCAGATGCCTCGATGAAGATTTTTCGTCAGGGAAAGATAATTCGGCTGAGGTGCCAACACAACCATTTTACAGCAAACTTTCTTAATTTTTATAGCGCTGTCAATTTGCGCCAATGTCCAGTGAATGTAGGCGACGTTGCCTGTTGAAGCGTCCATCCGACAGACGATGATCTACTTTGCGGTGTCCATCGTGGATATCTACAGCACAGGTCAGAAGAAGAGAGACAGTACATCGTTGTGCAGGAGATTTTGTTCTAGAAAGTCCGCCTCTCAACACGTGCCCCTATCTGTCTGTCTGTCTGTCTGTCTGTCTGTCTGTCTGTCTGTCTGTCTGTCCATCCGTTTATACCTATTGCAGCATTTGAATTTTCTAGGCCTATGCGCACTCAATCGTTGCCACAGTTGTTTTATCTCGTCACGCATCATGCGATGTTGTAGCATCTGACCCTTGCGAACCGAATCCGTGTGAGTCGGAGGGACAATGCTTTCCAGATCCAAACCATGAATTTTCCGCTTCCGGACTCGACTTCAAATGCATGTGCGGCTCCGACAGAACGGGTGACAGATGCGAAATCGAAACAGGTGGGGGCATCATCATCATCAGCAGCAGCAGCAGCAACAGCAGCAGAAGCAGCCGGTGATGGATCCAAAGGGCCAAAGACCCTTTCATTGTCTGAATTCAATAGGGGTTGCAACATCGCCGAATGGGTCCCCCTTTGGATTCATCATTGACAGCAACTGACCTGATGGCAAATATCTTACCTATATATGTATGTGCATGTGTGTGTGTGTGCGTGCGTTTGTGTAGGTGTTTGTTTTCGTCAAAAACCAATCGGTAACTACAAGTAAGATGTAACTGTTCATGTTTCCATATGGCCCCGCCCCCGCCCCATATGGGTTCAATGAATAAATAAATCGGCTGAGATCCTTCACCTTTTCGCTGTCCGTTTGAATGGGCGCCTCGCCATTTAAGGTCCTCGAGTACGGACCAAACTATACTCTGCCCTCTGCCCTCTGCCCAAGCAGGCATTGTTTTCAGCTCTTCTGTTTCAGGAAGAAGGTGAATCTTCTGAGCTGAATCCTTTATGCACTAATGAGAAAAAAGCAAACTCAGTTGGACCTCTAGACCCAACCAGCTGCAGAAGAGATACTAGCAAAAGCATTGCAGTGTGTATAGGCCATAAGTACAGGCCAGTAGTTTAGTATAACATAGGTGAGAGAGAGACAGACAGACAGACAGACATACCAAAAAAGGCAGCATGTGGCTCGCTGGCCTTAATAAACCCATGGAAACGCGGATGTGCATAGACTGGTCTGTTGGCCAAGCGCCCAAACAAGTAACTCAGCCGCTGAGGTCATGTCTTACCAAAAATAGAAAGGCGGCATCTGCAGAATCGAATCTTCGTTCCTGCTTTGATTCGACTCCTCCGACATTCGGGCGACCTGCAGATATCCTAAATTTGTAGGGCCCATTCTACGGCCTATTGCGGGGAAGGGTAACAAATTGGAGAGTGCTGGGCTTGTAACGCGGAGAGTGCGGGTTCGAAACTCTCTTGAGACGGTTACTGTGTAGGGACCTAGAGTAAGTCCTTCACTCATAATTGCTCGTCGCCATCGATTGATGCTAAGTCAGTAGATAGTGGCGCCTAATAAGTGCCGAACTAATAATAATCTCTAGTCGCAGTAATCGGAAACGGTGCGGAAGATGAAGTCGTTTTTTAGCCAAAGATGAAAAGCTGTTCATGTGGCAGAGGCCAAAAAGTCATCTGCAGAAATTTGTAGAAACGAATTTCTGCCGAACGATTTAATGTTTTCTACACAGATGTTGTTTTCTTTCTTTTTTCTCTTCTGTGAATTCACTGAACGCAGGTCAACCGAAGGACGAGTGGGAGTTCTTCCCCTAGAACAACCACAGCTCATCCATCGTCCTCCCTTCCTCCAGTCTTCCTTCCCAACTGCCGCAACAACAAAGTTTGGAACCAAAGTCACGCATCATCCACGACTTCGATGTCGGATTTTCTCGCGCTTTCGATCTGTTTTTTCCCGATTTATCCGTCTCTTCGATCGGACTGAAGAGCTTCGCTTTAAACTCTAGTCAATTCCATCTAAGCATCAGTTTAAGGCTTCATCGCCCGACCGACCGACCGACGCCTGCGCGAACAATTACTGGATGCAATAATCTAATTATTACCTAATAGAAAGACGATTTGGTTCTGGATATAAATGTAGATGTAAAATAAATGTACACGTTTTTCTTTAGCGACCGTAAGGCCTCGACCCTGTTCGTTTTTCAGTGAATTAATCCGGTGAGATCCTTCACCACCGTAGCCCACTGAATGGGAGCCACGCCATTTAAGGTCCCGTGTATGGACCGAGATTCAAGTCTCTGAAATAAGCAACGATCAGCACATGCGAACCGGGATCCTGACGCACAGAGGCGCCTTGACGTACGCTCTAACCAGTGAGCTAAGACCAGGCCAGTAGGGAGTGCTAAGACTGTTGTTAGGGTTAAGATGTAGGGGGTTAAAATGGTGTTAGGGTTAAACTGTGTTCCTATAGGGTCAAACATGAATAATAGGATAGTTGTATAGGAGCCAATAGATGCACGGGTCACTAGCTCGGGGGGGGGGGTCCTTAAGTGCCTCAGGTACTGAAGGATGCTGGCTATGACCCTTCTTCTTCAGCCCTGAAATAATCACCCGAGTTCATTCTTGTTCACCTGTGACGAATCATCATGACCCAGCAAAGGAACTTTCGGGACGAAAAGATTTACTTAACTAATTATTAACTAATTAACTGAACCTGGTGCATTCCGGGAAACGATTACATAAACAAACATGTGTTTAGACATGTGAAGAGAGACAGAGAGAGAGAGACAGACAGACAGGCAGACAGACAGACAGAGCGAGAGACAGACAAACAGAGACAGAACAGAAGATAGACAGGCCAGCAGATGCCAAGAAATAAGGAAACGTAGACGCTGAATTGATTATTTCAAAGGGAACAGATATCGTTCTCATAAAAAGCATCTTAGACGATCATCGATTGTTTAAACAAAAAAACTAAGTCTCGACCGGTTGAGTGATTGACTGCCTGTTTGATTGATTGCCTGGCTGACTGATTGCCTGGCTGAATGATTGCCTGGCTGACTGACTGCCTGGCTGACTGATTGCCTGGCTGACTGATTGCCTGGCTGACTGATTGCCTGGCTGACTGATTGCCTGGCTGATTGATTGAATGAGTCATTAAGTGCTGTGAACTCAACTGTTGTTCATCAGGCTTTGCCTAAGATAAAAGCAGAATCGAAAAATGACAATGTTGGCATAATCTTGAAAAAATGATTACACGCGAGAACAAAAGAAAACACGAAACAGTTTAGCAAAATAATTTGGCACGAGTTGGAATAGAAGAGGAATTCTACAAGAGACAACAACAACCACTGCAACTGAAGCAAGTGTCCAATCAACTCACAGTAACCCATGTCATGACAACTGGAACCACGTCATGACCTCAGGAACCGCGTCATGACAACTGGTACCAGTGTCATGAGCTGAGGAACTCACGTCATAACAACTGAAATCAGAATTTAAAATTTAAAACGAGAAAAATCGCAACTGCAAAGACTGCACAAATTTACGACCCTTTGCAAAGTCTCTAAATTTCATATCAATTCAAGAGATTTAATGGAATGACAGACACAGTGAAGTCTAAAAATCTGAATTTCATTCCTTTCTAATCAAGAGTGAAAAGCTATCAAACAGACCATGATACAGAAGATTCCATGCAAGCGGAAAGCCTTGCAGAAGTCCTTCTGACTGTCTGCCTGGCAGGAAGGACGAGAAATTATACAATAGTCAAACTGTTCTCTGCTCTGTTCAGTCAGCGACCAATCGCCGAAGCAGAGACCATTCGTAAATACGCAAATCTCATTAGCATCACTGATCGATCAAAGAAAACTCTTCTTTGCTGGATCTCTTCAGATCCTTAGATCTATCGATCGAGTGATTTGTTTCTTCTGGACGACTGAAAAAATGACTCCAGTAGCCAACCGACTGACTGGCTACTGGCGCCATCTAATCAAGACTTGCCTTTCTGCAAAATCACTTGCCCCCCCCCCCTCCAAAGGGCCTCATTTTCACGACTCTGCGAAGCTTAGCTCTCTTATACAACGACACCATTTACTATAACATTTAACATCACTATGCGTTGCATTCGGTCAGTGGAAACCAGTCAATCACCATCTGTGAAATGTGGTTTGTGTTGAGTTTATGTGACACGTGGGGCATCACATAACATACGCTTAACATGTGACAGATAACAACAAACTGGAACACATCATTGCATATCAACATTGCATAATACAAAACAAATCGACTCTGTTCTGTCTCCGCTCCTAAGAACGCAACTCAACCGACGCACTAAGAACCGCCACTCACGAAGAACTCGTTCCTTCGCCAGCAGAACTGGCGCTGTACTTTGGTCCTGTTAGGCAACTGAACATAAATCAAGCAACAGAAGCAACACAGACAACCGCTGTTTGCTGCTGCCAGTTGTATCCATCACCTTCCTCCAAATGGACTTAAACAGATCCACATTCACTCCCTCCCCTCCTCGGAAACCTCAGAACATTCAGATCGGAACAAATTTTAGGGGTTAAATCTTAAATTCGACTAAAAAGGTTTCATAAAATAATGTAAGATGATAAGATCTGTTTTATTCGCTGCTGACGAAGAAACGACTTCAAAAGACGACGATTTGCAAAATTAATAACAATCGAAAATCCGCTGCCAACAGCCAACAGACGCAGAGCGAAACAGCAGAATCAGAACACATGCAAATGATAAACGTAGGGCGACAGACAGACATACAGACAGACAGACAGACAGAGACAGACAGACCGAACGACCGACAGATACAGACAGACAGAATCAAAAGCAAAGATGCCTAAAAGACTAGAGAACTAGTACTAATAACATTTAAGACATGATAAAGCAGAAAAGCATAGACAAAGAGACAAAGCATCTATCACTCAGCTCCAGTCTTCTGTCATCATCATCATCATCTCATCATTATCATCGTCGTCGTCAGCATCAGCAGCAGCAGCATGGACCAGCAGAATGCGTTTGATACATGGCAATGAAAAGCGCACTGAAATCTATGTACAGTGACGGAAGACGTCTGTGATTTTGTTGCATTTTACGGAAAATAATCGACACACGAAGAAGACACATGGAAGACGAATTAGTATTTACAGACGATGAATCGAAGGGACTTAAAAAAGATGAAATGAAATACTGTACAAGAATGTTAATACTGGTCGCGGCAGGTGACCTTTCATTAATTAATTAGCTAAGACAGGCAGAAAACAGCTTCTCGGATATTAATTAACTCGTGCAAATAAGGCGAGTCTGGCTGGAGAAATCCCTCTCTGATGGCTCTGATTGCTCATCTCAGAAACGATTCAGTTCGACTCCTACGTCAATTCCTCCTCAGCAAATCAGCTGCAGTTTCAGCTGATTCCGAAAACATATCGATCCCACTCGCGATACAGAACTTTTCGTTTGAAAAAAAAAACATTCAGAGTTCAATTAAAGAGCGGGGCCATATTAGAATGAACTGCTGGGGCGACGGTGGTCTGTCGGTAACGAGCTTGGTCAGTGATCATGCGGTTGCGGGTTCGACTCTGTGAAATTACCCTCGGCAAGTTGTTTGCGCACACCATGCCTCTGTCACCAAGCAGTATAATTTGGTACCTGCATAAGCTGGGAAGTAAACTGGCCCCGTGTATACAGGACCTTGGGGTTCGTCCGTTGCCGGGTCAAGGGTCTAAAGAAAAGAGAAACTCCACTACGTCTCACAATGCATGTGGGATAGGGACACTTTACTTCTTACTCACGTTCAATTCAAATTAACCAAATCTGTCTCTGACAAATCTTCCTTGCTGCACTGGAAAAACGACGTGCACGATAATAGCCTGCTGCTGCAGATGAGAAACCACTCGAAAATCATTCTAAGAATTTGTGACGATCTTTTGCAGATACGAATAGATAATTGGTGCAGATATGAGTAGAGAATGTCTTTGACAAACGCAAATCAACCGCAGAGAAAGAAAAACGTCGCCAGCAAACGTTGAGATGGTTCAAAGTTCTGCGGATATCTTGAACATTTATTAACACCTATGAACACATTGACAGCAAAAGCGGAAGACTTGGCCATAACTAGGCACAATCCGAGGCAACGGAAGAATAATCACACATGTATGACAGCCTCAGATTCAACTGGCTGGAAAAGAGAACAACACCTTAATTAGGAAATAAAACCTCTCACAGTCTGGGTCAAACCGATAATTGAATCATCCCATCTCTTTCGCCATCGCAATAAGGTGGGGTCAACGTCAACAGTCATAAGATGTCCCTAAACCATGTCTTATTATTAGCCCCCTTCTCTTTGGCTTCCAGATTTATTCACGTTCGACCCAAAGCTACTGGGGACCCGTCCCCAATGTCACCCCAACAGATGGCACTAAAGACGCGTGAAAGAGATGGAAATGGCTGAGCAGAAAATAATCCAAAAACCACAAGTGGCACTCAAGTCGTCGCAAGAGCCGATCTGAAATGCCTCTTGCCTAACAAAAGCAAATGCCACTCGTAGAAAATGCAGGAAAACTGTGACAAGATTTACGGAACATTCAAAGACCATAGAAAAAGCAAAGCTGGAGTGAAACATCCTGGCCTTTATGTTTTCTGTGCAAATATCAGACTTCTCTCTTAATCAGTCCGCGTCTCTCGCCTCTGGAAACATCCTTCCAACAGCTCTCCACTCATTCCATCGTGAAGACCAGTTCCACTTCGCTTGTCTTTCGCCAGATGGCGACGGTATTCCATTTCCGTCCCAGTGAAGTAACGAGAGCCAATAATCGCCAGATGACGTCAGTCGGAGCCACTGAAGACGAGTCAGAGGCGACTGACGATGGAATCATCATTGCTCATTGCTGGTTCCTTCTCCTGGACTTAGAGTAATAACGAAACGTCGCCATAGAAACTCAGAGGTCGTACGCATCAGTTGCTGCTGCTGCTGCTGAGGCGGAGTTGGAGCTGGAGACCACCGCACCTGAGGGTCGGAGTGCTGTAGCTGGCTTGCAGTACTTGTACTGGTTTTTCATGTGTTGGCTGAAGGACCCGGAATGACTGAAGCTCTTGTTGCAGTTGGGACAGTGGAACGGTTTCTCTCCGCTGTGCAGTCGGTTATGTTCCGTCAGGTGGTGCTTGTGTTTGAACGCCTTCTTACAGACATTGCAGACGAACGGACGCTGACCTACAACCAAACCAACACCAACCAGAATACATCGCGACAGTTCTACGTCTAAGGCCGCCCTAGAGTCTTCTGTCACAGCCAAACGCATTCATTCGGTCGACTGATCAGTTCGGCTTTAATAACTGAATAATGCAACAAGGACTCCGTTTCACCTGTTAGGTACAAGATACCTGAATGAGAGCAAGATACCTGAATGAGAGTAAGATACCTGGATGACAGTAAGACACCTGGATGAAAGTAAGATACCTGGATGAAAGTAAGATACCTGAATGAGAGTAAGATACCTGGATGACAGTAAGACACCTGGATGAAAGTAAGATACCTGGATGAAAGTAAGATACCTGAATGAGAGTAAGATACCTGGATGACAGTAAGATACCTGGATATGAGTAAGAAACCTGAATGAGAGAAAGATACCTGAAGAGATAGATTTAGATACCTAAATGATGGTCAGACACCTGGATGAGAGTCAGATTCCTGAACGAATAATAAGATACCTGAGTGTTCGTATTTATGTCGCGCCAGTGAGCTCTGTTTGCCGAACATTTTCTCGCACAGATCGCAGGCATACAGTTCCTGATCGGCTTCGACTCGGTGCTGTTTCCATGAGTTGCGTTTCCTGCGACTTAAGGGTTCGTCGTCTGTTGAATCGGTTGCCGTCCCATTCCGGTCCACGTCGAGGCCAAGACCCTGTCAGGAGATAATCAGTCAGTCAAACGTCGTCCAATTCACTCCGCATCTACTGTACAATCCCCCTCCAAATCCTTCCAAACATTTCCAATCGATGTTCCAGCTGTAGTGCTATACAAGTTCTTATCTGGATTACATACACATCAGATGCAAATCTTAAAACGTTCCAGTTTCGTCCTACCATCCACCGTTTGTCTCAAAATGGAAATAAAAGTGGAAATTAAGGAGAAAATTACACGTTAAAATAAGGTGGAAAATAAAAAGAATATTAAAGCAGAAATTCAGATGCAAACGATTGGAAATAAATATTGAAATCAAAGTTGAAATTGAGATGAAATTAAAACGGAAAATACAATGTAAATTAGAGTTCAAGCTGGACTGACAATTACGGTGAAAATTAGTTGAAATTCAGGCTGAAATTAAGGTTGAAATTGAACTTGAAATAAAGATGGAAGTGAAGGTGGAAAGAGTTGCTAACTAACCCGACAGATGGCAGAGGAATTGGCTGAGTTTTCGATAATATCGATCGATGTTGCTTCGGAGTTGAACAGCGTCGAATATTCGGGATCTGAGATGCATGGCTTCGCTTCTGGCGCTGGATCGAAATGCGTCAACGAAGACGAGAGACGCGAAAGCAACGACCTCGAAGATGATGCAGAAGGCAAAGGAGGAGGAGGAGGCGGAGGCGGCGGAGGAGGAGGAGGGAGGGATATCAGAATGTTGGGAATGGAAATATCCATCGTCTGACTCTGGCTCATCATCCGGTCATTAGAGGGCGGCACTAATCTTCTCCTTTCGTCTCCATTGCATTGTGAAGCATCTTCCGTCGACGGTGAACTGGATTTGGTGCTCAGATTGAGAACCTCTTCTGCGCCCTCTCCTCTGTCAGAGCATCTCTCGATGCCAGTCTTCTCCTGCTTCTTCTTCTTCTTCTGCGAAAGGTCTAAAGGCTCCGTCTGTGCAACGTCCTCTGTCCAGGCAGGATCTCCCCCCGTGGCGCCACCTGGCAATCGCCGTCGTCCGGTTGAATTCGTCTGGTCAACAGCGGGCAGTCTGTCTTGGAGTCTCTTGCAGGAAGAGAAGTTCGTCTGTTGCCTGCGTCTGTCTCGCGCTCTCATGTTCTGGAACCAGACCTGGACGACGCGCTTCGGCAGAGGCGTTCGCTTGGCCAGCTCCTCAAAGTCGGCTCTCGAAGGACGTGGGTTCTGGACGTAGAGGTCCTTGAGCAGTCGACGATTCTCGCTCGAGATCATCGAACGAATGCGATGCTGCGGTTGCTCAGCCCCAAGACCGCGACGACGGCCTCTCGTCTCGCTTCCTGCTTCATCGGCTGACGACGCCCTTCGCAAGGCACCTTCATTATTCGGCGCACAAGGACCAGCTGCTGCTGCTGCTGCTGCTATGTGACCCACATCGCCCGCTGGGGTCACCTCAAACGACCGCGACTTCTCTTCCATCTGATGCTCAGCTGCTTCGTTCGATCGCTGAAGTCGTTCGTCTTCCTCCTTCTTCTCCTGCTCTTCTCGTATTCGCTCGGCCGCAATCGCCAGAGCGAAGAGACTTCTCTCTCCTCCATCCAACGAATGGGAAAAGGACTCATCCACACTCGATTCCATGGCTTCTTCCTCTTCCGGACCAGTCACAGCCTCCTCCAAGTCTTTTCCAGACTTAGCCGACGTTCTCTTAATGATGTCGATGGAGACTGTGTTAAAGCACGGTTTCTTAGAATTCTGGTTTTCGTCGATCGAGTGATTGTCCGGAGACAACGTGGCTCGTTCTAGGCCCCTCTCGCCCTCTGCTCCGGCCTTTGCAGCCAACTGCCTGTTGTCACCCACAACCCCGGCAATTGCTAGATGCGGGGGCATTGGACGCAGCCCTACGGCCAAGAGAGGGCCTGAGAAGTGCGGAATTGGATGTCCTGCGTTCATGACGAACGGCGAAGATGACTCTCGCTTGGAAATGTCAAAGGAAATGAGGGAGAACGGAGTCAGGGCCTCCAGTCTGATGCGGCCCCTCGTCGTCACGGCAGCTGTGCTTGGGTCATCTGCGTCGAGAGAGGTTCCAGCCAGACCAAGTCTCTGGCGGACGTTCCAGCACTTCTTGGAGGTCGTGTGGCTGCTGTAGGAACCGGAATGGCTGAAGCGCTTGCCACAATTGGTGCACTGGAACGGCTTCTCGCCCGAGTGAATTCGCGAATGTTCCTTGAGGTGATGCTTGAACTTAAACGCCTTCCGACATTCAACGCAACGGAATTTGCGCATCTCCGACGTCTCCTGATGACTGGCCAGAACAAGAACAAAATATTCGACACCTCAATCACCAACTAATTCTTCGGAGATCATTTTCAACAGAGCGAGCATCTCGCCCTTCGCCTCTTTCTACTACTTATAAAATTTCAAGATGAACGGAATACTTTCGTATTATTGAGAACAATTCATTTAAACCATAGGACTACTTCAGAAGTTAGGCAAAATGCGATCTAGATCAATTTAGAAACTCTTGTACTAAGTGAAGAGACTTTGGTACTAAGCCGAATAAACTGGCTGTTCCTAAAAAGTGTGCTGTACGTGGCATTAATGGCGCTGACAGGTTTTCTCATTCAATCCTTTATTAAAAAGCCGGGTGTTTGAAAGTTTTCAATATTTATCAGTTGCATTTGTCTAGTTTCATCTTCTGCCAACATCAGAAACTGCTTCCTAGTTCTTTTGTCGCTACTGATCACAAATTCAACCACAGAAAACTCCTAGGAAAAGCACCCGTTGCTCTCTGGTTTGCAGGGTTAACACCCGTCTATTTTTCGGACCTAAGTCTTACAAGTCTTTACCTACAAATCTTAAAATTAGTTTAGCTCCAAAGCATCATTCAGAGACACTATAAATCTTTTCTGCTGCCGCTTTATTAACCGCCTACTTCGTATTGGATAGGAATCATGTTAACATCCAGACGAAGCTCTAAGATCTGCAACTGCGTTATTCTTGAATATATTGCAAGGCGGACTCTAGACAGATTAATGGCGCCTTTTTCCGCAGCCAACTCCTATCATCTACTAAAGGATACGAACGAATTGCAATGGTTTTTCCGTGTTTATCTAAGAGGTCAGAGCTTTGCAACTGTTTATCCGTTCTGTTTCGATTTACTCCGGTGCATGCATTGGCTGATCTGTGTTTCTGATTTGAATAAACTTGGAAACAATCCTGACAACTTTTGTAAAAACACGACCTTGACCTGTGCGCTGCTTCTCTCGCGCTCCGTTCAAACGTAGCAGCGTAAAACGTTAAGACCTGCATGATCTGACGATCACATAACAATTAATCTGGCCAGACAGAAAGTGATGAAGCTGCAGAGGGCGATTATAACCAGAGTGAAGATGAAGAATCGAGTTAAACTGAGCTGCCAACCTGATCATGTGGCGTTGGAGTCGATAGAAGTTGGCGAATGTCTTCTGGCAGATGGAGCAGACCTGAGAATGAACGACTTGATGTCTATCGAGCTGTGACTTGAGCAGAAAGTGAGCATCACACTCGACGCATCGGAACGTCAGTCGACCGTCGCCAGGTGCTTTCGACTCTTCAGCCGCTGCTGCCAAGGCTGCTGCTGCTGCCGAAGCAGACGCTGCCACTAGACCAGCTGGAACTGATTCTGTCGTCACGCCTGGCTGACAGCCAGCGATGCCACCATCCACGGTCGAATGGTTGTCTGTGAATTAGGAGCAGAAGACAGAAGTTTATTCCGAGTGAAAAAATTCACAGATAATCAGGGCTTTAACGTGGAGTCTCAACAGCCATCATCATCAGACATGAACCTAAACTACTGTTAATTGCTGCAATCAGTCAGACATTTACAATTGTTTTTCACGTCAAAAGCGCAGACAGATGGACAGAGTCAGGTATCAATTGTCTGTGAAAGAGAAGGCGTGAAAGAGAAGGGTTGTAATATCATCAGCAAGCCTTCTTCCTTTGTGTCTGTCTGCCTGTCTGTCTGTCAGTCAGTCAGTTTCTGTCTGCCCCTCTCTGTCTCTCTTAAGAGCGGCTGAGGCAGGGAGGTCGGTGTGGGATGGAGGTCCGAATCACTTCCATTCTCAGCAGGTCAACGCATCTAGATCTTCCAATTCCGTTGCTGTTCTGACAGGCAGAGAACGAAATCATCTCAGAAGCCGCTTCTCTTCAACGCCTCTCCCGCTGGGCAGCAGCTAAGCACCCCCTCCACCTCCGTCCATCCGCTGATTAGCTCATCAGAGTCGCGTCTGCCGGTCTTTTTGCGTCGTCCGTTGATCAGTTGCAACCCTTCATTTCTCTACATGACCTGGTTCTGCCAAATGAGTAAAAAGTATCTGGGCCACCTGAAACTTATTCAGGATCCTAAAACTTTGAGAATTCAAAAAAATTCACAAAGCCCAGTCTTAGAGAAGACAATCCATATTCCAGAAATGTCTCCATAGTTTCTGCTTTGCAGTTTTCAGAATTTGCATGAAGAAAGATCTACGATGTAGAACTTTCTTTTTGCTTCAGAGTCGGTTAACCAACCAGGACAGCCAATCAGAAGAGACAACTCGATTCCCTCTGAAGGAAGGCGCATTGTTTATCATCAAATCAAGACAATCAACTTGTTGCTGAGAAGAGCTGTAAGCCAACGTCTGCCTGTCTGTCTGACTCCACTGAATGTCTGTATCTAAGTTCACTCAGCGGCTGAACAAGTGGGACCTACTGGGATTGTGAGCTGGCGTTAGAGCTGCTTAAAACTTAGCTGCTTAGTGCAAACACTTGCACTTAACAACTGCAATTAACAACAGAGTTGGTCAATTCGGTCACTTAGTTCAGTCGGTCAGTCTGTCGTTTCGTCATTTCGATCGCATTCCGTGCCTGCGTCATGTGTCCGTCGTGGCTCTTGTCTCCTGGAGGCCATTGCTTATCTGCGGCTGAAGAAAGTCCGACGTCCTTTGTCTTCTGACTGCAATCAGCAGCCGTCTCACGGCTAACGACAGTCTCTCCCTTCGTCTTCCCTGGCCCTCCTGGTCATCCTCCTGGCTGGCTGCCTGGCCGGCCACAGTGGGACGTGTTTGGGGTCATTATGAGGCGCCAATCCGTATGTCAAGATGCAGGATGCAGAAGACGTGGTCACGATTCGCCACAGTTTCTCAGACTGCGACGCATGTACGTTGTCAGGCCACGAGGGACCGACCGACCGACGGAAACAGAGGCCGTCAGTCGACCTCGTCTCGAACCGAGGCATCCACCAATCGCCGGCTGCCACCTGTGACTTGTACCTACGATTCCGATCCCTCGCAGTCTCTACCTTCCTCTACCTCCCACGTCCCCCTCCCCCGTGTGCGTCTGTCTGTGTGTGTGTCTGTGTGTGTGCGTGTCGTTCGTTGAAAGTCGTCGCTAGAGGCCAGTCATAAATCACTTGTGCCCGAAATCCGAAGAACGCCCTTCGTTCCGGCGTCATCGCCAAAATAGGCTTTTCGTTTCGATGGCGGCTGTTGCTATGGCGACCGGTGCTAGGCAGCCGAAACTGTGTTAGCGACGAGTGCAAATGGAATCGAGTTAAGCGACTGAACGAAGACGCCAGATGGCCTGGCAAAGGCAGGTGGACGGAAGGAGGCCGGGACAGAGCGAGGGAAAGAGGGAGGGACAGCACAAGGCAGATAGACAAGGACAGAGCAACGGACAAAGGGACGGAGGCGGAAGCGAAGGAACGAAGGAAGGAAGGAGGCCTCCTTCATCAGGACCTCTTCGATAACAACGCTCTTTCTTGTCATTGATTCGGCGCAGAAAATCATACCAAGTTTGCTAATCACATTAACAGCCAATCAAGAAATTGGTTCCCGCCAATATATCTTCCGTAGTCTCCATCCGTCCATCGGTCCGTCTGCCTCTGTCCGTCCGTCTGCCTCTGTCCGTCCGTCTGCCTCTGTCCGTCCGTCTGCCTCTGTCCGTCCGTCTGCCTCTTTCCGTCCGTCTGCCTCTTTCCGTCCGTCTGCCTCTGTCCGTCCGTCTGCCTCTTTCCGTCCGTCTGAGGTCCATTTATCTGGCCAGTTGGTCCCTGCAGTCAATCGATGGCGATCGATAGAAGAAACGCTGCCAGCTTTACTCTCAGTCCGCCTGCCTTGTACGCAGACAGATGAGAAACGCCTACTGTGACGATCTTACGACCGCTTCTTTTGTCTTCGTACGCAGACCAAAATGACTTCTCTATATGCCTTCATCCTCAGCCCAAAATAACTTTTCTACATGCCTTCGTCTGCAGCTCAAAATGACTTCTCTTTATGCCTTAATCCTCAGCCCAACATGACTTTTCAATATGCCTTCGTCTGCAGCTCAAAATGACTTCTCTATATGCCTTCATCCTCAGCCCAAAATGACTTTTCTATATGCCTTCGTCTGCAGCTCAAAATGACTTCTCTATATGCCTTCATCCTCAGCCCAACATGACTTTTCTATATGCCTTCGTCTGCAGCTCAAAATGACTTCTCTATATGCCTTCATCCTCAGCCCAACATGACTTTTCTATATGCCTTCGTCTGCAGCTCAAAATGACTTCTCTATATGCCTTCATCCTCAGCCAAAAATGACTTCTCTATATGCCTTCGTCTGCAGCAGTTTCAGAGGATGGTTGTTGGCAACCGTCTGAGGTCCCTGTATCACGTCGGCTCATTAACTCCGACGAGATTTTTTGGCTGTTGATTTGAAGACTGTTAATGTCTTCTTCTGTTCAGTTCTTCCGAATGTCGGCCATGAAGAAGAATCCTGTGCTGATGTGAAATTACTTTCTAGTCATTTAGTCGTTTCTAGTCATTTAGTCGTTTCTAGTCATTTAGTCATCACGGTCGTCGTTGTGTGGATGTGATGGGGAAAGGAGGGGAGCTATTGTTGTCGGTTCCTGGTTTTTGTCAATTGTTGCGTCTTTGTGGCTTTGGATTTGGTCTAGTTGATCGCTTCCTTTGTTCTTCCGTTGGTCACCTCCTACTCCTCCTTCTCCTCCTTCTTCTCCTCCTCCTCCTCCTCGTCCTCCTCATCCTTCATTCGTCTCCATCTGCGGTCACGTCCATTCTTATCGGCATTTCACTCTTTCCCTTGCCCCTCCACGTTGTCCCTGTCTGTCTGTCTGTCTGTCTGTCTGTCTCCTACACGGCGTTGAACATTCATTCGACTCGGACGATCGTCGATTGATCGGCGCAAAGTCACGGTCCAGTCCGTCTCACTGTTCGTCCGTCCGTCCGTCCGTCCGTCCGTCTGTTCGTTCGTCCGGCCGGCCATCCGTCTGTTCGTTCGTCCGAGGGGAAATTTCACTGAGTCGGATGAGGGACAGAGAAAGAGAAGACATGCGGCGGCGTGCGCTTGAGGGACAACGACGGACGTCATTCACAATGTCACCGCCAGATGGCGACCGATGCTGCTGCTGCTGCTGGTGATGATGATGAATTTCCGAAGAATGCCGGTGCGTGGTGTGTTTGTGAGTGAGTGCGTGTGTGTGTCGTTTCCCTTGGGTGGAATGCGCTCGGCGGCATATGAAGGCTATTCTTAACACGACGCCTCAGACGATGATCGTCATGATGATGACGAAACTTCCCTATTAATTTCGTCTCTTCTTCACCGGTTCTTCTAAGCTGTTCTTTCTAGGTCTCCTGCTTCTGCTCCCCTCCTCCTCCTCCTACTCCTCCTCCTCGTCCTAATGCCGGTCGAGCTGTTGATTGTAAGAGACTTTGCATAGTAGGCCTATAGGTGTTGACAAGTGACAGTTGATGAAAGTGTTAGCGAAGTCCTTATCATTTGCCAATCACTCTTTCTTTCCTTTTTACTTCTGTCCTCCTGCGTCTTCTCCATCCACAAGGATCTTCTAGATCTTCAGAATTCGGACGCAACACATGTGAAGCAACGAGGCAAAGAGCAGCACAGTACATCCATCCATCCATCCATCCATCATCCATCCATCATCCATCCATCATCCATCCATCCATCCATCATCCAACATCTATCATCCATCCATCCATCCCTCCATCCAGATGGTCGGCTTCCGTTCTCAGCAGTCGGCGGCGCAATCGAAGTCTTTTGTGAGTCCGTTCAGACGACGGATCTTCGCTTGAAAAGCCTCCAGATGCATCATGTACGCCGAATGACGAAAAAACCCCGCGGCCACGGCTTCTGCATCATCCTCTTCATCCTCAGCTGCAGCAGCTGCTGAAGCATCGGCTGCTCTGTTTGTACGGATGCTGGAGTGGAACGGCGCTTTAAAGCGAGCGCTGAGGGTCCGGAACCAGAAAGACGGAGAAGATTGGGCCAAGGGGTGGGGTGACAAGGGCTTGCTTTTGCTTCTGGGCCATCAGGTGACGGCTTTCCCATCGACCGAGAAGGAGGAGAGGAAGGGAAGAAGGAAGAGAAGGAGGATGAGGAGGAGGAGGAGGAGGAGGAGGAGGAGGGAAGAGCTGTGACCGGGGCTCGTCTTTTGTCCCTCGTAGCCGGTCTGAGATTTGGACGGACGGACGGAAAAGACAGAAAGACAGGGACAGGTGACAAGGGGAGAGAGCGACAGAGAGAGGGAGAGGGAGGAGAGAGGGAGAAGGAGAGAGGGATAGGAAGGAGAGAGGGAGAGGGAGAGAGGGAGGAGAGGGAGGTCTGTTCTCTGATGTTTCAAGTATATTCCGTCGATGATAGGCTCCTCCCATCGCTCAGGACATTATTAGGTTCCGAGTAAACGAACGAGAAATCATTGTTTCTGAAGTGTGGCCCCAGTTTTTATTTTTATTTTTAATGCTCGCAACGAAGCCGATGACTGCGCAGAAGTATCGTGGACCCGTGTATTATAGGCGGTTCGGTGTGGCCCAGTGGTTAGTGTGAGGGACTGACAGCTGTAAGGTCGGTGGTTCAAAGCCGCATCAGGACAGACGTTCATTTCGGGATTTCAGCTGCCCTTCCGCCTCTGGCGAACTGAGATATAGAGAAGGCATTTTGGGCTGCAAAGGAAGGCATATAGAGAAGTCATTTTGGAGACGGAGAACGAGGAGGAGAAGGAGGAGGAGTAGGATGAGAAGGAGGAGGAGGAGAAGAAGAAGGAGGAGTAGGAGGTGACCAACGGAAGAACAAAGGAAGCGATCAACTCGACCAAATGCAAAGCCACAAAGACGCAACAATTGACAAAAACCAGGAACCGACAACAATAGCTCCCCCTTCTTTCCCCATCACATCCACACAACGACGACCGTGATGACTAAATGACTAGAAACGACTAAATGACTAGAAACGACTAAATGACTAGAAACGACTAAATGACTAGAAAGTAATTTCACATCAGCACAGGATTCTTCTTCATGGCCGACATTCGGAAGAACTGAACAGAAGAAGACATTAACAGTCTTCAAATCAACAGCCAAAAAATCTCGTCGGAGTTAATGAGCCGACGTGATACAGGGACCTCAGACGGTTGCCAACAACCATCCTCTCAAGCTGCTCCCTTCCTTCCTCCCTCCCTCTGCCTCCTCTGTGTGTCTGCATGTCTGTCTGTCTGTCCGTCTGTCTGTCTGTCTGCCTGTCAGAAGCAGAGTGTGGCTCTGACTGGCGACAGAATGATGAACTGATGAACGACCAACTAAGTAAGAGAAGAACTGAAGAGAAAGAGATTCTCTAACTGACCGATTGCTGCATCCGAATAATTCGTTGACGAGACGAGATAATCGGCTGCTTCATGTTCATCCTCTCCAGTCCTCTCGTCCACCGATCTCTTCCTCTTCAAGCTCTCCTCCTCCTCCAACTCATCAGCATGCATCTTCTTCTCCTCCTCCTCCTCCTCCTCCTCTTCCTCATCCAGGCAGTTCTTCTCCATCGGTTCCTCCTCCTCCTCCTTCTCCACAGTCGCTTCTCCTCCTGCTTCTCCTCCTTCTCCTCCTCTCAATCCTAATCCTGCTCCTCCTTCTGCTTCGATCTCCGTCGCTCCCTCGTTCCGATGTTTCTCCAATCCTTCAAAAAACATGAATTTCCTAGAAGTTAAATTTTCAAAAGAAATTTACTTGAATCATTCATTAGAAACAATGGAATCCATTAAGAAATCAATTACTCATCTCCACTAATTAGTCAGATCAACCGATGACTGAACAATAATCATCAGCTCAACCAATTTATATGAAAACTCTGTCCATCTCCCTGGAATCAGTTTAACGAGGCTTCTAAAGAAATGACCGGCACCAGTTGGAAGACTATAAGCAGCAGAATTCAAAGGATGGGGATGGCAGAGATGAACGCGGAGAGTCAGCGTGACAGCCACGTGGACATGCAGACAGACACAGACAGACAGACTTCTTATATACCTTGACTGACGTCATCAAGAAGAGGTTGAAGGTCACTGCTGCTCGAGACGACGTTGTCGTCTGCTGTCGTGACGTCATAAGTGACGTCATGCTGGCCCTTCTCTTCACAGGCAAAGCTTCCGGCTGCCAGTGACGATGCAACTGATGCTGCTGCGGCTGCAGATGACGTGGCTCTGTGCGGCGAGAAGGTCGTCGCTGTCGCTTCCATCCTCTTCTTCCTCGTCCTCTTCCTCTTCACCAATTACATCCAGACGATGACGACGTTTTCTAGATATGCAAAGACACAGTGACAATATCTGAGCAGGTCATCGTGCTAAGGCCAACTCAGGCCACTTGCTAAGGCCAACTCAGGCCACTTGCTAAGGCCAACTCAGGCCACTTGCTAAGGCCAACTCAGGCCACTTGCTAAGGCCAACTCAGGCCCCCTGCTAAGGCCAACTCAGGCCTAACAAACAATATAAACGCAAATCTAGATTAGTTCTAAGGTTTGTCCGAGATGTCTACAATAGGAAATTGATAAATTACAATAGAAGTACCCATCAGAACAGAGGCCCATGTGTTATATTTGTATAGCGCCTTTCGACAACCTCTTTGTATTCGTCGTCAATCAATTCGCAGCTCACATGAGCCGCTGAAGAGGAAAGAGGAAGGAATTCGTTGACCGACTGACAAACAGAAGCCGTGTATTTCCAATGTCGACAAAGACCACGGACGCCTCCTAGCAACCTCTAGCTACAGGCGCAGGTTCGCCTCGTATACCTATGTATCAATGTATGGTATGCGTATCTATGTATGTATGTATGTTATGCATGAAGACACTTGATGCAGCGCCTTTTTAGCCCTGACACCCAACGACCCGCACCAATGCATCCGATGCATTCGATCCACAGACAAACGGATTCCGAATCTAAACAACTTTTTTCCCGGCGCCGACAAATCTCGACCGTGAAGAGAAACTCAAGTTCTGTGTCTCGACAGACGAACAGAAGACAAGATCTGCTGCTGCTGCTGCTGCCCAATCCACACACACACACACACACACACACAGCCCTCGACGTACCCCCCGACGGACGGACGGACTGACAGTGGCGGAGATAAAAGCGGGTGAAGACGTCGATAGCATTAATAAATCAGGGCAGGATGTCCAGGAATAGGATGAAAAGAGGAGGAGGAGGAGAAGGATGCGAGGAGTGGCAGGAGGAGTGGATGACCATTAAGCTGGTCTTCTGGCTGCAGCTGAATCGACCGCAATACTTTTAAAGTCCGAATGAGCATCACCTACCAACACCTTTCCAGCAAGGTGTGCAATTCAAGGCAGCACAGATGGCGGTCGATCCTCCTCCTCCTCCTCCTCCTCCTCCTCCTCCTCCGTCTCCTCTAATGCCATTACCGAGAGGCATTGGTCTGTTTATAACAGATCCAACGGAGAAGAAGGCAGAAGAGAAGGAGAAGGACGATGGGAGAGAATCCGGAGGCTGTTATGACCTCTCTCTCTCTCTCTCTCTCTCTCTCTCTCTCTCTCTCTCTCTCTCTCTCTCTCTCTCTCTCTCTCTCTCTCTCTCTGTCGCTCTCTCTCTCTCTCTCCAGATGATGTCCAAAGGCAAATAAAGCATTGTATCTCAAGTGGACCAAACTTCCTCCTTCTCCTCGAGGACATACGCACCAGATTCCGCACTCTGACTCCGTCTGCCTATCTGTCTCTTCATCTCCACACTGTAGAAAATCCATGAAAAATTCCACCAATTTTGATGGTTCCTGAGGTCAGCTATATTTTTCATGAACTTTGACCATTTGAAAAGCTGGAGCGAAGCCACCAACTGCAAGTGGGGAACTGGCTGCAAACGTGGAATGGTGCACCGGTTATTGGAGGAATTGTCCACAGTTCAAATGGTAGAATCCTCCACCAATTCTTGCACGGATGATTATTGTCTCATGAAACCCTATCAGAAAATACGGTCGCTTGTCTTTTTTAGAACATTAACAAAGAGCTTCACACTATTCCGTGTGGTGCATGCGAGCTTCATGCGTGCGCGTCGAAGTCTGTTAACTGCACAAATCAGTAAATATATAAGTATATATATACACATATATATTATATATATATATATATATATATATATATATAGCAGAATCATGCAAAAAATTGATCAGGCCGGCAGATACGTACGCACATACTAACTAGCGGAAACTTACTCAATTACCGTATGTAACGGTAAATACGTGTCTAAGCATATTATTAGAGATAACCCTAACCCACTCCTTGCCCCTGTCCCCGACTCTCCTTCTGGCCAAGTTGTTTACATTATATGGGTATTCGCGAGGTATCATCGGAATCTAAGGCCTGTATTTGACAAATAATCTGCCAGACGGAATTTTTGCACATACTTCAGCGGCACATTCTTACGTAATCATTTAGTTACTCAGTTCGAGAAATAGGAAACTCAACAGCGTTGAGATGTTCACGCATGAAGCCAATGCCTACGCCTCAGAAAACGGCGTGAAGCTGTTAATATTCGGAAAAAGAGCCTCGTGTCATTTATCTCTTGATAAGATGTCAGTCGCATTAGAATCTTTTATTATTGCAAGCCTTTCCAGTTGATAATATATGCAATTCCAATAATAGCGCAGACAATACAAAGTTTATGCACCTAATTCGGTGGAGCTATTGGGAAATTCCACCTTATTCAGCACAGTGTAACCTAGTAGAATGCGGTCAGGCGTAGCCGAGATGTGAGCCAATGTGGCCCAGTCAGTTAGGGCTTTTGGTTGTGCCCTAGACAGACGTGTACAGCTAAAACGCTGGTCTAAGGCGTCTGTGGTAGGATATCTTGTCAAGCGTCGTTCCGGGTTTGAAGGGCGTCGGCGTTGAATGCGATGAGAATTCATCAATTTTTATGAGGGCCTTTTAGCCTGGAATTGGTCTTTAATAGGATCGGGTCTAGTTGCATCTTATGACACGTTATTTGCTGAACTTTATTTGAACTTTATGCCATTATATCAGGTTCTTGATATAGACCACTAGCAACAAAATTTAGGACAAGATCCATCCATCCATCCACTGATCCAATCATCCATCCACCAACCCACCCATTCATCCATCCATCCACCCGTCCATCCGTCCTTCCGTCCGTCCGCCCGCCCACCCATCCACCCACGAATCACTCGGTCCATCGAACCCGCCATTCACCGAGCAATGGATTGCGATGAGCCCGACTGACCCGAAGTCTTTCTCGAAAGGTCAATAGGTGCTAAAATGACGTCATAAAACGCCAAGTTTTGTCGGCGTCGCTCGACTGACCCAACCATAATAATCGATACACATACACACACATAAGATTTTAATTAATTCTTCAATTAACTCATTAACTTCTTGTCTCATATCAAGGTCTTCGCAATGGAAAAAGTCAGGTTGTCTAAATGAGAATTAACACGGATGAACACACTCCCACACCACAAGCCAAAGAACAGAAAATCAGACAGACAGGCAGACAGACGGACAGACAGACAGACAGGCAGACACACAGACAGAAAGACAGATACACAGACAAACAAACAGACAGACACACAGACAGACGTTCTGAGTGTACGGCTGTTAGTGCGTCAATTAACAGAGAAATATCAACTGATGAAGAACGGGGATCCGGAGGCAGCAGCAGCAGCAGCAGCAGCAGCAGCTTAGGGTGAAAGGGAATTAATGGACTTAAATCCGATGACAAACAAGAGGCTGAGGGAGCGAAAGAGAAGAGGGTGGGAATGCACGGGGCACAAGGGTGGGGAGACAGAGGCAAAGGGGCAAAGGGTCAGAAGATGTGAGGTTGCCAGACAGATGGACATGTATGCCGAAGGATCGTCGTTTCAACTGCCTGAATGACAAACGATTTTTGTCCAACCCTAAGACAAAGGCGCATTTCCTCCTCCTCCTCCTCCTTCGACTCCTCCTCCTCCTCCTCTTCTCCTCCTCTCCCACCCACACCATATGACCAACAATACCAGCAGCAGCAGCAGTCACTAGGTGATGGCGACCACTGGCGGCCCTTCGTTACACCCATCTAAGCCGTAACAACAAAATTATTCATGAGCCACCTGTCACGTATTAAAGAGATCCATTCCACCCCATCCTTCCTCTTCCTCTTCTTCCTCTTCCTCTTCCTCTTCTTCAACGCTAACTCCTAAACACCCGACTGATCACAGACAGTGCCCACCGCCACCCAACAAATGAGACCCTGTCCTGACAGACCACCAAGTGCCCACCTCGCCTAACAACCAAAGACCTGTCTGAGATAATCCAGCCAATCATCTCACACGAATCAAAAGGCCAGCAAATCCTCTCACACATCAACTCAAAATCCAAGGATCTCAAACATAAAATATCACGCAACAGTTTTCAGAAATACAGTAAGAAATTTCTACCAAGAATTATCTGTTTAGCAAAGGAGGTAATCGGGGACAGTTTTACAGAATCCATTCATCCTACCTGTGCTCCAAATGCCAAATCCATGCAAACAGAACAGTCTGTGTCTTGGTCTACTCCTAGCAATAGCTTCCTCACTTATTCCAACAGATAAATTACTCTCTTCCTGCTCTGGTGCCAAGTCTAGTGGTAACCTTATCAGACAGCAACACAGTGATCGTAAATGAGGTGCCAGCAGCAGCAGCAGCAGCAACGACAGACAGATGCATAGTTCATCTAACAATTATTCCTGACAACCTCCATCAAGCTCAGTGGTTTACACATGATGTGCAGATGACGCTGTGCAGATGAAGCATTTCGTCTCATATGCCGAGGGTGAGAAAGTCAAGTCGCCAACACATAATACCAATGCACTGGCATCGGGTATTTCACTTTCTACAGTTGCTCCTCTTCTGATTTCTTTGTGTTCTGCGATCTGTCTGCTGTTGATCGGTTCAGTCGATCAGCTCTCAAAGCCGTTTCGCTAATATTTGTTTCTTAGCCACTGAAATTTTACCTCTATTTCGAAACGTCGTTCGAATTAAGATACTGGATAATAAACTTTTAAAACAGAAAACATTTTATTCATCTGCAAGTCAACAATGAAATCAAATGGCGGACGATGCTATCTTGCGCCAACTTCGATTCAGTAAAGATAAAGGCATCAACTTTCACTGAGATCTCAGTGATACCGTTGAAGAGGAAACAGCCGAGTGCAGACGACGGAGGGACAAAGGGCTGGACACAATGGCTAACGGTGCAGCAGGAACAACGACGGACAATGCAGGGATGAATGGCTCCCACGACGACCTTACCTGACACGCGATCAATGCCTCGTCGCCGGCGCTAAACTGGGGCAGGTGCCCCGTCCGCCATCAATCAACGATCAGATGGACCAGTTCACACCTTCGACCAACGAAGTCGTCCGTTACACGCCACCCGTCGTCCTCTAAGTAATGAACGAAGGAAGAAGGCAGAGAAGCGAAGGCCAGATGCCACAGATCGTTCGCTGTCTCAAGTGCATCCAGTCAAGATGACAATAAAAAGAGAGAAGTCAGGCTGCGACGGATAAGCATTTCGAAAACCAGTAGGTTTTTAGCTTTCAGGTTTTTTAGTTTTTCTGAAGAAACCCAAAGCCGATGAGATGCCCATATATGGTGGCTAGGTTTTCAGTTTTTGGCAGAAATGAAGAAAGAAATAAGATATTTTTGGTGTTGCCAAGTTTTGGTCGAAAAACAAATTGCATCGTGATGATTGCGACGTTCAGGCAGTGATGCTGCATAAGCAGTCTATTCACTGCATTTGATCTGTTTATGACGTCTGGAAAAACAATAACGCCTAAAAACCTATTTGTTTCTTTGTAAAAAGTAGGTTTTTGCACTCCTCGTTGAAACACGAAAGTCTTAGAACTGAATGACACTAAGGGAATGTAGAGAACGTAGAGAACTGGCCATTGATCAACCACCGATAACGCCCCCCCCCCCCCCCCCGATCTCAACAAAGTCCAGGCGGGGGCACAACATCCAGAGTGTGCGCTGATCGACAGCAATATTTGCTGGTATGAGGTGCGAGAAGGATCGGAGATACATCGGCGGATTTAAATGTAATGGTTTGTGAAAATCTGTAAAACAGATTTTAAACTGTATTATTTGCTCGATGGCCAACCAGTGCAACAAATGCAACACGGGTGTCGTATGTAGATATTTCGTCAGGAGTATTTGTTATGGGTCTGGGAAGAGAATTCTCAATTGTTTGTAGTTTCGGCAAATCTCGTTTAGTCATAACAGTGACAAAGGAAATTGAGAAGTCAAGCCTAGAAAGGAACAGACAGCGGCTCATGTCACGTCTGATTCCTTGAATATATTCCGCATATGCAGAATTGATCGGATTTCTCCCTATGGCCTGAGAGTGGTCAGAACTGATATGGTGGAGTCGAATGTTTTGCCTAAACTGTGTGCACAGTTAGTACGATCAACAAGCAATCTGACTGATTGGCTGAAAGATTCTGAGCGAATGGATTGCGGAGGAGGAGGAGGAGGAGGAGAAGTAGGAGGAGGAGGAGGAGGAGAAGTAGGAGAAGGAGGAGGAGGAGGTATTGGCCGCGTGAGTCAGTGTATGTATGACCAGAGTAACACTAACACCTGAAAACAACAGATCTACAATACTAATGTTGATTAAAAACAGCCGCCAATATCATTTCTCCCTGACAGATTACTAATATTCCACCCTAGGTAGCCGCCTAACTGTGAGCCCGCCTGACCCTTCGATCATGACCTGGAACCCATCCAACCTCACCCTTCCTGTCTATCGAATTTGTTTTGACTGAGCGCCTGTGAATAAACCGGTTCCCGTGACTTAGCTTTCATTGGAGACTGGAAATCTCTAATTTATGATTACGATTAATACTGACAAATGGTGAACAATACTAATCGTAATCAGAGTAAAAATGTTGATCACCGAGACCCAATCGCAATCTACCGTGGGCTGCAGAGGGTCGCTAAGTCAATCAGAGAAATAATAACAACAACGATAACCAGATGGGTGGTAAAAGAAACCATGTAAAACTAAGAAACGGGAGAGAATGTTGAACGAGGAGAAGAAGGAGGAGGAGGAGGAGCAGCAGCAGCAGCGAGAGAGAGAGAGAGACAGCGAGAGACAGGGACAAGGACAGAGAGAGACAGAGCGAGACAGAGACAGAGAGACAAAGAGAGAGAGAGAGAGAGAGAGAGAGCAGTCGTCAGCTTCGTAGAGATGGCAGATGAGGAGGAGGACAGGGTGAGCTGATGCAGCTGCTGGTTGTAGGGAGCGAGTGCAGCTGTGACTTAAAGAGACTTTGATTCCAAACCACATAAAATAACTCTGAACACAAACAGACACATTCCAATTAAAACAACTCCACCTCCCACCCTCCCTCCATCCACCTCACAACAGCTGGTCTTTGTCAGGCTCAACTACCGCTTAAATCCCTCCCTCCCTATCTCTCTCTCCCTCTCTTTCTCTAGGCCTCCAGTAAAACCCAACTCTTCCTCTTACTTCGTCTGCCATTCTTGATTGCTCCTAAACCAGTCAGCCAGCCAATACTATTAGTAGTGAACTGCTTCTTATAAATCTTGAAATTTGGAAGCCATTCCTCCTTCGCTGAATAGATTAGATCGTGTTCTTTTGTTTTGCTTTTCAGCTTAAGTGCATCTACAGTAATCGTAATCCCGAAATTTATAAAGCGTTACTTAAAGCTAGGCGCGGGGCACCAGCTTATTGACGAGCGCTGCGTCAAGTCTGCGGGGTTGTTCAACGATGGCATGTCAAGAGCCAAGTCCGGTTGCCAGGAGACCAGAGAGAGGAGGGGAGAGGAGGTTAGGGTGGGTAGTAAATGTCACTTTTCCATCTAACTATTTGTGGTGGGGCATTAATCTCATGACAAGTCTTTCCATTAACTGCGCATCTTTTTCCATTAACCAGAATATCTTCCCATATAAACCGGAATGTCCTTCGATTAATTGAAAAGTCTTATGCGTCTTTGTTCATGTCATAAAAGGGAGAATATGAACAATCTGAATGAGTGAATGAATGAATAAGTGAATGAATGAACAAATGAACAGATGAATGAATGAACAAATGAACAGATGAGTGAATGAACAAATGAACAGATGAATGAATGAACAAATGAACAGATGAGTGAATGAACAAATGAACAGATGAATGAATGAATGAACAAATGAACAGATGAGTGAATGAATGAACAAATGAACAGATGAATGAATGAACAAATGAGTGAATGAATGAACAAATGAACATATGAATGAATGAATTAACAAATAAAAATATGAATGAATGAACAAATGAACAGATGAGTGCATGAATGAACAAATGAATGAATGAATGAATGAATGAACAGATGAATAGATGAATGAACAAATGAACAGATCAGTGAATGAATGAACAAATGAACAGATGAGTGAATGAATGAACAAATGAACAGATGAGTGTATGAATGAACAAATGAACAGATGAGTGAATGAATGAACAAATGAACAGATGAGTGAATGAATGAACAGATGAGTGAATGAACAAATGAGCAGATGAATGAATGAATAAACAAATGAACAGATGAATGAACGAACAAATGAACAGATGAATGAATGAACAGATGAATGAATAAACAAATGAACAGATGAATGAATGAACATATGAACAGATGAGTGAATGAATGAACAAATGAACAGATGAGTGAATGAACAAATGAAAGATGAGTGAATGAATGAACAAATGAACAGATGAGTGAATGAACAGATGAACAGATGAATGAATGACTGAACAAATGAATGAATGGACAGATGAATGAATGAATGAACAAATGAACAGATGAATGAACGAACAAATGAACAGATGAATGAATGAACAGATGAATGAATAAACAAATGAACAGATGAATGAATGAATATTAGTGAGGCCAGTAAGACTGAAACGATGCTGGTTTGGAATTCTCCAGTAGCTGAGAAAAACATCTGAGAGTGATTTACATGACAGAAACTCAAGTCAAACCTGAATGAATGTCGTCCAGTTGAGGCGCCTGAACCTCGTCCACTGGGGGGGATGGATCTCTGCTTATCGACGGTTAGAATAATCTCATCTCACGTGATCTGAGAACAAAGACAGAACATTCAAATGCCGCTGCTCCAATAACTTTCTCCACTTCCTACAACCTCATCCCCATCTCAAACCGAAACAGCTGAGCCGTCTCCCTCCCCTGAATGCGCTGGTCTTAGATGACACCTGACATGGCAGACTTCAGACAAGATGACGGTGCAGCAGATGAACGAAGAAGAAACGAAGATGATTTGGATGACACAACAGCTAAGGCGAGGCAACTGATTAATCACACCTGCACGGAACGAAACATCCCTCGAATCGGAGGCAAAGAGGAAAACCGGGAGCACCAGCAGTACCACTGTGTTTCCACCACCACCACCACCACCACCACCACCACCACCACCACCTCCACCACTACCACCACTACTTCGAGGAGGAGGACGACGACGACGGAGTTAGCGCTCGGCCGGTGCGTCGTACTTGGTCATTCGGTTGTCACCTTCGCCAAAGCATCGTCGTCATCAACTCCCGCATCCTCTGGACACAAGATGCAGCAGCAGCAGCAGGACGAAGATGGAACAGCGCCATCCCCTCCCCTCCTCCTGCTTCTGCGGCTGCTGCAGCTGCTGGTCCAGTTTCATCCAATCACCTGCTTATCTGTTTCTGCCTTGCAGACATTGTTCGTTCCATGGCACTGCCTTTCTCATCGGCATCCCACCAATAACACCGCCTCCCTCTCAGCCTCCGAGGCAGATAATAGGCGGCGAGTCCACTGGATCGGCCGAGGGGTGAAAGGTGACAAAGCGTCCCGACGACGGAGCAAGCGAACGACGCATAATGAGAGACCAGCTTTCCTATCTGCAGAATTCTCTGCTGAGAATTATAGTTAATCTCCTCTGACAATGACGTCAATTGAGTCAACGACTCCAAGTGACTCAACGACTCCACTGACTGAGTCATATCCCGTGACACACTAGACTTGCCTCTCGTCCTTTGACAAATAGATTCTCAATTCCAACTCGATCAACGAATAATTCGACCCGAATCCCTCTGCGATTCCGTCGCCGATGCAGAGCCACGAAGTCGAAGACAGTCCACGACGACGACCACCACCACTATGTACCACCCCCACGACCACCATGAACCACCACCACGACCACCGTGCACCACCACCACGCAACACCACCACCGTCACCACCAAGCACCACCACGACCACCGTGCACCACCACGACCACCGTGCACCACCACCACGCAACACCACCACCGCCACCACCAAGCACCACCACGACCACCGTGCACCACCACCACGACCACCATAAACCACCACCACGACCACCACCGCCACCACCACGACCACCGTGCACCACCACCACGACCACCACCGCCACCACCACGACCACCACCGCCACCACCGCCACCACCACCACCGCCACCACCATGCACCACCACTATGGACCACGACGACCACCATGCACCTTATAAATCCAAGTGTGAGTCTGCGCAGAGAACGGAGGAAGGATGGCGAACACGGTTGAATGAAAGGAAGGAAAGACGGAAGAAAGAAACCGAGGAAGAACGAAAGAGTGAAGAATGTAGTAAGAAGAAATGGAGATTGGATAAAAGGAAAGCAGGAGCAGCAGTTGTTCAGGTGAGACAGAGAGCAGAGTCTACGGGTGCGAAGTTCAACAACTGACGACGAATTCACTGAAATCAGCTGAAATGACTTCGAAGAACGAAGGCGAACCTCAGCACAAGAACTGATCAATTGGTTCAAATAAGAAACCACTTGAGAAACATGAGATATTAAGTTCAACTGCAGCATGAATTCCGACTCTAATTACGACTCTTATCTACTCAAGTCTAGTCTGATGAATTCCAGATATTATCCGGATGCACATTAATCAATCGATGGCTGCTTCAAATGAAAACAACGTCAAACATGACGTTCCATTGCGCTGCGAACAGCCTTAATTCCTCGTCCAACTTCCATTCAGTCCGGATTTTCCCCCAATGACCCACTAATCTCTGTTCTGAAATTCAAAATCCAACTCCTGTTCGTTCTCATCCGGGTTCTTTTTAAATGCTGATCTGGTTTCAGCTGATGAGGGAGAGAAGCAGAAGGAAGCGGAGGAGAATAAGAGGAGAAGGAAAAGGAGGAGAAGGAAGCGGAGGATCAGCCGAGGAATAATTTGCCTAATAAAATGGAGCCAGAAATAAAAGCTGGAAGCAGTTTCCGTCATTCAGCCGAGGGTTGGGAGGAACGCGTCGTCGTCGTCCGAATGGATCGAGTCACATGCAATCACTGAGAGGCCAAGTCAGAGTCTGCGCCGCCCGCTGATGAAACGCACTCCACCAGCCATCCCTTCTCACCGGTTGCCGCCTCGGGGACCAACCTGTCTCCCCTACTCGCACGAATGGTCCCCTCCGAAAACACAGAGATGTCACAGTCGGCAGCAGCAGCAGCAGCAGCAGCAGCAGCAGCAGCAAAGGAAAACAGGAACCGCAGCACCGGACGAGAAGAGGAAGAGGAGGCGGAAGAGGAGGAGGAGGCTGCTGCTGCTGCTGGTGGTGGTGATATTGGACCATCAAACACCAGATCCAATTCTGGCAGCTTATTATATTGTCTCGAATCAAAGCAAACAATTGAGACATTCAATGCACGACCAATCAGAAATCTTTAATAAGGAATGTCCAGATGATGACGACGACGGCGATGATGATGACGACGACGGCGATGATGATGATGACGGCGATGATGACGACGACTAGAGCGACCGACCGAATGACTGAGTCTGTGATGAGCAACTGTTTCAATCTGCGAGGAGCAGCAGCAGTCGTCTGCAGAGAATGACAACACATCGCAGGAACTGTGCGTGGTTAAGAGATAACCATCTGGACATTTATATAGCGCCAACGAGATGCACTGCTTAATGATATCCTATGGTTGCCAGGACCCTTTTCGTCAACCTTACATAAAGCCTCATCTTGCGTGTATAGCGCCTTCTGAAACATCGGAAAGGAGACCTGCACACTCATTACATTGGACTGAATTCATCACAAATTCATTACGGTAGATCATTTGGATTTTAATGTGGCCAACAGTACCAGCCAAATTGTGTTTTCTCTTCAGCATCATGAAAAGGGAAACCGCTTCGAATCTCCGGCACAATTCAACCAGAATTCAAACACAAAAAGAAATCAAAACAATAAATCTATGAGATTCGTTTTAAATAAGATTTTCGTGTCGTTGCTGTTTCTACTCAAACAGATCCAATGGTCGAGAAAATATCAGACATTTGCCGAAATATTAGTAATTAAGTGAATAATTCTCAGACTATAGGATTTTTAAAGCAAGGCAGTCGGACAGGGTCAACAACAGTGGCAAGTCGGGCAGAATCCTAGAATCTTAGACAATCAGACACTGTTTGGGTTGGCCTGAAATTTGACCGTGAGTCAAACAAGATCCATTTAACTGACGTCGACTGCTACACACAGACACGATTCCTTCCCAGTCTAGACACATCGGCAAAGACTGAAGAAGGGTTTTCTTCAGCTGGCTATAAATAGACACTCACCCATTTCAGACAAAAATCAAAGTTCGTTTCATATCCGAAATTCGACCTTCTGTTCAATAAACGAAGAAAAGAAAAATGAAAATATCCAAAGCAGACGAGTCGCACTCGGAGAAAACAGACCAACTGGAAGACGACGACGACTACGACGACGATGCTGCTCCTCAATGGCGTGAATCTTAGGAGAGAAGAGGAAGACATGGACGGAGTGGCCAGAGGATCATCCTCTTCCACCAACAACCACCCGAAGAAACCGACGGCCCTCTGTCTATATAACCAGACGTCACGAGATGAGGCCTTCGAACACCACACGCACTCCCGACACAACTGATACACGATGCCCAGCGCATATTACATAGGCACGGCTCATTACATTCGCAGGGCGCATTAGGCCTGGCTTCTGCCTGGCGTCCAGGGAACAGCAGGACCTCCTCCTCCTCCACCAGTCAAAGACCAAATGGGGGAAGCGTAACATTCACTCCATCCAACCAGAACTCCTTCTACTGAATGCTAAAGAGTCCAAGAATGCGGGCAGTTGTTAGGAAGTTGTAAACATCTCCAGTTGGCTACACCTGCCCTGGCATCATGTTTCTTAGAAACCCGACTCCACCGCTTCCAATTAGACCGTCTCACAGGTGAGTCCAGGCGGAGAGAGAGAGAGAGAGAGAGAGAGAGAGAGAGAGAGAGAGAAGAGAGAGAGAGAGAGAGAGAGAGAGAGAGAGAGAGAGAGAGAGAGGGGACATGCCGGGTCTTTGTTCTTCTCCCTCAATAGAAAGACCTCCAACTGAAATGCCAAGTGGCGCCTGCAAAGAATATTCCGGAGATTAGGGGAGACACCAGAACAATCCCGTCTTTCTTCCCTCTATTAATAGTTAACTGAATTATGTGGTTGCTCCAAAACAGCAACAGCTGCAACGGCATGAAAAAACCCCGCATACCCCCCCCTACACAAACAGCTCAGCCGTCGAGAACTACCTCTGTGGGGTGGAAGAAGAGGATGACCCCATTGGAGAGGCCACCGCTCTGTTCGGCTGCATTTCCACAACAATCACGTCGAATTTCAATTTGACTAAGGACTGACTGACGTCCTGTGCATCGTTACAGTGGCGCTATAGAAGTTCTCAGAGTGGATGCGATTAGATCAGCCTTTGAAGCGAGTCAAAGTAGTTACTAAATGAATCTAATCAACACAACACAATAGAACAACAGGCATGAAAGTCTCCAACAGTTGCAACCAATCAAACATCGCTGAAAACGGTCTTCTAATGCATCCTGTTTAATACTAACGGCACCAGCAGCACCAGCACCAGCACCAGCAGCAGCAGCAGCAGCAGCAGCAGCTTTTGGGTGGATTGAAGTTGACGGTCGGTGCTTCAAAGGGTCACCAGATGTCGCGATATTCACCAGCACAAACTGGGCAAAATGAGAGGTCAATCAAAGGTCACTGACCAGCAGTCACTGACTGCGATAGGGGAACGGATACCTGAAAGGCATCACGCTGACCTCGTCCACTACACCAACCCTGACACTGACCAGTGCCTGATCACATGCATACACCGATACACAAACAGATACACTTTGGATGCGCAAATACTCTCAGGTGAGCACACACACACACACACACACACACACACACACACACACACACACACACAGTGACAAACAGCACAGAGGCGCATGGCAACTGACCCAAATGAGAAGTAAAGTCTGTCGTCACAAAGTCTCATTTATAGAAATACTGTTTCCATCTTTCTGGCGCTATCTCTTCTTCCTATTCCCAGCAAATTCAGCTTCACGATCAAAAACATTGGAAAATGAATTAAAAAGCTGCCAACTGAGATATCTACACATTCAACTCAAATAGCTGAGTCAATCTCTTTGGATCCTAAATGCTGGTGGTCCAAGATCACATTCGTAACAACCAGGGACCAGCATTCGATCCTACGGAAACATTTGCAAATTCAACATACACACATGCCCGGTATTGAGTGAATATCAAACAGTTTTAAATTTAAGCATATTATTAAACAACTGCCGAAGTATTTCAGCAATAAAAGAATTACACGTGTCAAAGCTAAAGAAGCAAAAGACTGTACATAGTTAAAATGCAAACCCAATAACCTAATGGATATTGTCATCAGATAGGAAACGCTACGGAAGAAACCACACAAACACACACACACACACACACACACAAACACACACACCATGGAGGAATTCAGAGGCAGAGGAAGAGACCATTCATAAAACCACAATGAAAAGATATTGGAATCAAGATATTATCACGTTTCATCAAAACAAGATGCTTTACGACCAGGCGACGTCAAAGAGGCAAACAGCAAATGGCTCGACTGCCATCCATAAACAGCTTCATAGAATCAGAAATTGAGGTCAGCGGGTCACATGAATCACGTCGCCATATTCGTCGATGACGTCGGTCGCCCATAACTGACCTAAAAACTAGAGTCAACTGGGGTCAACTGGGGTCAATCAGGAACAATATGTTCTGACGGGTTACAGCAGTAAAGAACGGAACAAAGGTTTACAGATAATAACAGCACACGTTCTGTTGGTTACAGGGTTCGAACAGAGAAAGAGAGACAGAGAGACAGAGAGAAAGAGACAGACAGCCAGACAGAGACCAAAAGACAGAGACAGACAGAGACGGAAAGACAGACAGAGAGAATGAGTCAGACAATCAAAAAGAGACAGACAGAAAGAGAGAGATGGAGAGAAAGAGAGACTGAGACAGAGAGACATAATCTGTGAGACAGACAGACAGACACACAGGCAGACAGACAGACAGACAGAGACAGACAGAGAGGAGCTGAATGGTGGCGATGAGGAAGAGCCGAGTGACATATGAGGCACTTGTGACTTGAAATGAGTTCCAGTCTCATTGCATCGTCTCTCAAGAGCTCTTCTCAGCATCAGCAGCCACAGTAGCAGCAGCAGCAGCAGCATCCAGTTCAAATGCCAATGCCAGTGTTGACAATTTATCAATTAGGCGTCCATTTGCACAGCACAAGTGCATGCACGAGCGACCGATGAGCCTCCCTCGTTCGCCGCTCACAATGGACCCGAAGACCATCAAAACACCAAAAGAGCCCCAACACGATGAAGACAACGACTAGGAGGAGGAGGAAGACGAGGAGGACGAGGACGAGGAGGAGGAGGAGGAGGAACGATAAGCGAGCCGGAAGGGGACAGACAGACAGCACCAGGGCTCTCTCCTCCCTTGGCCGCCAGGCAAAAATGTTAATGGCCAAATCCCTCGCAATTAAGTCTGTATTTGCCCGGAGTAAACACGCTTCTCGGCAGAGCCCTAAGGCAGCTGGCAATTGTCATGGACACCCGGAAACAAAACCCAGACAGACAGACAGACAGACAGACAGACAGACAAAGAGGCAAACGCAGACAGCCGGCAAAATGAGACGTACGCAGACAGACCAAGAGACATCTGCAGATAAACATCACTTTGCCCTCTCTGTCTCTGTGTCTGTCTCTGTGTCTGTCTCTGTGTCTGTCTCTATCTGTGTCCTCTTATTCGACACCAAGACAAGCACCAGCACCAGCACCAGCAGCAGCAGCAGCCCTACGTAGAGCAAGTTCTTCACAGCACAGAGCATCATCGTTCCTTCTGCAGCTCCCGCCTCAGTAACCAGCCAGCCAGCCAGCCAGCCATACTTCCAAAAGGCCTCAGGGCTGTTCAGCATCAGCAACCACCATCAGCTCACCAAAGATGTCTTCATCCACAGGAAATGAAAAACTGACTTAGGACATCAGCAGCAACGAAGCAGTTGGTATGAGAAGCCCTCAGCCGAGGCCAGAGAAAATGGGTGGGAAGGAGTCGGAAAAGCAGCAGGGCCTCTGGAGACAGAAGTAATGACGATTTTCAACAGATCAGACCAGTGAGCGAAAATCCTCGGCTGAACTGCTTCTGCAGATTCTAGCTATACAAAGAGAATATGTCGCCGTCTGTGCGACAGCAGACACCCCTTCAACTGTCCATCCATCCATCCATCCATCCATCCACCCATCCATCTATCTCTCAGTCCCATCCGTCCCTCCATCCTCACCCACCCACCCATCCACCCACCCTTCCATCCATTGATCTATTCAGTGGTAACACGTGGAAAGGCAAGAGGAACGAGTTTCATTCTTCGCTAACTGGCTGCGATGTGCCAGAAACAAGTAAGAACATAACGGAGGATGAAGGGTATAAGCATCACCATCACCATTCACAGAAGCACCACCACCACCAGCAGCAGCAGCAGCAGCAGCCTACTAGTGACACGGGACAACATCAGAGAACGAGACTGACAGAAATGAAGATGGATGCTCTTGTAATTGGCTGCTCATGCATAAATTACTATACTTTGTCAATGGTCATCATAATTCGCGCTGCCTCGTCGCAGGTATCATGGCTGACGTTAACAAGCCAGGTAGGAGACACCCAGTCAATCACTGCGCCTCTCCTCCGCCTCCTCCTCCTCTTCCGCCTCTTCCTCCTCATCCTCTACCCACCCAACAGTCCATCCATCTCCATTTCAACTGATTCGCCTCTCAACGACCGACCGCAACACGACCATCGTCACGACGACTCGTAATAGCCGTGTGTCGTCATTATGTGTGTCCCTTCCTAGTCCTGGTTCCACTCTTCACGGCCCACGCACCGCCGTCCGATGCCACTCCTCCTCCTCCTCCTCCTCCTCCTCCTCCTCTGCAGCCGCCGCCCTCACCGCTGCCACTCCCAATCATCGTCTAATTCGCTCTGTCATGCCCCCTCCCTATCGCCCGAAAGAACTTTCCAATCTCACGAAACGATCATTACGTCCAAAGCCGGACATCATATGCAGCTGCACTCGTATCAATATGATTATTATTATTATTATCATCAGATCTCGACAGTCGGTCCATCCAAGGCACCCGTTCTTCTGCTAATAAAGCAAACCATGGAAACGGTAGTAAGTAAGTAACAGAAGAGGCGTCGCTGGAGCAGCTGCAACCCTGAACATGCCACATGAAAACGGTCAGTATGTTTCCGCTAGGAACGAATCCCAATCTCCTTACAACCTGCACAGATCTCATGGCTCACCCACCCCCACCCCGGGGGGGGGGGGAGGAAACCCGCAGAATCTGATTGAGAACCATCTTCCCCAAAGACTGACTGATTCGAATGCAGTGTGTAAAACTGGTTTGGATTCAGAGGATGAAGAGAGTCTGGGACAGAGTTGAAGTTGTTCCTCAGAGAAACGACTGATGAAGACCAGCAGAACTGAAGAATCTGAAAGCAACGGGAGAAAACTCAACATTAAGGATAAAACCATGAGAGCAGAGTCTGATAAGAAGAGCTTGACTCTAACCACGACGAGACCTACAGAGGACGAGATGAGAAACAGAAAACAGACAGACAGAGACAGACAGAGGCAGACAGAGACAGACAGAGACAGACAGAGGCAGACTGAGACAGACAGACACAGAGGCCAAGGGCAATCAGAAGACTTTGTCACAGGTAGGTCTTATCAACCCACCACATCCAGACCAATTCCCAGATGGCCACAACACATCGGCTGTCGGATAATTCATTCCAGATGTCAGGCAGACACACACACACACACACAGGCAGCCACCAAGTTCCGGATCAGGAGAGGTCAAGTTCCAGTTCCTCCCGGCTTCCTCTGCCGCCAGCAAGGGCAGCTAATGAGGCCACCTGTAGAGACACCTTAACAGACCCAGCTACCCGCATGTCGAAGAAACCATCTGTACTGTTGTTGGTCCAAACGCCTCATCAGGCTCAAACACTAAGCCGTCTCTGAGCACAGCCGACACGCGAAGTGATTTCGTTATTTACATTTGCAATGTTTTATTCAGTGTTTGGAGCAATAAACTAACTTACTTACTTACTTACTTTCTTACTTACACTCAGTCCATGACTAAATGGCCGGGTATACACGTAGGCCTTGGACAACATGTTGGCTTTTCGAAGGCGAGGCGAGTATCGAAGGCAGGTGGCAAGGAGCGACCATGATCAAATCCAGGCAGCAGAAGCGACATCTATAGCCCGGTTACCTGTGGTTTAATTAACGCCCGGCCGTGCGGTGATGACCGTTACATCCCTCCGTCTGTTGAAATATTTCGCAAGAGAGGCTGCGATTGGCGATCCACAGCTGAGAGGAGGGATGTGCGGATGACCGATGGAACAGCCTAAGCGACTGATGAGCACGGAAGGCAGCGACGACGGCTACTCTCACCTGAATTGATATACACCTGTGAAGGCACACCTGAGCCGTTGACAGACAGGCAACCTGGCCACTGGCAAATCAGAGCCAGCCGCTCTTACCCTCCGCCGGCGCTTCAGGCAAATGATTGGACCAATCAGTAACAATCAGCCGATCGAATGACAGCCGACGGAACATCTTTCCCATTTCTAAGGCGGCTTTGCGAAGAAGCACTCGCCGCGACAGTCTGGTCATACACTGTTTGGGGTAAGGTACGGTCGACACCAACGGCCTTGGCAGCCATCAGGTGTCGCTAAGCATTTGATTTCCATGGCCAGTCATCCATTAAATGAAGCCGAAATTGCAACAGCATAAGAACAAGTAATGGCAGCTCATCCTACTAAGCGCAGAATCTTCTGTCCGTTCTACTATAGTTGCAGTTTATAAATGTCAACATGTAAGAAAAGACAGATTCTCTCAAAGTCATGGAATAAATCACTGTTTTTAATCTGGATGTCGGTCAAACAAAACAGAATCCTACAAAGTCAGAGGCTGGTGAAAGAAACATCGTCAGGTCTGTCATTTCGTTGGATTCCTGGCTTCTCTGCTTCGAGCTTAAAGCCACAAGTAGTTCAAATTTGCATAAATAATCAGCACTGCATCACCTCCTGTGGGTAACACCTCTTGTCGTTAAAACCTCTGTGGGTAGATGAAATGTGAAACCCTTTTAGACATCGCTTAACTGAAACAATGTATTTGGCATTTAATCATCTGGAGAAGTACTGAAGGCTCTGAAGGAAAACGTGGGGCTCCAGTTGCACCAGATAGATGCAGAAAATGGCAATCACGAACTTACGACAACTACAAAATATGAGCACAAAATCTCTGCAGTGTAACTAATCGTAAAAGATGGAAGGATGAACGGAACAAAGAAGACTATGATCCAAGATATCAGCAAGTAGTCTGCTTAAAAAGAACCGTTTTATCAGAGACATGGAAGACTTTATTTAGATCCAAGAGCCAACACACATATCCAGGGATACTAAGTCAGGTCAATGACCACAACAGGTGCTCTGCCAAAAGCACAGAACTCAAACCCCATATCAGAAGAACTGTTCGTTTGCCAGGAAACCTTAAGATGTGTGTTATCCATAAAGAGTGTGTTTTCCAAGGTGACCAAACTGTCCTTGGCAACAAGTGATTGAAAGCAGCAGAGGACGAGATGATCAGATCTTATGACCTGCTGGATTTGATGGAGGCTGACCTTTTCAGCATCTAATGGCTTCAGACTGGCATAAAGTGAGATTCCGTGAATACAGAAAGCCAGAAGAAAGGCTGATGCAGAGATAATGGAAGCTGGCTCTATGAGAATCCACTCGAAAACTGGAACATGTCTAAATTGTTTTCCTACTCCACAGAGCATCAGACGTTTATCACAACAACAATAACAACAACAACAACTCACAGATACTGAACCGCTGACCCGACACAACGACAACATCGATGATCCGTTCATCAGCCCCCCAGCATCTCTAGAACTGATCCGCTGCTGCCGAAGATGACTGGACTCGGCTGATAGTAAGTAAATAGGTAGGTAGGTTGGTTGGTAGGCAGCTAGTTTGGTAGGTAAGTAAGTAAATAAGTAAGTACGTAAGTTAGTAATTAAGTAAGCAAGTAAGTAATACATTTGTGAGCATGCCATATGTCCATCGCTTGATAGAACTTCTTAGATGAGATCTAAAAGACACTGAATAGCAGTCCAACCTGTTTACCGCATCTTCTAAGACATCTCGGCGATCATTCGGATGCAAAGCAGGTGTAGGTTGTTATGCGTGCATCTCAGCAACGCTCCAAAGAAGAGGACGGACGAACATCGTCGTCAGATGGAGCAAAGGGCTTCCGTAGTCAGACATCAGTGGAGCCAGTTAGAGCAGAGGAACCCAAGTCAACAGCTGAGTCACATGGCTCAGTCTCAGCTGCTCGGCTGACAGACGAGGCCAGATAACCCCAGGGGAAGGGGCCGCTTCACCATCACCACCATCCGTAGCAGCATCGGCTCGATGAGGTGGGTCAACCCCAGTGGCTTACATACAAAGGTAGATGCAGGTCTAGCGCAGGCTGCCGCTGCTGCTGCTGCTGCTGCTGGTGCGACCCTGCTATCAACACCTGGTTCTCATCAGTGCCATAGCCACCCCCACCACCACCACCTCCGCCTGCATCAGCAGCCGAAGCACCATCTTAGCCAGATAAGGCGCGTACCTGATAGGCACCTTTTCACCTTCAGTCGCTCCAGCTATACCTTAATTGACTGCTGTCAAAGCAGCTGAACCTGGCGTTGACTCCGACCGGCCCCCCTTCCCTCCCCCCTCACCACTTCCACTCCATGAGGCAAAGACCTCTCTCTTTGCGAGAGGAAATAGCAAACATACCACCAACCAATCATTAACCTTTAAAACATAAACAAACTTCAGCCAAATCCACATTAACAATTCCACAGCCACAAGTTCTCAAGAAATGGTTCCGATAGGATGGTATTACAAGAAGTACTAGCAGCTAAAATACGGTGATATTAGGAGAAGCATTAGCAGTTAAAAGAGAATGATACTGGTAGGAATATTAGCAGTTAAAATAGGAGGATATTCGGAGTTTTAGCAGTTAAAATAGGATGATATTTGGAGTATTAGCAGTTAAAATAGGAGGATATTCGGAGTATTAGCAGTTAAAATAGGATTATATCAGGAGTTTTTGCAGTTAAAACAGGATGATATTTGGAGTACTAGCAGTTAAAATAGGGTGATATTAAGAGTATTAGCAAATAGGATGATATTAGGAGTAATAGCAACTAACCTAGGATGATATTAGAAGGAGTATTAGCAGTTAGGATGATATTAGAAGCATTAACAGTTAAAATAGGATCATAGTAGGCGTAATAGCAGGCAAAATAGGATCATATTTGGAGTTTTAGCAGTTAAAATTGGGTGATAGTAGAAGGGTGTTAGCATTGCAAATAGGGTTATATTAGGAGCACTAGGAGTCAAAAATATGATGATATTAAGAGTAGTAAGAGTTCAAATAGCATAAAATATGTATTAGGCGTTAAAATAAGCGGACAGAATCTCTGAATGACTGAAAACAATGAACCCCGTCTCAAATACACAGATTCTGATTTATAAAACCAGTCAACTAAGCTCTTATTTACACAGTGTTCTGTTCACAGTTCAAGGTCGCCCTGTTTGCAATTTCCACTTGAGAGATCGTAGCATAATAAGGTTTGGTCTTTCACAATGATCTGTGGAACATACATACCTATCTGCAGAACATGACGATGACGACGACGATGATGATGAATTGTCCAGTAAGTAAGGAATAAAAACTGGAATGACATTTTCTGTGGAATGAAGCTGGAATGCATAGACGGCTGTGCAAAAAGCCCATGCGATTTGATTTATCCGCAAAATCTGTAGCCAACTGTGCCCTTTGCTAGTAAAAGGTTACACTAATATTAGGGCCAATATAAATGAAAAACAGACTTCTGTCGATACTATTAAGTGTATGCGGGCGAAGACGACACAACCCGTACGTGCATCCGCCAATAATTTAGGCCCCTATCGCATTTATAATCTCCGATAATCTGCCGCAATGTTTTCGAATCTTCCTACAAACAAAATCGCGATTAGCCTTGAACACTGTTAAATTTAAAATTATCGACACGTTAGAAATAATGATGCAGAATAACGTAAAATGAAGTTATTGTGAAATAAGATAACTTACCAAAAACGAAATTGGCGACAACATCGCAAAGTTGTGGTTGAACGCAGCGTCCTCGTTTAGTCAAGTTGGACACCAGACGCCATCTAACGCCTGTTAAAGTAACTCCAGATCCAGCTCATGTAGCATCAGACTGTTTACACGCAGCTGCACCATGCAACCGTTGCTTAACTTAATTAGTCGATAAAACAGTATGTGCTTGGTTTTAAAAATAAATGTTCTAATGAAATGCAGTGTAAACTTTCCATTTCTCTCAGCGCTCCGATTACTGAATTCATTTAGCAAAACTGCGTGAATTACTCTACAAAGTTTTGACTTACTTGCATACTTACTTTAGGGAAATCAACACAAGGGGTGGATTTAATTCGATGTCATATTCACACGTGTGCGGAAATGTAACACTAATATGCATCTATGGTTCTGTTGGTTGCTTTATGTGCAGAACATTTCAGAAAAGATTCAGGACATGTCTGAAATGCTTGTTTAACCGTTTTCGCTCGATAGCAAAATCAAGAATATGAAAGAAAGAAATGGAACGCGATTTGAGAAGCAATTCTTTGAAATAGCAACAGAATGTTATCCTGTGTGATAGCTGAAAACATCATGATAGGGTAAATTCTGAATGGCCTACGCTATAAAATTATAGTTGTGCCTAGAACCAGCCAAACATTTTAAGAACGGAACTGGAACCAGCGTATAAGCTGCATCCTTGAAAGAGCTAATAATAGACTGTCTAGCTTGTCAGCGGCTGAAAAAATAAGCTCTTATAATACTTCATAGCTCTGAGAAAAGCGGGATGAAACATTGCTTGTGAATTTTGATAGGGCAGATGCTGCAGCACCACAAGGATCAATCTTCATTAAAATTAGAAACAGCAAAAGGAGAAGCACGTCTGTGAATAAACTGGTTTCTGCGACTTAACTTTCTCTGCTTTTCGCGTCTTTTGTTGGGCGCTGTAGAAATCTCGGAATTACAATTACGATTACGATTAACTACAAAATGACGATGCATATCATAACGATAATGATGACGACGAGGAGGATTAGGAGGAGGAGAAGGAGGAGGACAGAATGACAGTGGTGACATAAATGTAGGTTTTTGTAGGTAGATTTTATTCGCTTGCCTTGTAATCTTTCAACAACTGAGTTCGTACGTAGTTCGACTGCTGACTTCCAGCGGATTTAACTTGATTTGGGCTGAGAGAACAGACAAGCTAATATTTTGTGAAATGGTTTCGGTTGTCAGTTGGTGGAAGCGAAATCTTGTTTTAAATTGTAATTCTGTTAACTAAAGTCATGTCTGGATCTAAGAAAGTCTGCATCGTTGGATCTGGAAGATGGTTGGAAGATTTTATATGCTGGAAATTTAGTTGGCATTTCAATGGATCCGTCTCAGTAGAACCGGTTGTAGAAAGCTATAGAGGTTAAGTTCGTCGGTGCATGTAAGGTCATAGCCTTGACCCCTTGGAACTGATCGCCGGTTTCTATTTCTTCGTGATCCCGGGACGCAGTTAGGCCCCTCTTACGTTGCCCATGATTCGGATTTTGGGGTCATGGGAGACCTGTAGGCTAGGCCGGACACCATCCTATTAGGCACTGATCTGCTACGTGACAACATGCACTGGCTGCCCGTTCCTCCTTGGATCACCCAAAAAACTGTGCTTAATCACAAACCAGGCTGTGGATGGTCTTATTCCGGACTATACTTCCGACTTGTGCATTCGAACAACCAGAAACAACAAGAACACAGCGTTGCGGTCCTCATCGAGGAATCATCCGCGGTCTTTCACGAGTTTGGCAAACGTTCCTTCTCTGTCGCCGAACCCATTGTGTGTAACAGTCTTTCTGACCACGTGACGAATGCCCCATCCCTGGACACATTCAAGTCACGGCTCAAGACATCTTTTTAAGATATCTTATGACCGTTGTGGATTTTTGAACTCATGTACAGCACCCTTTTCTTCTGCCTAGGCCGAGTTATGGCGCAATATAAATTGTCTTATTACTATTACAGTATGCCAAGAGTCTGTTAATTTTGGCAAGCATATGACACATTGAGTTTAGTTAGATTAGATTAAGTAAGTAAATAAGTATATTCTTTATTAACCAATAGCTAATCGCACATTGCTTTACAAGTACTTAAGAACACAAGAAAAACTTAATATGCATACAACATCCAACATTAGATTTAGTTAGGTGTTGTCTTTTGTGACAGGGGTTCTGTAATTGCAAAGATTGTTGGACATAATGTCCTTCAGGATTCCTTGTTTTATCACCACGTACCACTCTGGGTTAACGAGGAACTCTTCAATGGCCGAAAACTCACAGAAATCATCAACTGCAAACACGAAAATATCAAATATCTTCCTGGCTGCCAAATACCACCAAACGTGGTAAGTCGGCAGCTGATGATGCTGTAGCCTATGTGGTTATTCAGTTTAATGAAATTATGTTATTTGCTTTTCTGTATATAGGTATTAAAAAGTGGGGCTTTCCTGGGAAACAAACAGCGCAACCCAGTTGGCCTTGGAAGTGCAGATGCGATTTGCTTTAGTTGGGGAGTAAATTAAAATCTTGTGCATTCTTTAATTGTCAGTTTTCATTTGAAATTGTTTTTCATTACTTTGCCTCATATACAGTAATCTGAGGCATGAAATGAAGATCTGTTTTGTTTTCTTTTGTTCTTGTTGAGGTTGCGATCGCTGACCTGGAGGTGGCGACAAGAGAGGCAGACATTCTTATCTTTGTTGTTCCATATCAGTTCATCAACAGCGTCTGTCAGAAGATGCAAGGCAGAATTAAGCCAACAGCAATCGGCATTACCTTGATCAAGGTAAAACTTGAATGTCTTTATTTGCTGGAACTTTCTGTGTTTCCTTCTACTCTCGATCTCGATCTCTCTCGTTGTTTCTCTGAGGTATTTTCCATTTCACATAAATAAAAACTTTCAACGACAAAAGAAATTCACATCCTGTATGTATTTTTCTCTTTCAAACAAAAGAAATAAATATGTGATCCTTGATTCAGAAGACGGCAGATGCCAGTGCTTACAAGTTGCCAAATTGAAACAAACTATATTACTCTCTGTACATCGAGTGGAAAACTGTTACAGAGAGGACCAGGTGATCAGAGCTCACATCATTAAGTTAGGTTTATGGCTGTGGAATGATTCAAAGGAGACAGAAATCATCATTAAAACCAAGGTTCACAGAGGATTTTAGAAGTGCAGCCATTTGATCTGTCATTGGGTTAAAGCTTAGTTTCTGAATAGGACAAGAGTTTCTTTGAATGAGAGTAACTCTGGTTATAACCTAGTCAGCCAGTGCTGATGTTTTGATGAGCCTCCTGCCAGGGAATCGTGTTAACTTACGCTTGTTCTGTTATTTTCAGGGTCTGGACGTTGAACAGGGTCATCTCGACCTGATATCAAACGTGATTCGTCGGACACTAAGCATCGAATGTGCTGTTCTGATGGGTGCAAATGTTGCACCTGAAGTGAGCATCGAATGCTTCTGTGAGGCAACCATAGGTAACATCGGTTCTATACTTCTCTGTTCTTCATTCGATTTAGCAGATAAATTTAGTTGTAGTGTTTGGATTGACTGAAAGGCTTAAGACGAGGCTGCTGCTGCTGCTTCTGCTGCTTCTGCTATGCTGGTCTTGAAGCCTCAGTCTTTGCCCTTGAAGTGAAGAATGTTGGACGTCAGTTAACTCTACAAAAACAAACAGAATGAAGACTGCTATCGGAATCGGAATCGTACACTCAAGATTTCTACAGTGCCTGATGAAAGCCTTGTCGTGGGAACAAGCTTATTCACAGGCGCTCAGTCAAATAAAATTAATGGGCAAGAAGGGTTCGGTTCCAGGTCAAGATTCAAGAGTCAAGCAGACAGGCAGGCAGCTATGGTGGGGGTGATCTGCAGGATAGATAAGGGGAAGAAGAGGAATCAGTTTTGAGTGGAAGACCTGCACAGAAGTTGAATGAAACATGATTTGAAAAGGCAGAGTAGCCAGATGTTTCAATTCAGAACAGGTTTCATTTCCATTTATGTGGTCATCAGTTTCTTGTTGGTCATTTAAAAGATATTTATGTTTTGTGAAATGTTGTCTTGATAGGAAATTGTCAGTTGTTAAATGAGACATTTTCTGTGCTTTGACGTCTGGTCAGGTTGTAAAGATGAGCAAATGGGACTGACATTAAAGAAACTCTTCCAGACTCCGTACTTCCGTATCACTGTCGTTCCAGATGAGGAGACGGTTGAACTCTGTGGAGCACTTAAGGTACTTCATTGACTTTTCCAGCCAGTCTTTGCTTTCTCCTCTTCCTCCATCTCCTCCTTTCTCTCCTTCTTCTTCCATCTGCCTTTTCCTTCCCATCCACCTCCATCTGGTCCTGGAGTTTACGAGTATGTTGGTTGTCGTTTGAATTGGTAGGAGATTGTGTTTCTCGCTGCTCTTGTGGCCGATGGCTTAGGTCTAATCGCCAACACTAAGGCCGCCATTGTACGACTTGGTCTTATGGAAATGATCCAGTTGAGCAAACTGCTTTACCCAGGTGAGTTAAGCAACAGTGCTTTACCCAGATCAGTTAAGCCACCGGTTAAAATCACTTATGTAAATGAGTGAATGGATGTTTACGTTAGCATTTGGCTGCCATCAGGCAATTACTTCAAGTCTATCTCCTTCATATCAACTGGTAGAACATAAAGTTGAAAAAATTGTCTACAACATTTTAATACATTTAATGGAAAAGATGCTGATAATATTTGAGCAAAGAATAGAGTGAAAGACTTGTTTTTTTGTTTTTCTTCTTGCTTTAGGAACTCGTGTTGAGACGTTTATGCAGAGCTGCGGTGTGGCTGACCTCATAACGTCTTGCTACAGCAGCGGAATGCAGGTCTTGGCCGAGGCTTTTATTAAGGCCGGAAGTGACTCTGTAAGCCATCGTCTTCACAGCTGTCTTCATGCATTCATGTTAAGCCAACTCCTTCATGACGATCTGCTTCTGACTGTTTTTCTCGGCTAGAAATCCAAGTTACATTCAGAGGAATATTCTGCTGTGTAGATCTGTGCAGAGAGAATTTCTCGTAGGGAGACTATAAGCTGATGAGTGCAGGAGAAGCAGAGCTCAGGCTTTGCTTATGCTCCATGCTGCCCTTCAGAACGTGACTACAATAAGCCTGACTCTTGGATCTTGATCTGGAACCAAACCCTTCTTGCCTCAGTTGCCTGTCGATTTTGTTTTGACTGAGCGCCTGTGAATAAGCTGGTTCCCTTGACTTGACTTTCGTTGGGTGCTGTAGAAATCTCAGGTTTACGATAAGCTGCACCAGCTGAAGTCCTAAGACAGTTCTGTTTTGCTTTGCTATACATCTGACCGCTAGTAATGATCATCCACTGAACATGTAGATTATTCCAGTTTACATGTAATACATATGCTCAACATTTTCACCATCTGATGGCCCTCGTTGTCACAGGTCTTTGTTCGTTCAGCCAAGCCTTCTATTGTCTTAGTGTTCTGATCTGTTGACGTGATGTTGCAGGAGATTGCACATATGGAGTTGGTGGTTCTTGGTGGCAGGAAGCTCAGTGGTCCACCTGCGGCCAAAGAAGTAAATGCAGTCCTTAAGAAGATGAACCGGGAACACGAGTGAGTCGTTCAAATCAGTAAATCCATCAATTAAGCCAGTCAGTAAAAGGAATTGGTCAGTCGGTTTACTTGTGGTGGCAAAATGACTGCTTCTGGTGCAGCATAAGTCGTGAGCTACTTCAGGGGGACTTGCAGGGTCACTGGGTCAGTTGCAGTGACTGAGCTTTTAGCAGTCTGTAGATGTGTGAGAAATGTCAAGTGGCATTCAGTCATAGGGAATAAAACATGTTCAGTTCAGTGCAGTGACTTTGAGCTCTTGACCGTTCGGTCACTCAGAGCACCTCCTCAAGATTCTTTACTGAGAAGCGCTTTCCACTTGGCTGTCGCTGAAGCATCTTTGATTTCTAGACGAGCTTCGTATAATCGTAACCATAAAATCGAGATTTCTACAGCGCCAACCAGCTTATTCTGAGTCGCTCAGTCAAAACAAAATCGATAGGCAGGAAGGGTTTGGTTCCAGGTCAAGATCCAAGAGTCAAGCAGGGAGATAGTCGAATGGCTCTGAAGGATGCTGTTTGGGATTGGAGTGGAAAGTGAGATGCCATCTTTTGATGTTCTTCATTGGTAGAGAATGTTTTATGACTGTTTTAGGTTTCCTTTGTTCACAGCCGTCTATCACATCTGTACGGGTGAATTGGCTCCCGAACGACTCATAGATCGCCTCAAGAGCCATCCAGCCCACGAGTAGATGACCGTCCATCCATCCAACCTTCGGTCATGTTCGTGGTAGAAGGCCCAGGGGCCAGGGGTGCCAGGCAGGACAAGACTACCTGTTGAAGCTTTTAGAATTCTTTTCTATGACAGAATTGCATGAAGCTAAATGTGGTTTCATGTTAAGCTTTATTAGGACCTATGGGCTTTCATAACTGGGATTTTCTCCATGCGCTGGTTGGGTTAGGTCTAAACAGCCGTAAGTGGCTTTGGCCTCGTCAAATACACATGCCTGACCTCTGACCTAACCTAGAAAACATACAATGTGATGAACTGCGGAATCTCACCAATTGCTTAAATGCTCCAGCTGTTGTTTGGTCTTTACTCTTCAGGCATCTGAGGAGGAGATGCACTTAGACCGATAGCCATGCTGGCCAAGTGCCTGATGATGACGTTGATGATGACGATGATCCTAATGAAGCCTCCATTTAAAGCTGGTGAATGTGTTGGTGGATGCAGTTGCTGGTATTTTGCTCCACTGGATGTGTGTGTGTGTAGGTGTGTGTGTGTGTGTGTGTGTGTGTAGGTGTAGGTGTGTGTGTGTGTAGGTGTGTGTGTGTGTGTTCATGAAGCGTTGTGCTGATATTGGTGCTCTAAATTAACGACGTTTCCAGAGAACTCATCTGGAACGGACGCTGCTTTTGAGAATCCTTTCTCAGTTCTATTCATGGTTTCCATTTGTCCTTGGAGTGTTTCCATCACTCATGACTTTGAGTGTGTAAATCTCTTTAAAGTATCAGCTGAATATATTGATCGATTGATTATTTATAGACCTCTTTACCATTAATTTTGTGTGTGATAGTTCAAATAATTGTCCATTCAGAAAACGGTGTTAGGCAGAGGAGCAGAAGGAGAAGGACCAGCTTCGTGTAATTGCACAGCTCAACAATTTCATAGATAATTGAGACAAAATTTTGCTAATTTATGTAGAGTCTTTTTACTCGTGACATCCTTCTGCTCCTTTGCCACGGAGTGCTGGACTTTCGTTTTGAAACTACTCGCTTGTATAATTCTCATTTTCTAAGGATATTATCAGTTACGAAACAACTTTTAAGCCTGACAGACTTTACGTAGGAAATGTCTAAGAGCGTTCAACGAATCAGTGCATAATTTCGCAGAAGTGTCTGTATTGAATTCGTTTTCTTCGTCTGAATGATAAATTTTACTCCTGCAAAGGGGGGACCAACTCTTCAGGATTTTGTAATCATATAATTATCTGCTGGCTGTCAGATTAGTTTTGCACCTGTACAAGGCTTCTATCTTTTCCTTCGTAGTCGTCTACTGCACTTTCTTAGCGGCTTAGTATCTGGTTAGGTTGAATGCTAATATGCAAATAAAAGCAGAAGAAATTCATATCATTGTTTCGTTTGAATTACGTGGTCTATCTGCCTGTCTGTGTGTGTGTGTGTGTCTGTCTGTCAACACTTCCAGCTGTTGTATGTCCACCTGTCCAGGGCCTGAGAAACGAGACAACGTACACTAGACAGAGCGGCAGTTGCTGAAGAGGATGAGGCAACAGTGAGGCCATCGTTTAGTGCAAGACTGACTGACTGCAACTGCTTCTGTTTACCAGCGAGTGTCTGGCTCATGACCGTTTCGTGCAATTCCTGCACGTGGCCTCTGCCTCCTGGAAAATGAGACAAACTGAATGGCAATTGACCTTCAACCCTGTCTTATGTCTTAGTCCGTCGGAAACAGACTCCAGTGGGTCAGTGCCGAGAAACTGTTGGCATATGAGCGCATGCAACAACGGTACGACATTGTACTTATAATATCATAAATCGAGATGACGCCGTAGGTGGAACTTCCTCTTCGCTCAGCGTCATCCTAATCGTAGACTCAAGATTTCTACAGCGCCCAAAGAAAGCTAAGTCACGAGAACCAACTTATTTACAGGCGTTGAGTCAAAACAAAATTGATAGGCAGGTAAGGTCAGATTCGGTTCCAGGTCAACATTCAAAGCTCAAGCAAGCAGATGGCTACGGTGGATGATGTTTACAATTGAAGCGGAGAGAGGGAGGGGGAGGATTGGATTGAGAAAAAACATCACAGCGTAGGCCCGACGGGGGTTTGAACCCCGGATCTTCGGTTTACGAGACCGACGCCTTACCACTTGGCCACCGAGCCGTGGCCGGAATTGCGATTCCTATAAGTATGTTTTATCACTGCTTTTAATTGCAACCAGGATTTACAAACGCAATTAGATATTATTTGCCATCCCGGTGGTAAAAGTGAAACATTCCCTAGCTAAAATATTATTATCAAGAAATTCATCGACGAATCTTAAAGGTCATTGACCGAATATGGAAAATGGCGTTCGGTAGATGACAGAGTATCTGGCGCTCAGCTCTGATCAATTGCAGCCAAAACTCGTTTTGGATGCAGTTGATAAGAACTCTTCTAGTCACGTTATAATAACATCAGTTATAATTTTAAAAAGTCGTTCGTTAAGTTATTTGATGTCAAAAGCTGACAATCGTATAAAATTCGGAGATGTCTTGATAAGAAGCCGTGGTCTGAATGACCAGCGGCTTCAGGCCGAGTGGGAATCAGACTCAGCGATGCAGTTGGAGTGCGCCATCAGTCGAATGTGTTCAAAATTAGCTCAAGACAGGTGCGTTGTGGACTGGCGAATATGAGAAAGAGCTGACGGTGTAAGAGAGATGGTCCAAAAGTAGAGTATTACAGGAATCAAAGTACGTCCTCAGTGAAAATGAATCCAGTGGGTGTGATTTGTTGTAGGTAGCAGTCGGTAGCAAGATCTTAGGAAGGCAGAGGACTGTATGGGATAAACGTCTCTTCAGTTAGAGTCTGAACCTGTGTGGGCATGTTTCCTTTGATCTGCTAATGGCAACCTGGTCGATGTGGGGCTCAGGCGGCAGAGGAATGGACACTGGACAGGCCACCCGTTCTCAGGCACCGAAAGATAAATATCTGACCACGAGCCATTGGGGATTAGTTACTGAACGACTGTGATGAAAGGCTGGCACAGATGCAGCCGAGCTAAGCACTGGGCTCCTTTCGTTAGGTTCGTTCCTTCTAATGCTACGGTTTGTATTTCGACGGATAGCCAGAGGCGATGATAACGACGACTAAGATGACGATGACGTTGAAAATCTAGGTGGCCACAGCAGCATTTAATCGCCATGAACGGACTTAGGCAACCGACCGACCGATCGGCCAAGAAGCCAGGCAGGCAGGCAGGCAGGCAGGCAGGCAGGCAGGCAGGCAGGCAGGCAGGCAGGCAGGCAGGCGACGCTTCGGTCGGTCGGTTGGTCATTTTACGTTTTAACGACGGGGTGGTCGTTTTATTCGGGGGTGCTTCATGGTGCGTGGCGTTCAATCGACAGAGGGCGTCACGGTAGACGACGACTCTTGACCTCAGAAGGTCAGTCGTTTGACCCCACCTCCACCCATGCTCGACCCCCCCCCCCCCCCTTCATTCCGTTCGGCCGTTCTTTGAAAGGACGAGACGAGTGGTAGCTGTGCTTGCTATTCTGTTGTGTCTTGACATAACGACAGAGCAAAGAAAGTCAAGAATGACAAACGCCGTCTCTCTTGTTCGTCTAAGCGGGTCTCCTGGTCGCTCATGTGGCTCCACATGCCACCGATAGATGGCATCGCCATCGCTTCTTCTCTACGATGAGGCCAGGCGGTCGTCGTCACTAGGCGCAGCGCTCTATTAATAGCAACAGCCGCATTGACGGGCCCAGGCCGACTCTCTGCCCGTCCGCCCGCCCGTCCGCCCGCCCGCCCGCACGCCTGACCGCCCCTACAACAGCGAGGAACTGAGGAGACCTGGGCGTCCTCCGTGCACAGTGAACTGAGTCCGCGCTTTCGAAATAGAAGACTTGTAAAACGGTGACCAGTCTAAGTATTAGTCGATCTGTGAGCGAGGAACCGTTGACTCTGTTCGGCTGACGAAGACAAAGACCGATTTTTCAGACCGACTTCTTCAGACGACTCCACCGCCTCTGGTCTTCGGTGGCTGTTCCGCTGGTAGGTCCTTCTCTCTCCATATCTCGCTCTCTCTTCTTCTCTCCAACTCATCATAGCCAACCCCCAGCAGACGAAATCGCATTTTGTAAATGCCGACGTTTTGCAAAACTACTACTACAACAACCATATCATCTGCTATATTTGTCGTCGTCGTCGCCGCCGCCACCACCACCCACACCAACACAAACACCACAAACACCACCAACACCACCAGCACCAATCCCACCAGCACCAACACAACCAACACCAACACAACCAACACCACCACCACCAACACCACCAACACCACCAACAACACCACCAACAACAACATTACCAACACCAACACCACCAACACCACCAACACCAACACCACCAACACCACCAGCGCCAACACCACCAACACCATCGCACTGGTAACAGTCTTTCAAGCGGTTTTGAAACAGTTGAATACATAATTCAAATGCGTTGATCTTAAGTAGGCTATCCGTAGTTTTTCTAAAAATCATCGAGAACATCAAAAAAGGAGGAGAGGAAAGAAAAGGAAAAGATGATGATGAAATAGATGATGATGAGGAGGAGGAAGAGGAGAAGGAGGAGAAATGAAGCAATTTTGAAGCTGAATTTGTACTCGTTAATAGGATTTCCTGTCTTTCACTTTGAGCTCCCTTGGTCAGAGAAGGAGGGAGGGATGGCAGGAGGAAGGAAAGGAGGGAGAGACACAGAGAGACTGAGAAAGAGACGCAGAAAGGCAAGGAGACATGGAGGGACAAGATGCAGGCAGAGAGGTAGAGAGGGGAATAGAAGCTTATAAGCTGAGGAGGTCCGAATCAGCTGTTGGCCATTTCGACTAATTAGCCGTCATTAAATTTGCCAAACGACTTCATTAGATTCATTTATTAAATAATTATAAAATCTTTGAGCAACAGATGTTGGTCAACTGGAGTGAAAGAGATGACGATGGGTCGTCTCTGGCAAAGGGGTGATTCAAGAATCTTTTCCAGACGCTTTGCAGCTGATGTCGGAATGAAGATATTGCAAGCAGAAGATGAAAGGTGTTATAACGGCTGCTGCAGCTGACGTAGTCTGCTTTTCCCAGTTCGTCTCATTCCTTCCGCTTTTTCTCCATTTTCTCCTCTTCTTCCTCCACTTCATAAAACCTTCTCGTGTTTCCTCTTCTTCCACAATTTTGGGTTTAGATATTTGGAAGGCAAGCATGTGGAAGATGACGACGACGAGGAGGAAGAGGAGAAGGAAGAGGAGGAGAAGGAGGAGGATGAGAAGGAGGAGGAGAAGGAGGAGGAGGAGAAGGAGGAGGAGGAGGAATGGAGAATGCTGTTGGTCTCCTAACTGCGTCTGTCGAGAGAAGCTGTTGTTTCTACGTTCTGCCATTCGTCGCGTAGTATTGGCTGCAATGGCTGTGCTGGAGTTTATGTCCGTTGAAGCCGTTTTCATCGAGTGAGCGTCTGATGCTTTGCGACTGAATCGACCGACTGCCGTCTCTTCCTTCTTTCCTTACGACAAACTACAATCGTACGACGCGCTCTTCATGGTTGATGTCGATCGGGACAAGATTTGCTCGCAACGGAGACGCAGGTCTTTTCCAAACAAGGACTTTGAAGAGAAGGAGGGAAGCAGGAAGAGATGGAGTCAGGGAAGAAGGAAGAGTTCTGCTTAACATCGATCGACGATCCTTAGTGAATGGATCTCTCTGTCTTTATCTGTCTCTCTGTGTCTCTCTCTGTGTCTCTGTCTCTCATTCTCTCTCTCTGTCTCTGTCTCTGTCTTTCTCCATTTGTCTGTCAATTATTCCCCCCCCCCTCTCTGTCTTGGCCTCCCTCCATGTCTTGCTTTTTCAGTCTCTGCCTCGGGGCCACCGACGATGAGCTGCCGTAGACGCCCAGAGCTGAAGAGAAGGAGGCATCGGAAGAAGAGGAGGGACAGATGGTGAGACAGACAGACAAACAGACAGACAGAGAGCGGGAGGAAGGGGAGGGAAGGGAGAAGGATGTGAAAGAGTCGGAGGCGGAAATAGAATTACTTGTTAGCATCTTGTTAAAGTCTAAGTCCCCATCAAGAACAGGAGAAAGAAGAAGACGGGGAAAGGGGGAAAGGGGGAAAGGGGGAAAGGGGGAAAGGGGGAAAGGGTGGTGGTGCAAGAGAGGAAATGTGTTCGATGTCTCTGCTCTGGATCATTACCCCATCAACAACTCAGTTGCCGTTTCATCGCTTCTCATACTCCTCACTCCATTCCTCCCCATTCCTCCCCATTCTACCCCAGTAACGTTATTCCAGTTATAACTCAAATTGGCCCCGGGCGCACAAAACTCAATCAGGCTTTGAGAGGATCCACTGTTTTTGGGGCCTCTATAGTTAAGCAACCATCTCCTCCTCCTTCTCCTCCTCCTGCTTCTCGTCAAATAACCCGGATGGAGCAATCGACCCAAGCCCCAAGGTAGGGTGGAGCGGAGGCTGAGGACGGTGAACTGTGTCTTCACTTTGTTTAGTTTCTGCGTTCAACTGTTTTCAATCTGTAAAGTTGTGATGTATGAGGAGGAAGAGGAGGAGGAGGAGGAGGAGGAGGAGCAGGCGACTGGTGGGGAGGAGGAGCAGACACCTCTGACACGGGAAAGCCTCGAGGAGATTTGTAAAGAACTCGAGGAGTGCATCGATCCACCCCACCCCTGTGTCCATATGGCAGTCACCCAGCGACCTACTTACTTCCTCACTTCCATATGATCTCTGCTCTTGCAATATCCACCCCTTGTCCTCTTACTCTGCCTCCTACTCCTTCTGCTCTTCCTCCTCCTCTGCCTCCTACTCCTCCTCTTCCTCCTCTTCTGCCTCCTACTCCTTCTCCTCCTCTGCCTCCTATTCCTTCTCCTCTTCCTCCTCCTTCTTCTCTGCCCTGTCTCACTGCCATTCCATTTCATTCCACGTGCTGACAAACTCTTTCCAGACGGATTCTGGCTCCAGGTCAGCATCCTTCTGACCATCAACTGCTGCAGCAGCAGCAGCAGCATCCGTAACCCTAACAAAACAAAACCTCAACATCCTCAGCTGTCGGCTATGCGTTAGCGCTATATAAATGTCCAACTATTCATTAATAGTTTTGATTTTTTTTAATCGATTCAATTTCAAGAGATACAGTGACGGGCAATGACTTCTTTCAGTGATTTAACTGCAACTACTGTTAAACTAATTCTAAAGTACTTTAACTAGTAATTAGTAACTAGTTTTAGAGAAGGTAGTCAACTACTTTTTAAACAACTGTTGTAACTACTTTTGCTCCTTAGATGAGATGGGGAAACTGATTTGGGGGATAAACGGTGTCATTGATTCTTAATCTTCCCTTGAAGTAAATCAGCATCTGATATTCTTTGCGTAATGTTCAATATTCTATGCATACACATCTATCACAAAGTCTGACGTTGACAAAACAGTGAGAAAACATTGCGGAACAATGACCTGAATACAATGCCACTTTCACTGAGTCTGTATTAGGTAGTTAGTGAATTGGTCAAAGTTTTTTGAAGAGTGAATGTCAGGACTTAGAATCAGACTTGGAGGAGTTTGAACGATTTCCAGAAATTCTATTGGAACTGAAATTGCGTACAGCTGTAAATTTTTCTTGCATGCATTATTACCTTTTTGTAGCTGCATCTTTGTAGCAAGGAAGCACTATTAAACTACATCTTAGCGTTTTTTATTAATTCGAAATTAATCAAACGACTGTTTTCTGACCCCAAATGCAAAGCAATGCTGCCAGTTGTGAAAAATAGAAAAACAGAAAAATAATTTGGAGACAAGTTTGTAATTATGCAACTGAAAAACTCTCTGGCTGAACAAGTTGTTAGAAAGAGTCAGTTAGCTACAAATTGAGTATTTTGTAGTTTAACTACAGCCGTTGTTACTACTTTTGAACAGAACTGTAGTCTACCTTTAACTAATAAAAAAGTAGTCTAATTAATAGTTGTTAACTACAGCAGTTAACCAAACACTGGATAGATGCACTATATATCTGGGCGTGTGTCTAATTATGTAGCGCCTGTAAAAGAAAAGGGCGAGGATTGGCCATCGATTGTCTGTCATGGAAGAAACGCATATATTCATGTATTAAGTCGCCCCCAGGATTAGAAGGTCCGTATCGCTTGCATCGTCTGGCAGACAGTCGTTTTCTTCTCATAATGTTTTTGTTGTTGTTTTGATGATGATGATGATGATGATGATGATGATGATGACGATGTCGATGACGATGTCGATGATGATGGCGATGGTGGTGGTGGTGGTGGTGGTGGCTGCGGTGGTGGTGGGGGCGGCGGTGGCGGTGGCGGCGGCGGTGGCGGTGCCGATGGCGGTGGCGGTGGGTGGTGGTGGTGGTGGTGGTGATGATGATGATGATGATGATGATGATGATGATGATGATAATAATAATATTAACAGTGCAGTGACTAATTGAACGACTTAGGTTACACTTCTGATGCAGATGATGTTTAGACAAGAGTAAATTCATCCGTAAAATAGTATCAGCAAGACGAGGAGGAGGAGGAAGAGGAGGAGGAAGAAGAAGAGGGAGATGGTGTAATGATCGAGCTGAAGCAGCTGCTGCTGGTGCTGCCTAGGACGACCACCTGATGCTTTAAGTGCTGCTGCTGCTGAGTTGATTCAACTTAAGTAAAGAAACCAGACTCAGAGACTGATGGCTATGGACGCAGTATTTAAACGATTCGTGGTCTGACCGTCCGTGCTTCTGTCTGTCTGTCTGTCTGACTGTCTGTCTGTCTGTCTGTCTGTCTGTCTGACTGTCTGTCTGTCTGTCTGTCTGTCTGTCTGTCTTTTTAGTAATGGAGGTTTGAAGGAGCCATTGTGTATATGGATCGGTTTATCATCAACTGGTTCAGCTCATTAAGCCATTGTTGCTTGTATCCCAGCTTTCGTCTCTCTGCCTCTGTCCGTCTGTCTATCTGTCTCTCTCGAGTTCTGTGTACCGCCCAATCCGTTCATCTGTCTGTCCGTGGCTGTCTGCCTCCCTCCTTCCCGTCCTCCTGCTCTGTCTTCCTCCTTTCATCCCACCCTCCCTCACTCTGTCTGCCTACAACGGCTCCTCTATACTTCCCTCTCTGCATTTCTCCTACCGTCCGATTTCCTTCAGTTTTCCATCCGTCGTTGTACGTTTGCGACTATGCTCGCGACGACGACGACGACGACGACGGTGGTGATGATGATGATGATGGTTTGTAACTGAGTAAAAAGTGAGTTTAGTTAAAGCAAACTGTTGACTTACAATTGTTCTACTGGTTCCGCAGGTCCTCTTCTGTCTCTGTTGTGTGGAGCGGCCGCAAGGTGGCAGCACAGTCGGATGGTGTTCGAGCAAAGAAGCAGACAGAGAGACAGACATCGAAACGTACGTAGCCAGGCAAAGAGGTTTACGCCAACAGATGACCTGGCGATGACCCCAAACCTTCGATCGACCACAGATTTCGACCGATCTTCCAATGGCAGCAACTCATCAGCCGTTGACTGATCAGCCAAGAAGAACCAGCAGAGGACCTGGTGACGACGAGCACCAGCAGCGGGAAGGAGTTGAAGCAGGAGAAGGAAAGGGACCAGGAAAAGGAGGAAGAAGTGGAGGAGGAAGGGGATCAGGAAAAGGAAGAAGAAGTGGAGGAGGAAGGGAAGAGGGAAAAGTTTAAAGGGGAAGAGCAAGTGAGCGAAGAGCAAATGTGGTCTGTGATGGCGACAATTTGTGACAGTTCACGAAGACAAAGGATGAAGTTTCTTAGAGGAGACGAATGGACAGGAAGAGGAGTAGGAAGAGAAGGAAGAGGAAGACGAACAGGAGGAATAACAGGAGGAGGAGGAGGAGGAGGATCTGGTGTTTGGTCGATGATGTTCTCGATTATTCTGTCGTCGCTTATGTTAGTTGGTTGTGGCGAGCAATGTCCTGCGCCGTGCCAGTGCAGCCACGATTCCCTTCGGATGGGGCCCCAGGCCAACGACACCAGCGACGTCAGCTGCATTGGCCTCCAGCTGACGACCATTCCTTCCCTGCGTTGGTTGACGGTCTTTCGTCTGAACCTCAGCTGGAACCATCTGACAGACCTCGACGGACCGTCTTTGCTCGTCGGGTTCGCTCAGCTGACCAGCCTCAACCTCAGCCACAACCTCATTGGATCAATCGCCTTCGGAACTTTCCATCCGACGCCACTCCTGCGAAGCCTTGACCTCTCCCACAACCAGCTGACGACCCTTGACCCCGGCGCATTCGCAGGGGCACACGCACTCGTTGACCTCGACCTGAGCGGAAACCGACTGTCGTTAGTGGACGGAGCTTTCGGCGCTTTAGCCAACCTATCGTCGCTTGATCTGAGTCGAAATTTCTTACGCGAGATCACAGAATTCACGTTCCGAGATCTCGCGAGACTTCGTCACCTGGCGCTGTCGACCAATCGCATCGCTCGATTGGACGGCGGCGCCTTTCATCCTCTCCACTCGTTGCTTCATCTGGTCCTGAGGGCAAACTCTCTTCGCCAGGTGGCGTCACTGAGCATCGACAACGCACAGAGGCTGTCCTTTCTAGATCTGTCCGAATGCGAGCTGACGCAAGTACCACGTGGTCTGACGTTGTCTTTGCGCTACATTCAGCTTCGAAGGAACCAGCTGACGGCGATCCGAAGGGAAGACTTCGAAGATTCAAAGAATGTTAACATCCTTGTGCTGGACGAAAACCAGATCGAATCGATCGAAAGTGAAAGCTTCAGTCATCTGCATCAGCTTCAGCAACTCTGGCTCAACGACAACCACCTGCACGCTCTGCCTCATCCACTGCCAGCCAGTCTTCGACGGCTGCTGATCGATTCCAATCAGATCGATCGATTGACGATCGACTCCTTCGCCAATCGATCGCAACTGACGACCTTCTCCATCGTCAACAACTCGCTGAGTCACGTGACGCCCGACGCTTTCCGGAAACTCACGAGTCTGACGACGCTCGACCTTAGCAACAACCGACTAATGCGTCTCCATGGAGACATGTTCGCTAACAATACACAGCTGCAGACGCTGAATTTGAACCAGAATCCTTTAAGGTATTTCGACTGCGGATGCTTCGAAGGTCTGAAGCAGCTGAGGTCGCTCTCTCTCGGTTACGTCTACCGGGAATCAACGCTCATCTCGATCGCGGATCCCCTTCTCTTCAGTGCGATGCCCCGTCTAACTGTCCTTGACCTCGACAACAGTCCTGCCCTGTCAAAGACGATTCTTCAGATGGACGACGTCTTCCGGTCGCTCGAAAAGGTTCAGGTCCTCGGTCTACTAGGTCTCGATGTGACTGAACTGCGCCCAGACTTTCCCACTGTCCTCAAGCACTTGTCCGTTCTTCGCATTTCGAGCTCGCGATGGCATTGTAACGATCGACTGCTCTGGTTCAGGACGTGGCTCATCTCGACGACGGTCACCATCGACCAGAGGCAGGACAACCGATGCCTGACGCCTCGTGCTCTGCACGGCCGGTCCATCGTCCAAGCACCAGAAACAGCATTCGCACCGTCGACGGATACAGCAGCCATCACTCCCCAGGGGACATTCAGGGGACCTTCGACACCAACAACGGCTCCCAAGGGACCCCATCGGAGCTGCAGGGGCCCCGCCAACGATTCATCGCAATCAACGCGATTCGAGTCAAGTTCAGAGTCATTGGATAAGAAGACGAAGAGTCTTGGCTCCAAACAACAGCTGCAAAATGGCTCCGTCGTCCTAGCAACCTATGAGGGGAAATTACCGACTGTTACGACAACGTGGAGTTCTCATCCGCCTGGCAACAGTTCTGTTGAGGGCAGCAACGACCCCCGGGTGACGGACGATGGGCCGAGGGTGGCCGAGAAACCATCCGTCCTTCCGTCTGCCTTGGACCCGAAAGAGGAAGAAGATCCGCTGAGGGATTTCAGGGCACGAATCATAACAGCTGCTTCAACGGTTCTTGCAACGATCGTCATCGCTGGCGTCATTCTGACGCTGATCATCTGGCTACTGCGCCGAAGGAAAACACAGGCAGCGAAAGAACACAAGCAAGAACTGCACGGACACACAGCTAACCGAACTGTCATCACTTACAGGAACAAAGATGGCGTCCTCTACTTTAGCACAGCAGCAGCAGCAGCAGCTGGAGGAGGAGGAGGAGGCGGAGGAGGAGGATGCGGAGGAGAAGGAGGAGACGGGGGATGTTGCGTCGATGACGATGATGACGACCTGTCATCGAAGACGACGCGATGCATCTACACCCAGATGATGACGTTTGCTGTGCCAGAAATGACAACTGGAAGCCCATCGAAGGACATCGAAGGAAGGCGAGTATACCAGTGGGAGGAGGACGGGCTCTAGAACACCTGGAATGGGAGAAGCAGGAGAAGGAGTGGCAGGAGGAGGAGGAGGATGAAGAAGAGGATGGACAGGAAGAGACAACAACATTAGGGTGAATCGAAAGAAAGGGCTTCCATTAAAGTGCCATTGACTGTGTCGTCTGCCTCTTTGGGTTTTGCTGTCTATATTCACTCCTCTGTGTACGTCCTTCTCTGCCTTAATTCTCTTTTCCCTCTGCTGGTCTCACTCTGTATGACGCTGGCTCTCGGTCTCTGTCTGCCTCTCTGCCTGTCTGTCTCTCTCTCACTCTGTGGTTCTCTTTGTCTTGTTCTTCTGACTCTTTCTGCACAAAGATTCCTTTTGTCCAATTTCGTTTGAGAATGACAACCAGGAGCCATAGAAAAGCACGCCACCCATATGGCTACAAGAAGGTTGAAGCAAAGTGTTATCTTCATTCGACATGGCCATCCGTTAGCCATAACAGCGGCTCTATCTCAGCTTATTCTATGGCTTCTCGTGCACTCGACATGTGGACCATTTGGCCATCAACATTAGCCATTGAAATGGTTGCTGTGGATCATTGCATTCGGACAACCTTTTTATCGATGACATCTCGCTTGACTAATTGTTTCCGTGCCATCTAGGGACCTTCGCGCACCTGTTTGTTTTTTCTCCCAACCAACCAGTCAGCCTCCCTCCGTCCCTCCGTCCCTCCCCTCCATCGCCCCGCTTCAGTTCCCGCGTGGTGTGGGGAAGGAGCTGGGAGGGGTTGCAAGAAAAATAAACAACCCAGGTCAAAGTATACGACTGATCGTTAGGCGCACACATACAAAACAAATTCCATTTATATAGGCTGCTGTGGTAACCAGACTATATATGGTTTCAGACTTGACGGACTACATAGACCTCGTATCATAAAATAAAATGGTATCCGTCTAATATCGGATACATTATCTACATGTATCGTGTATTCAGTTGATGTGTGCAAATGACGGATGTCATGAAGTGTGTTGTGGCATGACAACCTTGTGTCATATGATGCAAGTCATAGGTGAGTCAATCGTAACTGGATGATTGTGACTTTCATATATGTTAAACTGCGTCGTAATTCCTCGTGACCTTCTGACCTGACCTGGCCTGACCGTATATTGTCTTTTTCGCCAGACAGACTTTACATCTAACTGGTCAACGTTGGTAAATCTACCTCTAAATAAAGACATATTGTCGCTTTTTCTGTTGAAAGGTTTCACGATTCAAGTTTCATATTGAAGGGAAACGGGAATAACTCCAATAGTTTAATAATAATAATATTATTATTATTATTATTATTATAATAATAATAATATTAATATTAATAACAATATTGTTGTTGTTGTTCTTACTGTCATCATTATCATTAGGCCTATGATTGATAACTAGGCCTATAAATGGTAACATTGTTGTTGTTCTTCTTCTTCTTCTTATTTTTATTATTATTATTTATTATTATTATTATTATTATTATTATTATTATTATTATTATTATTATTATTATTATTATTATTATTATTATTGTTATTATACTATTAGTTACAAATACCTTTCTTAATTTCTTGCTGCCGATGAATCACGTGTACTTGGGGCAAAGAAATGATAATTGTAGACATCGAAAAGACTAATCAAAACATGTGCTTAATTAACCGTAATATCAGTGATGACCTCTGACTACTTAAAAGTAGTTTATCTACTACAAATAGGCCTACAGTAATGATGTAGTTTAACTAGTAATTAGTAACTAGTTCTAGGCAGTTGACTACTTTTTAAACTTCTGTTGTAACTACTTTTGCTCCTTAGGTGAGATGAGGCAACTGAATTGGGGATAACAGGTGTCAATGATTCTTAATCTTCCCTTGAAGTAAAACAGCATCTAACATTTTTTGCGTAATGTTCAGTGTTCTATGCATACACATCTATCAAAATATCCGACGCTGACAAAACAGTGAGAAAACATTGCGGGACAATGAACTGAATTATTGTAATCGTAATCCCGAGATTTCTACAGCGCCCACCGAAAGCCACGTCACAGGAACCAGCTTATTCACAGGCGCTCAGTCAAAACAAAATCGATAGGCAAAACTGTTCGGTTCCAGGTCAAAATCCAAGAGTCAGGCAGAGAGACAGCGTGGTAGCTATGGTGGGTGATGTTTGGGATTGGAGCGCAAAGAGGGAAAAGAGGAAGAAGGGGGAATGCAATGCCTCTGTCACTGAGTCTGTATTAGCAAGTCAATAAATTGGTCGCAATGTTTGAATAGTGAATGCCATGACTCAAAGTCTGCTGAAAAACTTTCTTACTGAAACAGTAGTTCGAAACAGCAGTGAACTACATATTGAAATTTTGTTGTTCAACTACTTTTGAAAAAATAGTAGGGTTAGGGTTAGACTACATTTAATCGACTTAAAACGTTGTTGAAATAAACGAGTTTTAACAACAGATGCTAAATGGCGCTCAGTTCTGTTTAAATGAGCCCAAAAATCGTTTTTGCTGCAGTTGATACGAATTCTTCTTCTAGTCAGATGGTAATCCTATTATCAGTTTTAATGTAAAGTCGTTCGTGAAGATATTTGTTGGCGAAAGTCGACAATCGTATAAAATTCTGGGACTTGTGGAAGAGGATTGTTTTCAGTTTTGAGTGACAGACCTGCGTAGAGATAGTAAATTTTAACAGTAATTGTAATGGTAACACAAACAGGTAATGATTGCAATAGTATTGTCTAGTGTTATATTTTTTGTTGTACACGTGAGTCTCGTGTCAGTGGAGACATCTGGAGAATGTGAATATGAATATTCGTGAATAATTTGAGAGCAGAAGAGGCAGACAGTAACAATTGACATGCGTCCACTGCATTCGAGAATATGCAGAAAACGAAGGCGAAACACTGATCGCTTCACTCCGTTTAACAACTAACCCCCCGACTAACAACCCTTTCAGAGCCGTTCAACATTTAATAGGTCTCTGTCAAATATCTTACACGTTTTCCGCTACGCGTATAAATGGCTGTCGTAGCCATGTGACATTTAGACAGACAGACAGACATACAGACAGACAGACAGACAGAGAAATGAAATTGGCTGAATCATTCGATGACACGAGACTTGATAGGGATGAATGCCTGCTCATGGGCGTCACAGGCGCCACCTATCGAATGACCTGCATATCACAAACAGTTGACTAAATATGTAAGAAACGATGGTTGTTTGACGACGATGCATTGAAGAGACGGTGGAGCAGTGAAGCCACAGCAGCTCACGATATTCGAAAGCCAACTTATAAAAATATGGAAGACATCCTGGGATACACACCGGAGAACGGACGGACGGACGGACGGACGGACGGACGGACGAGATTAGAGACAGACAGTGACGGAAGAAGACAGTCTGAATGAAGGACAGTCGGATGGACGAGCAAAAGGCGTTGCCAGTGGAAGAGTTTCCTATCTGGAATTTACGCTGACTGACTTCTTACTGTCAGATGCACCGACTGTCAGGAGTGGCACTCTGATTGTCCTCCGCGGCTGACACTCTCCGCTCCTCGGCCTCACTCTCCGTTCGTATTTCATCATCTATCGTCACACGTCCTCTCTGCCTCTCTGCCTCTCCGTCTATCTGCTTCTCAGTGTCTCTGCCTATCTGCTTCCCGGTCTCTCTGTCTCACTGCCTCCTTCCCTCCCTTTCTCATTCAATCAAATCAGTTCAATTCGTCTCTCTCTGTCTGCCTGTCTCTGTTTCTCTTTGTCTAAGCGTCTCTGCCCTATGTCTACATAGATATACAGACACACAGAGAGAGAGAGAGAGAGAGAGAGAGAGAGAGAGAGAGAGAGAGAGAAATAGACAGACATACAGACATATAGACAGACAGACGGAGAAAGAGGCGATAAATGATGTATACTTAGCATTGTTATTGAGTGTTATAAGCTTTAGACAAATTGGACAGAAACAGCAACGGAGGAACGCGTTGAGCTTCATGAAGAGTTCCAATGTGTTCTATTGAAGGTAAAAAGCCGTTTCTTTTGAGGGATCAACTGATTGCATCATCCACATCTGTCGCTGCATCGGAGCATTTTATGTGTTTAACGACGCCCTTGTATCTGCGGCTATCGGCGTCGATTTCTGTCCAGCTGCCGAATATATGTTTACATCTTTCACCCTAAGAACTGGTTAGTAAGTATGAAGATCGACAAACGACTCCAACCGATGCTTTCGATTCTTATCAGAAATCAGCTGATGAATTTCTGACCACAGAAGTTTACTACACGTCAGAGAAACTACGGAGGGACAAAGAGGGGGAGAGAGAGAGGAGGGAGGTGGTAAGGAGGAAGAGAGGGAGGGATAGGGAAGAGAGGAACAATGGTTGGGAAACGGATCCAGTCACGTCCGGGTCTTTAGGGAGTAATCAACGTCTCTACCTCTCGATCCAGAGCAGACAGGCAGTCAGTGAAGGGGAGGCGACTTGGTCCACTGGTCCTCTCTGACGTCAGATCATGATGGCCGACGGAGAAAGGGAGGGAGGGAGGATGAGAGGGGAGGGAGGAAGGAAGGTGGGCAGCGTTTGATTGACAGCTGTCATGATACTAATGTCTCCCTCCTCCTTTGCTGATCTTTTAGAACGCACAACTAAGACACTTCCTACGGAGCGACAGACAGACAGACAGACAAACAGACAGAATTAATTTCTGTTGAGTCGTTGAAGCCAATTTCCATTTCTCTTTCTTCTCCTCTTCCTCTTCCTCCTCCTTGTCGTTGCATCTTCTGTTCTTTCCGCCCGATGTTAAAGCCTTCGTTTTTCTACCCTCCGCCATCCCCATCCCAGCCCAGCCACCCATATCCCACCCATCACTGCCCCCATTCACCCACCCAGATCCGCTGGTCCCCTGAATTCCCAGATGGCGCATGATTCGCTTGACGACGCTGTTCGTTCTTTGGCGCCGAGGGATCTTCCTTCTTCTCCTTCTGCCCCCTTCTTCTTTCGGCCGATTGACGAAAATAGCGCCACTCCTCTTCAACCATAGTCCCTCGGTCGTTCTGCCCTTCTCTCTGCCTCTTCCTCTGCCTGCGCCTATTCCTCTTTCTTTCTCTCTCTATCCGCCCGTCAAATGCCGCCCTTTAAATCGGGACAGCCCGAGGGCGGAATGGACGCAGAGGAGCACGGAGGGAGGAGAGATGAGGGAGAAGAGAGGAGGGAGGAAGGAGGAGGACAGTCTTCTTAAATCGACACCCTTCTCGATGGCCTCTTGCCTCTTTGAGGTGGTCATACAGGCTGTGGCGGGGTGAGTGGGTGGGTGGATGGGTGGGTGAGGCAGTTCTTGAAGACAAGTCTTTGTTGGCACCGAAATTGAAGCGCTTGACTTCGATGGCGACCGTGTCACGTGGTATCAGCTGGCCACAATCAAGGGCATAAGAAGAGGGCTTTACGAATCTCCCAAATTAGGTCTTAGGCTTCTGTTTTTTAGAAGAAATTTTTAAAATCGGATTTTGTTTTTATACTTTTTTAGTGGAAAATAAATTGTAATCAAGATTGAGGCGATTACCATGTTTAGGCAGATCATACTAAATCAGCCTGCACCAGTGTGTACTAGGGTGCACCATGGTCCACCAGTGTCCGCCAATGTACCAGAGTGCACGTGTCCACCAAAGTGTACCACGGTGCACCAGCATGCACAAGAGTGCACCGAAGTGCAACAGGGTGTAACAGCGTGCACCAGCGTGCACCGGTGTCCCCCACAGAGCACTAGCGTGCACCAGTGTGTTCCAAGGAGTACCGTGGCACTGAATTCAGAGTCAATATAATATTCTATGCACCACCAAAATTCAGTTTACGTCGTCTGAAAAAAAATAATAAAGCCTTACACCTAAAAACCTAAATGCCTAAAAACCTGTTATTTTTCTTTCAGAAAGCAGGGCTTTGCACCTTTGATCAGAAGAAATTTCCATAAAACTGCATTTGCATATCATATGTATCTGTATGGACGTATATGTATATAAGTTGCTATAGTCATGCATCGGTGAGTCTGGAACTAGTCATGCGTATCGAAGCAGACGATGAATGACCGGTGGCGGCGAAGGAGGACATGCCACCTGCCAAAGCACCTGAATGGTTTGCCCTGTTTGGCAATGAATTCCACTCCCTCGACCCTTTTCCCAAAAGTAGAATTCAGAAAGTGACGGCGCACGGGAGGGACTTTGAGTGCATCGGTAAAAGGAGCGGACGGTTACGTGTTAGAGGGAGTGAATGGCAGAAGGAATCTGAGTGCATGGTAGAAGGCTAGAAGGAATCTTTGAGTGCATGGAAGAAGGGTGGATGGTTACGCCGTATAGAAGCACCTCTTCGCCCGCCGCCTATGAAGTCTGCGTCGAGACCAACTGGATAGAAAGCGGATGCTGGCAAAGACGCGCTTCTCATAATATTTGTCTGTTTTTCGATGTCATCTCAGCCGAAGGATTCAGTGTTATCTCATCTCCATTGATCATTTGCACGGACTGACAGACAGACACACAGACACACAGATACACACACAGCCACACAGTCACACACACACAGACACACAGAAACGAAAAGGGCCAGGTGAAGGAAAAGAAAAATGGAGATGCAGAGAAGGGTTGTTGTTGCTGCTGCTGGCGCTGCTTCAGGTGAGCAGGAGGCAGAACGGAACCGGAGACGAGCATCGTCTTCGACGGTGAGTAAAAGAAGTCGACTGAACTCAAGAGATCAATGGCCGAAGTAAGTCAAGAACACGACGCAGATAAATAGACGCACGGAGAGAGTAACGGAGACAGACAGACAGACACATAGACAGACACCGATGAAATACGAAGAAACAAGGTACGAAGCAAACAAACACAGGCGCCGACGGACAGACAGACAGACAGACAGACAGACGAAGAGATCGACAGATGCTATGATGGTTACTGAGCCGACAAAGAACATCGAAAGCGCGAAGCAGTGAAACCGATCCAGAAGTTCTAACAGACGGACATCAAGTGCATTTAACGTATCCACAAATATCGGCACTTCATAGCCTCACATGTATCTTTATTCGAATGTACACTCATCATCACGATGTACATCCATCACATACGATTATTAGATCTTCTTCATCACAGAAACATCGATTACAACGGCTGATCGAACGCCGCAGCTGATCGAGTACGAACGGATCTTAGAGGAGTCTTCTCAAGGCCAGGAGAAGACTTGATCATGTCATTCAGACGATCAATGTCCGGTTCCGCATTTTCCATCGAACTACATCGCCTGTTACTCGGGGGTGGAAGGAAGCTCGGCACCGAGAGGAGTGGCGTCGTTGGACGTTTGAACCTGCCTAGAAGGGCTGAGAACCAGAAGAGGAAGACATCCCCCGTGCAGGCGTTCGTTCCCTCCAAAAACTCAGTCTATTGACAACATGAAGGCCTATTCGCTTGACTTTGTTACTCCACTGCGGTTCATACTGTCCAAAAGTGTTGTTGCTGCAATGTCTGACTCTTCTTCCAAGTCAACAACTTCAAGCTTCCCTAAAGAAAAGGAAACGAGTGCCTTCCCTACGTCTCACTTATGGATATGGGATACTTTAATTTACTCGTTTGGACTGACTGAACTGCTCTTTAATCTAGTCAGGAGAGAACAAAGAACTTCAACTGATATAACAGATGCGACTTTTAGTCTCCTTCAAGCCCTTCTCTCTTGCAAATACTCTAGCGATTTGTCCCAAATAGACGTAGTTGACGAAGCCATGGAGCCACAGCCTGATTCGATGAGATCAGACTGTGAAACATAGCCTAGGCCTAATCACACGAAGTGTCTCTCCGCTCTTTGATAAAAAATCGCTCGGCATGATGTCGAATGCTTCGTGGGAGTTAAGTCTTCCCGAGACCCGTCACATTTCTCGCTAATTCCAGACTGCTGATTGAAAAAACACAGAATTCTCTTCTTCTCCGTTCATCTCCAACACGTAAAGGCTGTTCCATTGCAACAGCCAAACCCTACCACATTCACATAGCATTGAAATTTCGGGTAAACAGAACCACGGACCGACAGACCGACCGACCGACGGTCGATGATCGAAGTGAAGTCATAACCAGCAGAATCTTCAGCCACGGAAAAACCAAGAGAATCAAAGTGAATCACACACTCTGTTCTTCCAGTACACGCTGGCTTATTAAAATGTCCAAATGCAGGCTGAAGAGCGATAGAAAATTGGTTGGAAGTTTGGTGCAGGTAAGAGGAACGCATAGACCAACTGACTTCTACGAAACTTGGCAAAAGCTGAGCTGGCTTTTCAGTTCAGAATCTGTTACATTGTAGTTCCTGACTGAAGCATAAAACCGATCATTACTCCTCTTGTTACTTCTGTCTGTCTCCCTGTCTCGCTCCGGGTCCCGTCTCTTATATGCATACTGTATTTCTACACACCTCCGTCACTCAATGTCGCTGGTTCGTTTACGGGGAATGAAGGTAGCAGCTTAAAATACCTGCACGAATTGAGTACAAAGTCCTATCACTTACTACAACACACTTCAAGCTTCCCAACCCTCCTATCTTCGTCAGTTATTTACAATACAACCGCTTCGCTCAGCCCGCTTCTCTTCTGCCCTTACACTTCTCCGCTCTCCCGTCACCTCATCCTTAAAATTTGGTACTCGCTTCTTAACCATAGCTGTCCCACCACTCTGGAATAAACTCCCCCCAAAACTGCGACAGTTTTCTGACCCATCATACAAATTCATCGATGCTCCACCGCTTGCAATTTCTGCTTCGGCCTTTCACTCAAAACTGAGAACATTCCTCTTTCACAGATCCTATCCTGACACCCCTTCTTCCTCTTATCTCTCTCTGCTCTCCAATCCCAAACACCACCACCCGTAGCTGCCACATTATCTCTCCGTCTGACTTTTGGATCTTGACCTGGAACCCGACCCTTTTACCTATCGATTTTGTTTTGACTGAGCGCCTGTGAATAAGCTGGTCCCCGCGGCGCGGATTTCGTTGGCTGCTTTGGAAATCTCGGAATTACGATTACGAGTGAATGGTGACACGACCCCATATCTTAGCCGAAATGCTTTAAATAGAGACAGATTACATGTGGATCAATGGATTCCTTGACCCATCGTCACCTTTTCTCTGGGGCATAGGGCAACGGGGCCATTGACTCACATGTAAACGGCCTATGTTTAAAGCATTTCTTCTCTGATGTGCACCCAATCGAAGGTACTATAATAAGTGGTTATTCGGTTAGGGTTAGGGTTAGTGTTAGGTTTAACCTTAACCATAACTAACCCTTGTGGTCGCACATGTAATTTGCAACAAATTTGCAACGGTCTGATATTTCCTCTGCAGAAATCGAGATTTTTGCAGCTGCTTTAGTTTTCAAGTCATCCAATCGATGCTCAACGGATTCTAGACTATGATTTTGAAGCGACCGCCATTTCTCTCTGCCTAATAACCTTCAAACATGTATTACCTCAACCCATATTGTTAAACTTGTACTACTATCTTATATATCCTTATCTTTCTTATTCTAATGTTATCTGGGCAACAAATTATTCCTCTTGCCTCAAGGGTTTATTAATATTGCAACGTCGTGCTATAAGAATTGTTGCTAAACAACATTGTGGAAAAGGCAATAATTGCCTATTTTCAATATTAAATATTTTAACGATAGATGACATAAATAAATTTCAAATCGTAGAATTCATGTATCGCTATGAACGAAGATTATTACCTTGTGTATTTGACAACTATTTCGTACATTTCTCTCAACTTCATAGCCATTCCACTAGATTTCAGGATAATTTTTGTGGTACTTTTGCAAGAACGAACACTAGATACTTCAACATTAAATGTATTGGTCCGTTAATTTGGAATAAATTACCTTTAGAAATCCATAACCTACCTAGTCTGTATTTGTTTAAAAATATATCTGCGTAATTTCCTAATAATGTCACTAGACTGTTGATAATAACGCTCATATCTGTTTAATCTATAAGTTTTTATTTATGTTTCTGGAAGTCACAGTTATGACTCATTTTCAGTTTCATAGAAATCACAATGGTGATCCACTTTCTTAGTTTCTTTTTAGTTAAGTTTTAGTTAAGACTTTCTTTTTAGTTGAATTGTACGTAATATCAGTTAAACATCTTTTGTCGCCATATGCTTCTTTCTGTAATAGGCGGCTCTGATTTAGCGGGACTTAGGTCCCTTTTGGGTCTACCATTTGTATCCCAACAATCCATACAAAATCGTCAATGTATTTGTTCTTTTCTTTTGTTCTTTTGGAATCAATAAAGTTTTCATTCATAAGTCCGAAGCAGTAGAGCACTTTAAGCAACTATATGAAATATGGCGACGAATTCAATCAACTGCATCCTCGCTTCCAATAACCGTGAAATCATTCATGCATGACGGGTAGCCAGACACAGATTTACGATGACGTCATATGGCGCAACAGAAGTCTCGGCGTTGGACGAAGAGGCGCCTGGACCGGGTGACAGGCCTTGGTCAGCCACTGGTCATTTGCTGACCACTGTCCACTCCTCTATAATAACTTTCGAGGGAGACTGCGAGCAGAAGACGACCACCGCCATGAACAGCGAAGGTGAAGACATTCATTAGCCAATCCATCGCTAGATGACGCTTCATTCAGTCGGAAGTTCATCGGTTAGGCCAGTTGGGAAGAGGAGATTGTCCCTGTCTCCGTCTCCGTCTCCGTCTCTGTCTGTTTCTCCATCCATCCTTCTGTGCTGGAAAGAAACTTTTACGTGTAGGGAGTTGGATTGGGGAGGGTGCATTAGGTGTTAGTTGCCATCATCACCAGTGGTGTTAAACCATTTAGACAGCTTTAATATAGGTCCCACCTTTCTTTCGGCCTGTCTCTGTCCGTCCGTCCGTCCGTCCGTCCGTCCGTCCGTCCGTCCGTCCGTCCGTCCGTCCGTCCGTCCGTCCGTCCGTCCGTCCGTCCGTCCGTCCGTCCGTCCGTCCGTCCGTCCGTCCGTCCGTCCGTCCGTCCGTCCGTCCGTCCGTCCGTCCGTCCGTCCGTCCGTCCGTCCGTCCGTCCGTCCGTCCGTCCGTCCGTCCGTCCGTCCGTCCGTCCGTCCGTCCGTCCGTCCGTCTATGGCTAAGCACACGAGAGATGTGTGCGCATGCATCAAGGACCATTCATTAAAGTAAGTCTGCTTATCGAGTCGAGAGATCATTATTATTAAGGACTGAGACTGAACGACTTCTGCCATTGGCTGATCCGATTCGATCTAACAGCCGAACGAGCCAATTAGAGAGCTTCGACCTAGTTAACACGCCCCGCCTTCTTGATCTAAAAATCGCCTCTCGATGAAGTTAATCTTTGGGGACTGATTTTAGATTTTTATTTCGATGAATTTGCATATTTCAGGCATCAGTTCATTTGCAAATCTTAGTCACGTGGTTACTTGGCGAGGAAAGACAACAGAAAGACAGACAATCAGACGGACGGACGGACTGATTGAGAGACAGATAGACAGACGGACAGACAGAAACACAGACAGGGAGACAGACACTCTTACAACAGTGACAATCGCCGTCGCTCCTGTCTTTTGGGGGAATGGGGGGGGAGGGCCGTGGTGCTCTGACTGTTCATGTGCCCGAGTCTTTCTTCTTGCTCTGCCAACGACTCAATCGTCGCCTGGTGTCGATTGGCGCTACATCAGTTCCCGTCGTCGTAATCCCAGTAGATATGCCAGCGCTGAGCGACTGCTTTAACCAGCGCCGGCGGAGGGTCAGCGTCGTTAATATTCATGAGCGGGCGGGGCATTGGCCGATCGGCGGATGGGCCAGAGCGCATTCGACGGCGGCGGGCGATGAGTTGAGTTTGTTCGTCGGACGGGAAGACGAAGGAAGTGGAATTAGAGTTGAAAGAGGAAGAAGAGAAACAGGAGGAAGAACACCAGAAACAACGACATGAGAATGACGAGCAGATGATGACGATGACCAAGTCTTCGATGATGATGAGGATGATGATGATGACGTCGTCGTCGTCGTCAACAGCGATTTCTAACGACGACAGATTCCCGGATGTGATGCCGTTTCAAGCCAGTTCCTCTTCGTCGTCGTCGTCGTCATCGTCATCTTATTGGCGGATGGATGTGAATCAGAAGACGAGGGACTTGTTCGTAGTTGGAACTCCTCTTCGTCGATGTGGAGTGGCAGACCCATCATCCATCACGCTATCATCGACGTTTTCATCAGTCGCTTCCTCATCCTCCCCCTCCTCCTACGCCGTTCAGCAGCAGCAGCAGCAACAACAGAACGAAGGATACAACGCAGCAGGAAGCAGCATCAGCATCAGCGAGGATTACCGACGACTAAGTGCTCAGTCATCCGTGACGATCGGAACAAGAGGAGAAGGAAGCGGAGGAAACAGGGCAAGAGCATCTCTACAATGCCAGACGAATAGAGCAGCAGCAGCAGTAGCAGGAGGAGAAGAAGATGGCGGTGGGAGGGCGGGAGTGGCAGCGGGACAGATGGAGTACGAGTGGATGAAGGAAAAGAAAGCAACGACGACAACACGAAGGCAACTGACAACGAACAACAAGAACAACCTACACGACGACACAAAGACCCTGATGCATCAGATCTCAGCTGCAGACTTAGGTAGGAAGACGGGCCACACAAATCAGTTCTACTCAGCTTAGCTACATCAACATCATCGGCATCATCATCATCATCATCATCACCATCATCATCATCATCATCATCAGTATCATCATCAGCAGCAGCAGCATCAGCATCATCATCAGCAGCAGCAGCATCATCATCGTCACATCATCATCATCATCATCATCATAATAATAATCATCATCATCATCATCATCGTGACCATCATAGTCGTAATCGCCATCATGTATCGTCTTCGGAGTGTTAGATTTCGCGTTATCTTTCTACCACAGAGCGTCTTCGTTTGTGGCATCCACATTGCATGATGGCTTGAATCCAACTCAACACTCTGTGCTTTCTGCTGCTGCTGCTGCTGTTGTTGTTGTTGTTGTTGTCGTCGTCGTCGTCGTCGTTAGACATGGAGTTATAAATGACCTAAGTGGCACCTGCGACTGTTGCGCTTGACTCTAGCACTGACTGAGCGAAATGCCTTGGGGAGGGGTAGAGCATGGTCGGTTTGATCTCTTCAAATGTAAATCAGACAGTTTCACTGGCTCAGAACTCCCCAGCCAGGTCCACAATGACCGCCCCATCCCAAGTTCCCCCCCAAGCGATGCCCTCACCCCTACTTCATCCAAGACACTGCAGACTCCCCATTTTGCGAACTGCAGAATCCACCGAAATATCGGTCTCGTTGCTCGTTGGATTTCAGCCGCTGAGGCCCGTCGCTCGTCGAGGTCTCTTCACGTCTTCTGTGCAGAAGCATCGAACACTTGGACTGGTTTTTGTTTCACCCGAATCCAAGACGGCGCTCAACTGAACGGCTTAGCAGACGGATGATCTTCCGCGGGGTCCGATGTCTACGAAGCTGTCTGATGTCGTTCAGGGCTGATGACGAAAGTCTCATCGGTCCACTGTCTTCCGAACTCTTGAGGTATCTCGGCCGTCGAGTGGCTTTCTCTGAAGACCAGGTTAAGTCCAGTGAATGTTGTAGTTATACATCCTTCGTGCAAATAATCCATCGGCTGCTGCATTCTGTGCTGAGATGACGGCGCTATAGAAGTCTCCTTGAGATTCGATCAGACTGAACGGCGAGTCAGCGAATGCGATGGATGAAGTCACCTGATGCTGTGAATAGAACGATTAGACAGAAGAACGATGACCCGGATTCTTCAGACAAGAACGGATTCACAGACAACGAGTCTCGTTATAGGAGGTACACTTGTGTGTGTGTGCATATGTGTGTATGTATGTGTGCATATGTGTGTATATGTGTGCTTGTGCGTGTGTGTATGTATGTGTGCATATGTGTGTGCATATGTGTGTGCATATGTGTGTGTATGTGTATGTATGTGTGTGTATGCATATCCAGCCCTGAGATCGCCATTAAACTGAAACCTAACGAAACTTCACAGATTCCCTCGGCTGTCCTCTTTCCTGTCTGTCGGCCTGTTTCTCTCGCTCGCCCTTCTGCTGTAGGCCGCCTTCTGCCCCTCCTCCTGCTCCTGTCCTTCTTAATTCCAGTCGAAAGAAAGGCCAGATCGATGTCAGGACAAAGGACATCCTCAGTTCAATGTCAGAGCTGACAGTCAACTGACACAACTGTCCTCCATTGGCAGAACGGACTGTCATGTCAGGCAAAGGAATTCTCCCGACGACGAAACATCGCACTGACAGTACGCACTGCGACACACAGAGGGACTGAGGCAGGGAAAGAGAGACAGATAGCGGGACGGACGGAGGGAGGGAAAGAGAGACAGACAGAGGGGCGGACGGAGGGAGGGAAAGAGAGACAGACAGAGGGACTGACAGAAGGACGGACGCAAGGGCAGACAGAGGGACGGACGGAGGGAGGGAAAGAGAGACAGACAGAGGGACGGACGGAGGGAGGGAAAGAGAGACAGACAGAGGGACGGACGGAGGGAGGGAAAGAGAGACAGACAGAGGGACGGACGGAGGCAGGGAAAGAGAGACAGACAGCGGGACGGACGGAGGCAGGGAAAGAGAGACAGACAGAGGGGCGGACGGAGGGAGGGAAAGAGAGACAGACAGAGGGACTGACAGAAGGACGGACACAAGGGCAGACAGAGGGACGGAGGGAGGGAGGGAAAGAGAGACAGACAGAGGGACGGACGGAGGGAGGGAAAGAGAGACAGACAGAGGGACGGACGGAGGGAGGGAAAGAGAGACAGACAGAGGGACGAACGAAGGGAGGGAAAGAGAGACAGACAGAGGGACGGGCGATGGATGAAGGGATATGTAGCAATGGATTCCAGTGTTCGTCTCAAAACTTAAATCATATGTTTGATGATCGGAATTGATTGAATGGCCGTATTTTGAATATCCTGATCTTTTCTTATCTTTCTATGTTTCTGCTTATAATTATGTCTCTGTCTTTCGCCCATTCATCCCTTCGCTGTCTTCATCTAGAAAACTGTGTCCTGCAACCTAATCAACCATTTTCTTACTTTAATTTTTGAAGCCCAATCGCCTATAGATGTCCATCCATCCATCCGTCCGTCCATCCATAGTCCGTCCGTCCGTCCGTCCGTCCATCCATCCATAGTCCGTCCGTCTGACTGTAATGTCCTGTTATGATGTGCCTTAGTTGAATCTGCGTTGAACATGAATTACTTTGTTTCTCTGGTTCTCTTCTATGCGTTGCATCATCCTTCGTCTTTCGCTCCATCTTCTCCTCTTCCTCCTTCACTTCCTCCTTCCTCCTCCTCCTCCTCCTCTTCCATCTGCACCACCATTTCCGGCTGCTACTGCTGCTGCAGTTGGTCTTGATCCGCTTTTCTTCCTGGTCTTGGCCGTGTTCTTGTTCTTGTACTTGGAGGACCTACGGGGCTCCTAATCCCGATGGAAGGGTCCACTGTCTCGGATTATTCCAGTCGGGGATTTATCCGACATCCGATGAGGAGCCAGAGACCCGGCCACCGTCGTCTGCGTCGTCGTCGCCGAAGAACAGTTGACGACGATCAGCTCCTGAGGAAAATCATTTTCGCGCGGATTTAGGAAACGCTCACCGATAAATCAAACTGTCCCAACGAAAGACGAAGACGACGACGACGAGGAGGAGGAGGAAGAAGAGGTGCGGGGCAGGGGAGAAGAGGATGGTTAGTAACCGCCGGCGGGGAGCTCCAAGAGACAGAGCAAGAGAGAGAGACAGACAGACTGACAGATAGACAGACATACAGAGAGAAGGACAGAAAGCGACAAAGAAACGCAGCCACGAATGAAGGAATGGAAACGGAAAGAAGGAAGAAAGCTGGAGAAAGCAGGGAAGGCAATTAGGTGGGAGAATGAGAAAGACCCTCCCCAACCCCGCTTCCAAAGCAAGGGAACCACCACCAGCATCAGCAGCAGCAGCAGCAGCAGCAGAAGGAGTCTTCGAAGACGACGATGATTAAGTAGCCAGACGGATTAAGAAAGATAGGCAGACGATGAGACAGCCAGACGCAGACAGACAAGAAAGCGGTCAGCGAAGGAGGCAACCAGACTGACACAAGGCGTCTTACATACCATCGATGCCACTATACTTTAAAAGGCAGACAGACAAACAGACAGACAGACAGACGGACGGACGGACGGACAGAGGCAGACAGATGCTGGCATCTGAATTAGGCGCCAAATGATCTGAGAAAAGCTGAGCTCGAAAAACACAGAGGGATGTCTTCAGAAGAGTCCTCTTCCACTCAATGTCTTCTCTCTCGTTTTCTGCTCACAGACAGCGGGACAAACGACGTCGATCTCGTGATCGTAATACAGTGTATTGGGATGTAAAGAAGACCTTCTATGCAGCGCCGTTCAAAAGCCATCATCATCATCATCATCGCCATCGTCGTCGTCGTCGTCACCCCAAGGCAAACGACCATCATCATCGTCGTAGTTATCATAATGACGAGATCGTGACCTTGACTGTCCCGAGGTCAAAGCCGTTTCTTGTCCTTTACCGTAATTAAGTTCCTGACGCTGCATTTGCTTCCAGATCAATTTATGTAGCGACGGATGAAGGCTGAAACTTTCTTTCACGATTGTGGTTTCTTTGTTTCCATGGATACCCTCCGACTGAAGTTGGTATTCGATATCTTTTATTGCGTTTCAATCTAATGGCGCTAAAGAATCTCTCCGATTGGATTCAGACTGATCGTTGTGCCACGATGAGTTGATGCTGAGATCGATGGCATCTTGTTTCTTATCTTATCTAAAGACTTCTGTTGGACCGCTGTCATATGCCTAAGGCATCAATCGATGGTCGCTTCCTGCAATCAACTGTAGTCAATAATCGTAAATAGTAACAGTTGGAGAAACGAGGTCGACATGAAATAAGGGGCGCAGAAGGCAGACGTCCATCTAAGGCCGATGGATAGACTGAAAGAGATGAGTGTTCAGCTTAGATCTGAAGGACACAAGAGAACCGACAGAACGCGCAGAACAACTGCGTATGCAGATAATTTCAAAGCCTTGGACCAAAGCCACCAAAAGTGTCCGCTGAATGAGTCTTATTTTTATTATTATTTGGAGAGAGCTACGAGGGGAGATACATCGTTTCGTTTCGATGCGATGCCTTATTCCTTTATGGACAGTAGTTCTATCGGTCTTTCGAAGTCCTTTAGAGAAAGCAGCTTTGAAGCCAACAATTAGTCTAGGTGAAGGTTTGAAGAGATTTTACGGCTGATTAGATTTCAGAAATGAAAGACGGAATCGAGTCTTTGGTCAGTACTTAAGTAAGTAAGTAACCGTTTCTACGCTTAAGACACAAACGAGTCTTAAGAGTTATTTGAATCATCATGGAATTCTACGATTGTTTCTGCTATTCTCACTCGTTTCTTGTCTCATTTCATTTTGGCCAGAAGATAAAAACGATGCAGAAAGTAAGAGCAGAAGAAGGCGGCTGTAGTGATGATGATGATGATGATGATGATGATGATGATGATGATGATGATGATGATGATGATGATGATGATGATGATGATGATGGCGACCTTAAGAATTTTAAGATCTGATCCGTCGATCGTCTTGAGTGGCGACGATGATTCTGCGATCATCGCAACTCATCCACGAAGGCATTGAATGCATCGGATGGATGGATTCAGTCAAAGGTTCTGGACCACGCCTTCTCCTTCCTCCTTCTCCTTTTTCCTTCTTCTCCTTCTTCCTCCTCCTTCTCCTCTTACAACTCCTCCTCATGTTCTGCACCATAGTCTGTCTGTCTGTCTGTCTGTCTGTCTGTCTGTCTCCGTTGGTGGCGAACAATGGTCTTGTCGTCTGCGCACGTCTGCTTTTCTGGTCGTTCTCGTTTCTCGTCTTTTCGTTCTTATTCCAGTTCCCTGATTCATCATCTCACCGATTCATCTTCTTAATTGTATCCTGTTCTCTTCTCTCTCATCCGGTAGCTAGGGGTCGTTACCGATCCACGGACGCCAAGTATTTCCGGGTGCCTCCAAAATCCCCCGCTGCCAACGATGACGACGAGGACGATATCTAAATATATCTATATACAATTTTTGCATATATATATATATACATACATACGTATATATATATATAGACACATGTACTTGTATATATGTACGTAGTGCAAGATTTATGTCCAAAAATACTCATTGCTCCAATGACTCGCAGTGATGGTGATCGTATGGATAGGGTTAGGGTTGTGGCTAAAGATGGCGAAGATAGAATAAACTGATTTTGGTTGGATGAAGACAATTCGGGGTTTAGCTATAGTTCTGCATTGGTCGCTGTTGCTATCGGTCGGTCGGTCGGTCGGTCGGTCGGTCGGTCGGTCGGTCGGTCGGTCGGTCGGTCGGTCGGTCGGTCGGTCGGTCGGTCGGTCGGTCGGTCGGTCGGTCGGTCGGTCGGTCGGTCGGTCGGTCGGTCGGTCGGTCGGTCGGTCGGTCGGTCGGTCGGTCGGTCGGTCGGTCGGTCGGTCGGTCGGTCGGTCGGTCGGTCGGTCGGTCGGTCGGTCGGTCGGTCGGTCGGTCGGTCGGTCGGTCGGTCGGTCGGTCGGTCGGTCGGTCGGTCGGTCGGTCGGTCGGTCGGTCGGTCGGTCGGTCGGTCGGTCGGTCGGTCGGTCGGTCGGTCGGTCGGTGACTGGATCGGTCGAATCAAAGGAGACGCAGAAGTTGAAGTTCCTTGGCTCATGAAGCTGAGGCGGCTCTTGGAACTCTCGATATCTAGAAATGATGTGCTTTTACGATGACATCATCATCTGACGTCTACAGACATAGGTACTACCTAATAACAACGTCAGACATCAGCGTTGAGTGTGGAAGAGGAGGAGAGGAAGAGGAATGGGACAAGAAGGAGGAAGATTTTTGAGACGGGGAAACACAGGAAGGTAGCAACTACGTAACGGAATGAGGAATCCTCAGCAAGTAAGCGAAGAGAGAGACAAACAGAGAGACAGAGAGACAGAGACAGAGAGACAGAGAGAGAGACAGAGACAGAGAGAGATACACACAGAGAAAGAGAGACAGAGAGATACGGACAAACAGACGAGAGACGGACGAGATAAAGAGGGCAAACGAATAGAGAGAATAAAGAGCTTTTCATTTGGGCCAATTATGCATCCGGGTCTTCATCGGCCATAAATGGCCGGCGCAGTGGCTAACAGCGGCTGAGTCCCGCTCGACGAGATTTCACGTGAAGTTTCGTGATCTCGAGATAATTACACGTCACTATTCATTTAGAAATGGCCAAAGAAAGAAGAAGAAGGACGTGGAGGAAGAGCAGGAAAGAAGAAGGGCTGGGTGAGAGGAGGAGGAGGAGGATAGCGTGGTGGGGCAGAGAAGAAACCCTGTTTTCGAAGAACGTACAAGTCCATCACGAGACGAAAGACGAGGAAAGAGAAATTCCAGAAGAGCCTACGAGCGTATCAAACGACAACCATCTGAAAACAAACGACAACCGTTGACAACAAACGAAAACAATTGAACAACAAAAGACAACCACTGAGCCACAAACGACAACCACTGAACAACACACGACAACCATTGAGCAACGACGACGACAACAATGTTAATTCTGAGGATAATCATAAATTCATATGAATATAGGCGCTATATAAATCCCGCCCAAATACTGAAGATAACCATAAGTTCAGCTGACATTGGCGCTGTATAAATCTTGTCCATATTCTACATCACAGTAATATGACACTCGTTTACATTTCGTTAGGTTACGGCGTCTAATGTCGCATTGAATGGAAAAGAAGCGTCACCTAGAGACAGACAGACAGACAGACAGAAAGACAGAACGACAGACAGACAGACAGACAGACAGACAGACAGACTGACAGACAGACAGACTGACACAAAGAGTGGCAGATGAACAGCATGTATTTGGGTAGTTGTTGCGCTACACATCTCTACCTCGCATGAGTGCATAACTACTGTTTCATTTAATTTGGAATGGAGTGTAAACCCCTTAGATAGAATTTTCGATTTGTATCCGATATTCGCTGAATCTTGTCAGTACAGAAATCCCAATTTCTCTGTCTAGTAGTACATTTAAGGAATTCAATTATTTATTTTTTCAGGTTTTAAAATATTATGTTAAAATATTAGCAGGTGTATAATTATCAAACTTTGACAAGGGTTCAGTTGATAGTTTAGAATGGGACAAATGATTTTTATTAGTCTAATTCGTTGGTTTGTCAGGAAGATGACTGATGGAATTTATTCGGTAGATGGAGCCTGTGCTCATTTTGTCCAGTTTCTGTTGTCACTGTTAGATTTTAATCGCTAAGTTCACTCAGATAAATTCCGCGAGATTATTGTATTTTCATAAGAGTGTTTTATGAATCTTTCCTAATTTTCCCATAAACGATGGTTCTGGTTGGTTGGAATTAACTGAAGTTCTTTAAATGTTCCGTCGGTGTTGCTAATTCGTAAGAGAAAGGATTTTAGATGAGGAAAGAGAAGACGGAGAGGGAGGAAGAGTGGACGAATGACGAGAAGGAGGTCACTGAATGCAGCCGATATCTTAAAGATGTAACGACTACTTCCTCTACAGTGACCTTTGAACTGCGTTTGTTCTTGCAGACTTTTACGACGCCCTTCCTCTTTCATCCGGGATCTTGCAACGGTCCAGTTCCGGTTCCGGATGTGCTGTCGTCATGACAACGACCGGAAGTAAGGCGTCGCACCCGCGTCGTCTGCGCACGGCCTACACGAACACTCAGCTGCTGGAGCTGGAGAAGGAGTTCCACTTCAACAAATACCTGTGTCGGCCGCGTCGGATCGAGATCGCAGCCTCTCTGAACCTCACCGAGCGTCAGGTCAAGGTCTGGTTTCAGAATCGACGCATGAAGTTTAAGAGACAATCTAAGCCGAACGCCGAGGCCACAAAGCACCTCTTCGGGTCATCGAACACAGACGGTGATGAAGATGACGACGACGACGGTGATGATGAAGAAGATGATGAAGAAGATGGGGAACGGGTGGTAGGACAATCGACTGAGCGACAGAGGGCGGTGGTTTCTGGCGCTGGAAGAGACTGCGGCGGCGGCGATGTATCGGAGAGCGATCAGCAGAAAGAGGAGGAGGAAGAAGAAGAGGAGGAGCTTCCGGCCGTCGATAGTACGACCAGCGACTGCGTCATCAGCTGCAACATGTCAGATGGCGCTTCTGTTCAGTCTCATCAGCCACCGCAAGATGGAGACACCGACTTCACGATGACGTCGAAAACACTGGCCGCAGATGACAACGACCAGCAGCAGCAGCAGGAGGAGGAGGAGGAAGTGAGGTTGAAGAGAAACGCACTCGCTGATCCCTCATCATTGGCCATCTCATCGTCGTCGTCGGTGTCGGTCTCGTCAGCAGATGGTTGCTGTAGTCGAAGTTTTAGTAGCGCCACCGTTCAGCAGACGCTGACCAGCACCAGCAGCAGCAGCGCCAGCAGCAGCACCACCACCACCAGCAGCAGTCAAGAGCTTCTGTTGATGATGCACGGCAAATCGTCGTTCCTGGCTCCGGATGATAGGAACGGCGCATGCGCACAGAACAACCTCGCCTGTCTAGAGATAATGACGTGTACAGCCGGAAGTCACCAGCTGACATCTTCCGGTTTCGCTTCGCGCCAGAGACAGAGCATCGAATGTGTCGCCAGCGATGACCGACGCCACCAGCGACCACCATCCTCATCATCATCATCACCCGCTCCTGATGAAGCAACGACGACGACGACTACCCACGACTGCGTCCCTTACTTTCGACCCCCCGTCGTCGTCTACAGAGGAGGATCCACTCGGCATCGACCGCCATTCGCCTCTCAATCCTTGGCCCCATCTTGTCCTCCTCTCACGCGAACGACCCATTATTCAGATCGGCCGGTGTTCCAAGCAGAAGGACGACTGGCGACGAGGAACAGCTGCTTCGAAGACATCTCTCACCGGCGGATCTACGCCGGGCACGGATCCACCTATGCACCGTCATGTCAACTGGCGCACCCTGCTCGTCTCCCATCGCAACCCTGTGCATCTGCTGGTTACCATGGCGATATGTTCTGCGCTGGCAACTCGACCATCTACTGCGGCTGTCCAGGAGTTCACGGCTCAGCTGGCTTCGGTGAATCGCAGTTGACATTCGATGGATACGCGCCAGCTACGACTGGGTTCAACGGACACTGCGTAGGGCCGGCGAACGGCTATTCCATCGGCCAGTTCACACCCCCGCCTGCTCAGCCTCTTCCATCGGCCGTTTATGCACGTGTTATTCCGGCAGATGGCTGCGTCGAACGAACCCCGACGCTGTGGGGCTATGACGGCGGAAGCGGTGGTCGAGGTAGGCCAGAGGTCATGGAGGTCAGGGCCACTGGACATGGACGGGTCTATTCTTGCGACTACTACTCAGCTGACGTCGGGCAAATGGAGTCATTTGGTTACGATGATGAAGACCTTAGACGCATCAGGTTAAATGCATACAATGAGAAAATGAACCCACATGTCACCCACGCTTCTTCCAACTGGACCTACTCACCGAACACCAAACTATGCGACTTCGATCAACTTCATCATCATCATCATCAACAACAACAACAACAGCATCCTATGCATCAGCATCGTCAGCAACAGGCAGCACAGCTCCAGCATCCTGCTCATCATCGTGCTGCTGCTGCTGCGTCTTTTGGTGCCGACGGAGTGCAGCAGGTGCTCGACTCAGCAGAGGCAGCGCCCCCTTGCGGCTACTGGACGAACGCGACAGAACCCTTCGCCAACAGCGACCGACGAACCTATTTCTCTGCCGCCCTCGACTCAGAAGAGAACTACTTTCCTCCGCCTGATCTCCAGTCTCCGCTTCAGCCCTTTTACGAATCAATGCCCCATCAACACCCTCCGCGGCAACAGCGAATGCCATCTGGCCACCTGAACAGAACAACTGAGGGGCAGGACGAAGGACTGAGAGGAGGAAGAGGAGGAGGAGAAGGAGGAGGAGGAGGAGGAGGAGGAGGATCGCTGACAAGCTTGACCGGGTATCGGACTGCAGAGGAGGAGGAGGAAGAGGAGGAGGAAGAGGAGGAGGACCACTTGTTGCTATTCTCAGACAAGGACCTGAGGAGGATCGAAATCTCGTCAACAGGTGCACGCAGCATCCTCACTGAACCCGAGTTTCTCATGATGTCCTAACTCTCGTCGATAAATATATAATGACGACGACATTTCTGATGATGATGACGGCGACGACGATTATGATAATGATGATGATGACGGCGACGGCGATGATGATAATGATGGTGATGATGACGACGATGATGATGATACGCTTGAAGAAGCGTTGGGTTCGGATGAGGAGGAGAAGGAGGAGTGGGCCGCAGTTGATGACGATGATGATGAAGGAAATCGACCTTTCTCGCCGTCATCGTCATCGTCACAGTCCAGCGAATCGATCGCTAACGATGGACAGCTTATCGCTTGGATAACTTCTCATAAGTTTTTTATTTAATGACAATTACTCATTAAATTAATTACTTTCTTAAATTATTAAATAATTTTGTATAAATTCTTCCTTTCGGTTTCTTATTGTTTTCATCAAATGAAGGTTTTGTCTCATAAGCAATGGAGTCATGCAGGATGTGCGTTAAAGTTTCCGTTGCTTAAATGCACTGACGGGGGAGGGAGGGTATTTGACTGCTGTAGTTAACAACTCGTAGTTAAACAACTTTTTAAGTCGTTAAAAAGTAATTACTACTTTTTTTCGAAAGTAGTTAAGCAACAAAATCAAAATTTGTAGTTAATTTGTAGTTACTGTTTCCGAACAAGGCCTACTGTTTCAGCAAATGAGTTTTTCAGCAGACTTTAAGTCATGGCATTCACTATTCAGATATTGTGAGCAATTTACCGACTTGCTAATACAGACTCAGTGACAGTGGCATTGTATTCAGCTCATTGTTCCGCGATGTTTTCTCACTGTTTTGTCAACGTCAGACTTTGTGATAGATGTGTATGCATAGAATATTGAACATTACGCAAAGAATGTCAGATGCTGTTTTACTTCAAGGGGAAGATAAAGAATCAATGACACCGTTTATCCCCCCAATCAGTTTCCCCACCTCATCTAAGGAGCAAAAGTAGTTACAACACTAGTTAAATACTGTTTCTAAAACTAGTAACTAAGTAGTCAAACTACTTTTAAAGTAGTTATTGCATATCTCTCGTTAAAATTGGAAGCAATGGAGAAGTTGCTGGAGTGAGAAAAGGAACTCAAAGAAATCGTTTCCTTTGATCGCTGAGAATTCGATTTTTCTACCTCAGTAATGTAAGCTACTATATGTGCACGACAGGTCGACCGTAACCGAAGTACGTCAGCAACTGTAACCCATGTGTGACACCATGTGTGACCCGTAGTGTAACACAGTGTGACACCAGGTATAGCCTAACATTAAGTGTAACCCCAAGTCTGACACCAATCCTATGGTTTCCGACTGTTGTTGAGCATGACAGCTCATAGTGCATCATTCTTGTGTTGTGCCCACTGTTGGACGTGGAATGTGGAGACCGAGCAACGGATGATTTTACAGACCCTAAGTCAATGGCCACCACGTGGTTTAGATGAGATCAGGAGACAGGAGATCAGATGAGATTGGCCAGACCCTGACCATGACGAAGTATGAAGCTCCGTCTACGGATTGCGTGCTAATCCAAGACACAAATCAAATCTCCGTCGCTGCTTCCACAAGTCAGTCAGTGTCAAGTGATTTCATCGCTAAGCAATTTATTGTTTTCGTTCTTCTGAGCTCTTCGGCATTTAGTGGCGAAATGGCGCTGCGTCTAATACTTAAATATGCTCTTGATTAATGAACGATGTCATGCTCCGTAATGCCACAATCTGCTGCCACCTAGCGATTTATTGCTAAAGCCATCGGTCTGTTATTATTTAACCGTCTGAAAGTCATGCATACAATGTTGCTTTCTTCCAACCTTAAGACGCGACGCTTTCAGCAAACCTTTCAGACAACTATGATATGCACAATGTCCAAGAAATCACGCTATGCAGAGGTGCTCATACGGCAGATACATTGCATATACCTTCCGGTTAGCTGCCACCTAGCGAATGAATTCGTAAGTCATCTGATTCCGACTGAATCCAGGTTTCTGAGTCGTCAAATGGCAGAGTGGGATGAATGGCTCATAATAAGTATGGTGAAAGCCAGTCACGGCTTTTCAGCTGATAACTTTTATAGCGCCGTCAGTGTAACGTACATCAGTCGATGAAGACGTAGTTACAGATAGTTAGACGCTTAACAAAACGCCTGTTAAGCTCCTCGGAAAAGGCCTTCGTATACGCAAGATAACTAAATGGTATTGAAGTCTTTACCAAGAACCCAGTGCTCAGATAACCGGAAAAGTCGTCACAATGTAGCAGAATAGTTTCGTAGAATCTCATAGCCTCATCCGCCTCATGGTTTGATTTCGCTCTGGGCTTCTTTGGGCCGGTCTTCTAGAGCTGGGCTGCTGTTCGGATTTAAGCCCCGCGGATGTTAGCTTCTCGTTCCGCAGGTCTAGACGGCTTTCTTAGACGGAATGAAGAACATATACAGAATATATTATTATAAATGGTCTGCTAGTGATTTTGAAAAACGATTAAAAACCAGAATGTACTTAGGTATCTTCTGTTGTTGTTTGATGCATTATCCAGTGCCGTCAACTGGTCAAGAGGAAAGAGAAACGGACTGAATTTTAATAAATAAGCATTGAGAGAGAGAGTGAAAGAGAGAGAGACAGAGACAGAGACAGAGAGAGAGGATAGATAGAGGATATATATATATATATATATATAAACATATATATCTACGTATATATAGAGAGACAGACAGAGAGAGGATATATATATGCATATATATGTATATATATAGACAGACAGAGACACAGAGAATATATTCATATATATTATATATATAGAGAGAGAGAGACAGACAGACAGACAGAGAGAGAGACAGAGAGAGACAGACAAACAGAGAGAGCGTCCTTCACGTCTGACTGACTGTAGTGTTCCTGTAGCTTAAGAGACGTATATATCTGGATGTTTTGAAGCTAAAGTCCAGGCAGGCGGGCGAGTGAAGAGGGGACGGAGCACCTATAGGTGTTAATCAGAGTCTGTTAATTACGGTGAACGGTGTTAAGTTAATAGGGCGCCATTATGCAAAACGCCTCGATGCGTAGAGGCGGCCCTACTTTGATCAACTCGATGAGACATTGTCCGCAGCCAGTGAACCTTATTACCCGATGCTGATATGCTAATAACTTATTTTAATAAGACGAAAGTCGCATCTCTGCTCATTTTCACTCACCTCGCCCTCGATTTCGAATCAGTTACAAAACCCCTTGTCTTGTCAACAGCACCTGCGTCTGATTGGACACGAGCCGTGTCAATCTTCAGGCACTGACTGAAGTCTTCTTTGCCCGCCAACATCTCGTGGGCGGAGACAGCTTAATAGACAGAGAACGCGCTAAAGAACTTGTTCTCTGCAAAGTTTTGAAAAAGGCGATCAATGTAGCAGGTAGCTGTAGAATTCCAGAGTAGTCTTGGTTCGAAGTTCTAGTCGGACGCTGAGAAGGAGGAGAAGGAGGAGAAGGAGGAGAAGGAGGAGAAGGAGGAGAAGGAGAAGGAGGAGAAGGAGGAATCCATTTGATGTACTGACTTTCTGTTCGACGACAGTCAGACGACCGGACGGACAGACGGACGAACTGAATGACTGATGGACGACGATTACTTTCTATCTGGGCAACAACTCTACAGAGATCCAACGATTCTCTTCGGCTTTTGTCGAGGCTGTTTCTCTGCCACTGACCATCAGCAGTGGCTGCATTCAGAAGCTCAAGGTAGCAGCAGCAGCACCAGCAGGAGGCTGAGAAGACGAACGATGCTGTGCAGCCAGGATGTCAATCAGCGACGGCAGCGGAGGCTGCAACGACCGTCTTCGACTGACGACGATTCCTGTGAGTTGTCGCCAGAAGAGGAGGAATCGTTCCGCTTGAGCGCCGACGAAAACAACAACAACGAAGACGATGACGAACAACAACTGAAATTCTCCATCGACAAAATTCTCAGCGATGATTTCGGACAAAACGACTGCAGACAACAACAACATCATCATACTCCTACTACTACACCTTATGCTAATGATAACAGGCCTCATGAGCATCATCATCATCAGCAGCAGCAGCAAAGAGCACTGAATGCAGAGCAGAGAGTAACAGACGACCAATGGAGCAGAATTACTCTCCCACTGAGCGCCAACGATTGCGTGAATGGCGGAGAAGAGATGAGAAGAGGAGAGAGGAGAGGGGAGGAGATGAGAGGAGGAGAGAGTAGAGGAATAAGAATCGATGAAGAGGAGATGAACAGAAAGGCAACAAATGCAACTAAGCAGAATGGAAATCTGGAAGAGAGTCGGATGGCGTCAGCGTCTGCGTCATCAGCCGCTTTGTCCGGCTCCGCTGCACGTATAGACTGTGCTGGTCTTCCAGCCTGGATTTTCTGCACACGATATTCCGATAGACCATCTTCAGGTAAGCATCAGGTGTTAAATGATGATGGTGGTGGCGGAGAACGAGGAGGAAGAGGAGGAGCAGGAGGAGGAGGAGAAAGAGGAGAGGAGAGGAGCAAAGTGGGAGGGAGGAGAGGTGAGAGTAGACTTGCTCTTTCTTCATCTTTCTGTTTAACAATTTTTGAATTTCTATGAAAAGGCAATTCTTTTAGTAAGATATGTTAAGACGGCGTGGGAGACAGGCCTCCGACGTCATCGGTATGTCGAGGCAGAGAAAACGCAGGCGTTGAGCAATTCCTAATCCTAATGCTCTAAACTGGAAATCGGGTTCTGCAGAGAGACGATTTCGCTCCAACGCATCCATCACTGGATGATGTTTGCTTCAGCTACTCATTTCTTTCGATAGAGGAACTGAATGGTGAACTATGACTACGTAGCATTGTTTCTCTTTCTCCTTCTCTTCTTATTTCCTCTCCTTCTTCTTATTCTTCGACTTCCTCGTCCTTCTTCGTTTTTCCTCTTGCTACCTGTTTCAGAGTTTCTCTTCTCTTTGTTAACTTCTTCAAAGGCTTAACGCCATCCAATTGCATTTGGGTTGTGCTATCGTTATGTGTATCTGATCTGACGTGACCTGATCTATTCTTAGACTTCTATAGCGCCAATAACGTAATGCATCAGGTATCAATTTATGTAGGATTGCTCCTCCTCCTTCAGGCAGCCGGACAAAGCGGCTGATGACGCAGACGCTGATGCCATCCGACTCTCTTCCAGATTTCCATTCTGCTTAGTTGAACTTGTTGCCTTTCTGTTCATCTCCTCTTCATCAGTTCTGGTTCAGTGGTCGCTTTAAGTGAAATCGAAGTTCAAGGCAGAGCAGAAATCAAGGGGTCCGTTGGTTGAGCGCAGTACTTGGTATACGAGGGTTGAACCAGGAGCACACATATGTTCGCTAATCGAATGTAATAGCTTGTGAATTATAAGACAGATTTAAGATTGAATTCTCTGCATCATGAGCGGCCAATGTAGTGAGAGCAATATGGGTGTAACATGTTGATGGTTGGGGTTTTTGGTTCTGGCCGGTAAGTCTGAACCATAAGTAGCATCTGCAAATCTCTTAGTGATACCAATGAGAAATGAATTGCAGTAGTTGAGTCGGCTAGAGGCCAAGGCATTTGCTAGTGAAACAAAGAAAGCTTGAGGCATCTCGGTACCTGCTTCTACTACTGACGACTCCACAGCAACTTAACAAGTTTGAATGGCTTGCATTTTTTTTTTGTCTGAATGGCTTAAAATGGGTGGCTCAATTGTTGAGTTGGTTGGTGCTGCTCGTAACTTGGGATTTTGCTTTTGATTCTACTATGTCGCTTACCGACTTTGCTGCTAATGGCACTTGTAAGCCGTCATGCAGGAGTATTCGTGACATACGCAGAATTAAGCGCTGTGTCTCCATGTCCTCAGTGATATCTCTGGCAAACGCATTGGTCTCTAGTCGCTTTGATTACTGTAACTTGCTTCTTACTGATATCACATTCAAACATCCAAAAACTCCAGAGTTCAGAACTCTTGGCTTGAGCTATAACTAGCACGTCAAACTATAAGCATTTAACCCCTGTAATTAACTCACTGCATTTGCTCCCTGTTTGGCAAGGGATTTGTTTCGAATTGGGGCTTGTGGTTTTCAGAACATTGAACTGTAGGCAATCACAGTACTTAAAATCAATCCTTATTCTTCAGTCTTATGACTGTTCAACCAGGTCAGCTGGTTGCCTATCTCTCGTAATACCTAAAACTAAAATTGTTCTTGATGAATGAGATTTTTTCGATTGCTGGACCTAAAGTTTGGAACTCCCTCCCTGCTGTGTCCGTTCGTTCTGCTGAATCGCTTGTGTCATTTCGTTCTCAACTTAAGACTTCCTTTTTTCGATTGGTTTATCCACCATAGGCTGCCTGTCTGTCGTAGTGGACTGATCTTTTGGATGTTGACCTGATTGCGGCTTGGTTTTGTTGTGTCATTGGGTGATCTCTTGTGCATTAGACACCGGCGCCACAGAAGTTACTAATGATAATGATACTACTACTACTACTAGTACTAATAATAATAATAATAATAAAAAAATTGGAAGCATGTGAGATCTGAATCTACAAATATCCATATGTGAAAGTCGGCTGAACTGCATATAACCTGAGCAGAAATTGACACGAAGAAGCCAGATATAATGGCCAAACTGCCATCATATTTAGTCCGATCGAGAAGCAACCTATCCACTTGAACAATCGCATAAACCAGTAAGTTTGCTGACGTGTTCCCTAGAGAAAGAATTTAGCCGGAGAAGATTTCAGATTTTATTGCTTGCCATTCAAGACTGAACCTCGTGAAAGACAGAAGCAAGTAGATGGAGAGTGGGAGTCAATGAGGAGCTGCAAAATGAAAGGAATAGTTAGTTGGGTATCGTCAGCATACGAATGGCCGCTCACAGAGCAGTGGTCGGTGACTAATGAACCAAATGGTGTGGTGTATATTGTGAACAGGAGGGGAGACGAGTATAGAATCATATATGCGTCGATGTGAGTTGGTTTATAGGAACTGATTGAGTACGAGAGTGCAAGTAAGATGCCAATCAACTGAGAGTTGGACCAGAAAAACGAAATCAATGTTAGAGAACGGTGGAAAGTATCGTGATAAACATTATCGAAAGCAGCAGACATGTCTAAGAAGAATGCCAGCACAAATACATTCATATGTCACAGGCGGGGCAGCAGCGAGCGGCTTGCAATGAACAGCCAATAACCACCAAATCTTTATACACCTTGCTCCCTGTTAGTTCACCTCTCTCTTGCAATCAGTATAATCACCATCACCTACTTACCGAGTATATTGCAATTCCAATTAACATTACCGAAAACGGCAGACATGTCTAAGACGAATGCCAACGCAAATACAAGCAGCGAGTGGCTTGCAATGGACCGTCAAAATAACCGCAACTCTTTCTGCACCCGTCAGTTCACCTCTCTCTTGCCATGATCACATTCTTCGCCAGAGGACTTGGTCGAGGGGTTTAGTGAAGGCCCATGCACTCCAAGCAGCCGGGCCTTCCCTGTATTTTGTCAGTCTAATTCATTAACCATGTGGAGACTGATTTCATGCGGATTCTTTGTTCTAGGACCAAGATCACGAAAAAGCCGACGCCGGAAGGACAGCCAAGCAGAACTGGAGTCTGGAAGGGGAACTGGAAGAAGAAGCTCTGACGAGAAACGCGTCAGGACTTGTTTCACGGACGAACAGCTGGACCGACTTAAGGCCGAGTTCAAGGACAATCCGTATCTGACGGAGGAACGAAGGTCAAAGCTGTCGACGCTTCTGAACCTCACCGAAGTTCAGGTGAAGATCTGGTTCCAAAACAAACGAGCCAAGACGAAGAAGTCCGTTTTATCAACAGCCGCTTCCTCATCATCAACCTCGATATCACCATCAGCTGCAGCAGCAGCAGCCGCAGCAGCAGCCGCAGCAGCGCGTGGAGATCGGCAGCTGGCCGAGGTTGAGTCGTCTCCTCTGCACGTCGTTCGTTTAGCAGCCAACGGATTGTACAGCTGTAGGATTTCAATAACGGACTGTGGCAGACGACAAACTAACTGAAGACATCGTCTCTGTTATTCACAATATCAAAAGCATTTATAAGCAGTAAATATCTCATGCATATTCATAAGTAAAATATCTCACACATATTCACAAGAAAAAATTCTATCCACCAGTAAATATCGGACTCTTTTCTAACTTTCTAAAATGCATGATGCAATCAGATATTTCTAGGAAGACTCCTCTTCTGAGACGATCTCATTCAGATTTCGATGGTCAAGCGAAAACTTACGCAACTGCCTCGATCGTAAATTGTGGCCATTAGGATGTCGACAGTGGTGACTAAATGATGACGATGGCTAAGTCGTATAGTTATCAGACTGCATAAATGAAATGATAGAGCGAGGTGCTCATCCTGGAGCCCGTACTTGGTCTTTTGTCGATTAAGAGATATCGGGCTTCTATATCTCAGCTGACAGCCAGCCACCCAGAAGCCTGTTCACCTACCACCCTGGATGTCGGCGGTAGTCTGGGATGCACCTGTTCAATTGACGCCGCCTCCTCCCCCAACCCATAGTCCTCCTCCTTCGCGTCCCGCTGCTGCTGTTCGTCTGCGATTCACATCATCCGAAACGAATGACTTCAAAGTCCATCGTTTGATTTGTCGAAGTCTGAAGTCGACTTGATCTTCGCTCGACGCTTATTTAGGAGTCGACCGACCGAACGACCGACCGAACGAATCGCATCTAATCATTTGTAAGAAAATCCGACTTAAGAAGACGACAACGCAACCACTGCACTCTGTCTGTCCGCCTCTCTGTCTGTTTCAGCCTGTCTGTCTGTCTGCCTAAGTCTCTCTCGGTATGGCAAGTCGATTGGCGTGAGATCTACTCCGACCTGACAGTAAGAGCCAGCCAGACAGACAGACAGACACACAGACAGACAGACACACACAGAGACCGACACACACATACAGACAGACACAGAAACAGAAACAGACACAAGCAGCCATACAGACGGATAAACAGACAGACACACAGACAGACAGGGAGCGTCTGTCTGTGTGTGTGACTAGTGGTTAGTAAAGCGATTGTTATATCGTGCTAAGTCAGTCTTCCCTTCGACCTCCCCGACCGACCGACCGACCGACCGACCGACCGACCGACCGATCTAGTGAGCCTGTGAATCAATTAGTCGTTCGAAGGCGGCCTAGGGCAACGGCGGCGTTGTCCTTTGTGCAAGGCCAGCCACTTACCAAAGCGACCTCACACAGACTCATCTGCTGCCCCTACTCCCTCTTTCCTCTCTCTGTCTCTTTCTGGCTCTCTCTCTGTCTCCTCTTCCTTCCTATCTTCGTCCCTGCCTCCCTCCCTGCCTCCGAGGGGACGGCTCGGCTCTTCCTTGTGTAATGACAATCACCCGTCTAACAATCTTAGGCGAATGGAACGACGACACTCAGACAGCCACCGGCCACCGGGATAGAGATGCAGAGACATGGACAGGGGCAGATACAGATCTAGAACTAAGACACAATGGGACACAGTGAGACAGAATGAGACTGAGAACCAGACAAACGGACTGAGACACAGACACAAATAGTCTACCTAGAGAAACATGAAGACAGATCCTGAAGGACGAAAGTCGGTCGAAGGCTGCAATGGAACCAATCATCTGGAACTCTTATAAAACGGGGCTCTACCAAGGCTGCTATAAAATGGCGACATACATACGTACCTACATACATGCATGGTCTATCAAGTGTGAAATTTTCCTTATATCCCTCCCTCCCTCCATCCGTCCCTCTATCCCCTTTCTGCCTTGGACAACTTAATCGTCCGCTAATGAAGTGGCAACGCATCAGTGGATTCGCTTTGAACTTCGTGCGATGATCATCCGTTGCACTATTTGCTTATTCGCTGCTAATTACCTCAATCAAAGTCAAGCCGAAGACGTCGACCGTATTATCTTCATATTTAGTCACATATTTGAAAGCATTCATAAGCCTTTTCTCCTCCTCCTCCTCCTCCTCCTCCTCCTCCTCCCCCTTATCCTCCTCCTCCTCCTCCTCCTCCTCCTCCTCCTTATCCTTCTCCTCCTCCTCCTCCCATTTAGAATTGAAGCCCTGGCCCCTTTGAAGGGGACCAGAGTGAGCGAGGAGGAAGGGAGACACAATAGTCGTACAACGGTTCCCTATGATAATGAAAATATCCAACGTATCAATTTGCATCATCGTCCTCGCTGGGGTGGAGGGTGGCCTCTGCACCCCACCCCACCCCACCCAATGGCCCCTCCCTTCCTACCTTAAGGACGAGTGAGGTTCAACAAAGGCAGTAGCCGCTATTCAGCCATCCTAACTGTCCATTACTATGGAAATGTAATGGGAGTTAGAGAGGATGAGAGGGAAGGAAGGGAGAGGAGGGATGGTGGGAGAGAGAGGAGGGGTAGTGTGATTTCAATCGTCGCTGGCATAAGTGCGAAACAACGCCTCTTCACCTGAGCAGATTCGGTCACGATTAAGTGAAGGTCTCACTTGGCTAAGAGTAAGATTTGATCTGAGGCTTCGTTCAGACCAGACCAAACATGGGATGGGAAGAGTACCAGGCAGCAACACTACGATTGTGCTCACCTATGTATGTATGCATGTATGTATGTATGTATGCATGTATGCATGTATGTATGTATGCATGTATGTATGTATGTATGCATGCATGTATGTATGTATGTATGCATGCATGCATGTATGTGTGTGTATGTATGTATGTATGTGCAATACCTCCGAACAACTTGAAATCGTTTAAAAAAAATTGTTTTGACTGTCAGATACCAACTTCAGATGTATGGCGGGCTGAGCTGTGCCATTAACAATTTGTAGTTAAGCTGAAGTTCAGTGAGGTGCGTGCGTTGTCTTTCGACCAATCAGAGACTGCAGAACGATGACGCTAGTGTAGGCTTGTTGTGCCACCTAGCGAATGTCGCTTCTACTATCTGCGAAAGCCAGTGACATGTACTTATTTCTTGAGCTGACTGCTACTTCCACCTCAGCTGATCAGCAGCGCATCGAGAATCTGCAAATAGACCCAAAAGATGGCTCCTAATTGGGCCACTGAAGGAATCGTAGGAATAAGGCGTCTGACGTGGTTCGTCCGTTTCTTCTGTTTCTGGTTTTGTCTTCCAAAATCTCTTTATCAGCAGAAAGTTGTCTTCGGTGGCTGTGGGCGAAATAGGAAATTGATTTTGGCCGTTTTAAAACTAATCACATAAGAAAACATTTGTCCGTTTTCCTGTCTGCTTCTGCCTATCTGTCCGTGTGTGTATGTCTGTCTGCCTGTCTGTCTGTTTCAATTTTCCCAACGCAAACAGCAATCAGAACGAGACGGATTCCTTTCCTGTCGTCATCTGTGTAAGCAACCTCCACAGCCCCCACCCATCGCTCGAGTAATACGCCCTTCATGTCGAACGCCCTTCAGCTGAAAACAGTGATAATACCAGATGAAGATGGTCACTGTCACTTTATGAACCCCCATCAAGTGCCCTTAGATGCCACCAACTGCCACGAAATTCAACGATCAAATGCCACTTAGAAGTTTTTTCTGAAGTCCGTTTTGGATTTCGTGCGTGTTTTGACGGTACTTGGTCGCATATCACAAAAGTTCGACCGCTATTTTGAATGTATATATACATTTATATATATATATATATATATATATATATATGAGAGAGAGAGAGAGAGAGAGAGAGAGAGAGAGAGAGAGAGAGAGAGAGCTGTATGTGGAAAATATTCTGTGCTATGTCTATGAAATAATGGAAGTTGTAGATGTCATCAGTTGATTCCGTCGAATCATTAATGGATGCTGTTAACGTCGACCGATGCATGCGGTGGATAGATGCTGCTGGGATCCGACTTCTTTTCGACCTAAGTCCATGCGGTCGAAAGACGACAAGCCTCTTAGACATGTCTAGCGTATGACGGAACCATATCAGCGCTGTATAGGAATACGATTATGGCGCTATAGAAGTTAAATATGTGATGTTTCAATCGCTCGTTTCAAACGAAGCCGGTTTAAACACTGAACTACATTCAAGACGACAATTGTCGCGTGCCGACATATCCAAGGTCGCCGAAATATCAACTAAGCGACAACTCACATTGAAGCAAATACATTTGCATTGGAGAAGTTGTTTACTCGCAGTTCAGTTCTGCGCACATGACGATTCTCCTGAATTAACCGAATATTATTTATCATTCTGATATGATGGCTTCCTACTGAAGAAAGAATCCAGTTTAAAAAACGTCCAATGGTTTCCAAAGTAGTACACATTGGCCAGCCAACTTATCGTGTCTTTTCTAATGCCTGTTAGGCAATCGTAGGTAGCGTCCGCTTTGGGAGGTACTTAAGAGGCGCTCTATCTTGGTACGTACACACAACACACACAACTTCGATTTACAAGTGATGCACTCACTCACTGGATGTTGTTGTGTCCCTAGGCAGAATGTTCCAGGGTCCTAAGTCTTTTTCGATCGCTGGTCCGAGGCTTTGGAATTCGTTGCCTTTTCTGTCTGCTCTTGAAATTCATTGATATCGCTTAGATCAGGGCTGATGATTCATCTTTTCGTTTTGCTTGTCCTCCGTTGTCTGTCTTCCGGTCTCTGGGTTAACCTCACGGATCTCGACTGATTCCAATCAATGGCTGTTTCTTTGGAAGGGGCTCATGATGCATCTCCACCATTAATTTTAACCCAGGCTTAGCCTCAGTTCTCTAACACTCGCTTCTTCTACCAATAGGAAGAATGGGGTCAGTCAGTCAGTCATTCAGTCCGTCCGTCCGTCCGTCCTTCCGTCCGTCCGTCCGTCCGTCCGTCCGTCCGTCCGTCCGTCCGTCCGTCCGTCCGTCTCATTGGCGGGCATCGACGTCGTAGCCAGGTGAAGCGCCATCTGCCGGTGGCGGCTGAATGCATAACGGATGCCGAAGATGTATCATGATAGAGCGCCCGATTGCCATCAAATACTTTAAATGGCCGTGGGATGCAATTACAAGTCAAATGAAGAGATGCAGCCTCGTCTTAATAAATGTCTTACGGTGTAAGCATCTACTACACATACATACCCTCGTAGACATCTAATAGATCCGTTATAAGCCTCTGGGTCTGGCATAGATTAGTAGGCCTACCGTTGGCCTCCTGTTCATCCGATGCGCATGCGCACGTATCACTGTTTCCATAGAGACGTAACGATGACGTTGACAGAGTGATTGCAATTGATCCCGCGTCGGTCTTTCGATGGCCTTCGCCTGAACATCTTCTCTGCGTCGCCTGAGTTGACCTGACCTAAATAGCTAATTATCTCTACGGGGAATTAGACCAGGGCACCTCCTCCACCCACCATGACTTTCACCTCTGTACCCTCTCGTAGGCTTCCTGCTCCTCCTTGCCCTCCTCCTCCTGGTCCCCAGTAGACGTGTAAGTAGACGCTCATCTCCAGAGGGAACATCAGCGACATTCTGAAGCTGAAGTAGAAGACACTGATGTCTGTCAGTTGATGCTGCTTCATGTTTTATACTAGGCGCCTGCTGCAGATGACTCGAGGGACGGATTTACAGGGTGCCATGGTAACCGCTTAATTTAAGCATCAACTGCAGCAGCAGCAGCTGACTAGACCAGGTAGAGTAGTCTAAGATGCAATGCACCGGTCGTCCATCTCCTCAAGACAAGACCAGCTGATGTCGACAGATCTGTTTGTTCGATGAGTCGAAGAAGACGAAGAAGAAGGAGGAGGAGGAGGAGGAGGAGGAGGAGGAGGAGGAGGAGGAGGAGGAGGAAGAAGAATACGAAGAAGAAGGAAACGCATTTAATAAAATGAAAAGATATGAGATGAAAAGACGATCCTTCGTCGAACACGTGTAAATGTAGACTCAAATATCTACTTCCGCTCCAAAGCTCATCCGAATTTCTCATTTCTTTACTTTCCCCTCTCAAGTCTTTGTCTCTCAACGGACAAAAACAACGACTGTCTTTCTCTGTGCCTGCCTGTATGTCTGTCTGCCTGCCTGCCTGTCTGTCTGTGTCAGTCTGTCTCTGCGTGTGTTTGTCTCCATCTCAGAGTCCCCCATCCGTCTGTTCGTCGGTCTCATTCTATGTCTGATGACACAGGGTGCGAATCGAATGAATTCAGTCCTTTGGTTCGTCTGCCGAAGTCGAAGACGAGATGGTACGATTGCCTGACCTCACTCGACCCTCGCAATGTCTTCGTCCTCACTCTGCTACTCGTTCCGTGTTGAACGACCAACTCAGATGTCGTCGTCGTCGTCATCGTAACCAATCGTCTCTGCTGATCAACATCAAGCATCATCATCATCTCTTGAGACTTGGGAACCGATGCAACGACGGTTTCATCTCTCGCAAATGATTGAAAACACGACAAAACATAAAACCCTCATATCAAGAGGCATCGAAGACACACAGAGGCAGAAACAGAGACACAGTCAAAGACAGATAAAACGAGAAAGAGAGAGACAGACAGAGACAGACAGAGACACAGAGAGAGACAGAGACACACACAGAGAGACAGATATATATATATAGAGAGAGAGAGGCAAATGAGGGAAAGATAATGAGGAAGGGATAGAAAGGCAGTTCAGACTGAAACGAGGCCATTGAGCTGCTGCTGCTGCTGGTGTTGGTGCTGCTGGTGTTGATGCTGCTGCTGCTGCTGCTGCGTTTAATGGACAGAGAGTTCGACGACAGAGAAAGTGAAGGTTTGCCAGAGAGACCGGACAAGAGACGTCGTTGCTCATTTGCTGTTGCGAATGACAGACGCCGTATATTCACGAAATCATTAATTCAGAATCCAACCAACGAACTACTCTTACATCCTGTCCCTCTCTATCTGTCCCTCTCTCAGTCTCTCTCTCAGTCTCTCTCTCAGTCTCTGTATATGTCTCTCTTCTCTGTCTCTATGTCTCCCTTCACTCTCTCTCTCTTTTCGCCTCTACAGCAATATGTTAGGTGAGAAACGTCCATCCCTGAGACGAGGGCAGTATAGAGACTTTGAGCGAATTGCTCAGCGCCATCGCGTGATGCTTAGTTGTTAGATAGTGGCGCTAATTAAATGCAGAAATTAAACAAATAATAATGATATGTCTGTATCTCTGGCAGAAGAGAAAGGCCTTGTGAAAGCAATTGGTCTAAATACTGTCTCGCAAAAGAGTCACAGTCGATGGAAAATGCATTGGATATAGAAGCTGCTAGGAAACTTAAGTCGAGCCATCTTCTCATCTTTAACGCTTTTTCGATCGGATGATTTCTAGTAGAGTAGATTGCAAGCGAAGCTCTATTGCTGTTGTTGTTGCTGCTGCTGGTGCTGCCTCTGCTGCTCTGTTGCTGCTGCTGCTGGTGCTGCCTCTGGTGCTGCCTCTGGTGCTGCTGCCGCCTCTGGTGCTGGTGCTGCCTCTGGTGCTGCTGCTGGTGCTGCCTCTGGTGCTGCTGCTGGTGCTGCGGGTGCTGTTCACCTCGTGGCTTCAACTGTTTCGGGTGCGAGTTTCTGGCATCGTTAGACGTCGACGAGGGCGAAACTGTCGCCGTATTTGCTCAGAATGGTCGTTGGACCGAGATCAGCCTCTTGCCCGACGGTCTTGGTTGCTTAGGCAACGAATTTCTATGGCAGCCTCCATCAGAAGAACGAATGAACGAATGAACAAACAGTGGACGTCAGTTGCACCAGCGACGTTGTCTGCAAGCTCGTGTGTAAATGGATTTATGTGTGTATGTTTGTTTGCGCGTGTGTATGTTCGCACGTGTGCATGTGTGTCCTTGTGCGCGTGTGTTTGTATGTGTGTGTGTGATAGGATTGAGGGAAAGTGGCAGCTGAGGTGCCTGGCTGGTTGTGCTGCTCAGATGCGGGACTTAAGTGGACAGAGAGACCGAAATAGATCGAATGCTGTCGAAGGCAAATGAAGTGGAGAAAAGAGACGGAATGAGGAAGAAAATCAGCCAACGATGAATTCGATCGAAGTCATCGTCATCTACGCACAGAAACCGAGATTTAACTGCTCAACACTTTCTACATTTGCTCTCTCTGTCTTCCCCCGTCTTTGTCGCCGTCTGTCTGTCTTCCTCCGTCTTTGTCGCATTCTCTATCTATCTACCTCTGTGTCTATCTTCCTATGCCTCGATCTCGGTTTCTCTGCCTTCCTCGGTCTCTTTCGCCGACTCTCTTTATCTTCCTCTGTCTCTGTTTCCCTCTGTCTCAAATCTCCACCTGAATCATACTCTTTGGGTGTCGGTGCAACGACAATTTTCTTCACATAGATACAAGCAGCCAAACACACAGACAGACACATGCAGCCAGCTCACAGACTGTCCCAATCAGCCAAACACACAGACTGGCCCAAGCAGCCAAACACACAGACTGTCCCAAGCAGCCAAACACAGACTGGCCCAAGCAGCCAAACACAGACAAAAACAGCCAAACACACAGACAGACATAAGCAGCCAGACACACAGACACAAGCAGCCAAACACACAGACAGATACAAGCAGCCAGCTCACAGACAGACCCAAGCAGTCAACCAGACAGACACAAGCAGCCAAACACACAGACAGACACAAGCAGCCAGACACACAGACACGAGCAGCCAAACACACAGACTGGCCCAAGCAGCCAAACACACAGACTGGCCCAAGCAGCCAGCCAGACAGACAGACCCAAGCAGCCAGCCAGACAGACACAAGCAGCCAGACACACAGACACAAGCAGCCAAACACACAGACTGTCCCAAGCAGCCAGACACACAGACTGGCCCAAGCAGCCAAACACACAGACTGTCCCAAGCATCCAAACACACAGACTGGCCCAAGCAGCCAGCCAGACAGGCCCAAGCGGCCAGACACACAGACAGACACAAGCAGCCAGACACACAGACAAAGCCCAGAAGGCACCTGGAAGATGAAGTGCTGGCCACGATAGAAGCGGACAGCGGCTGAAGCACCTGATGCAAATCTCTTTGGAGTAATTGAGTTCGAAATCATGAAAGAAGGAGGTAGCAACAGGTGACGGTTGATCGAGCGACTGAGGAAGGAAATAGAACGCCCTGCATCGGACCAGCAGCGGAGATACAACCCATCATCTGCCGAACATTTAGAGAAACTATTGGAATCATCGTCGCAGAAACTGACGCAACTAGTTGTAAAATGATTTCCTGACACTCGCTCCATTCATTTCGTTTGCAGAATTGATGGATATCCTTGTCATCTGATTCGCGATATCTTTGCGCCTTTAAAATGATCCAACTACAATGTCTAGCAACTCTTGTCACCTGAGGACGAGCTTTGTTTTCTTAGGTTCACCTTTGCGTCGCATAAATCGAAACCTCTTCATTTCACTCGATAACATTCCTTGCTAGACGTCGGTCGATGATTGTTCCGCAGTCTTTGAAGAAACACACCACTCGCCACCTACTGGAAATATTTTCCATCGCCCTCCTATTCTTCCTTCTCCTCTTCCCTCTCCTCTTCCTCTCCTCTTCCTACTCTTCTTCCTTCTCCTCTTCTTCCTTCTCCTCTTCTTTCTTCTCCTCTTCCTCCTCCTCTTCCCTCTCCTCTTCCTTCTCCTCTTCCTTCTCCTCTTTCTTCTCCTTTTCATTATCCTATTCCTTCTCCTCTTCTTTCTCCATTTTCTTCCCCTCTTCGTATCCCTCCTTCGCACTCTTCTCCACTGTCTGTTTTCTCATTGCCAATCCCTCCATCTTTTTATATATATATATATATATATATATATATATATATATATATATATATATATATATGTCTTTTCTTTCGCTCTTTCCTTGTTTTGCTTTGTGTTGTATATGTGTCGTTGTGTCCGTCTGTCTCTCTGTGTGGCCGCTGCTTTCATTCGGACGGTATAGAGGGCGCCAGCGTCGATCCATTCGTCCATTGAAAACATCTGGAAAATTAAACATTGACACAACAGCTCCGGACAAATACGCCACACATCTATATGCGAATTGCCTCGTTGCGCTAGGCCGAGGCTGACAGAAAGGGACAGACAGCCAGACAAGCAGACTGACAAGTAGAGCAACAGATGGGCCAGACAGAAAGGGCAGAAGGTAATGAGACAAACCAAAGGTAGTTAGTGCGATTCATAGGGAAACAGAGGACGGATGGCCTAACATTGATATAGTTCCTTCCTGTCTTGTCGTCTTCTCTTCCTCCAGTACTCCTTCCTCTCTATCTTCTCCTCTTCTTCCGCCAGTCCTTCCTTCCTCTCCATCCTCTCCTCTTCCTCCTGCAATCGAACCAAATTATGTCTCAGGCGAGTAGCAATGCAGAGAGGGCAAAATACAAGGTAAAGAATGGAATGAATGAATGAATGGCGCTGGTGGACGACGCTCGGTTGATGCAGGAATTGTATGATGACAACGCTCATCTACCAACCTACAGACCAACCGACCGACCGACCGATCAGCCGCAGCAGCAGCAGCAGCAGCATCGTCACTGCTGTTGCCATCCGCTGAGAGAGAGGCCGAGCGACGTGTGTCTTCTTCTCCCATATACGGTGGGTCGATGGAACATGAAGTGGATCGGAGTTCTTCAGAATAGCACTAAGAGAAGGCAGAAGGTAAGGAACTCGTTAGTCAAGACCTACTTGTTTAAATTAACTGGGCAGTCATGTTCACAGCGCTTTTGAGAGGTTCTTAAAATGCGCCATATAAAAGATTAGATACATACATACATACATACATACATACATACATACATACATACATACATACATACATACATACATACATACATACATACATACAACTCGTCTTTGCTCTGATTCAGCAGCTGCAGATGCTTCGTATTATCTGGCATTCTCTCACCGCCGTCCATCTTCTGCTTCTGCTCTTGTCATCAGGTCTTCCATTTGTTCAGTTGCTCGTCAACATATCACACAACGAGCAACAACACATACACACACATACACACACACACACGCACAGAGAAAACACTCGCTTATTGTATCTCTCAGGTTCTCAGCAGAATGGATAATTCCGTATGATACAAATCCATATATGTCTGTCTGTCTGTGTCTGTGTCTGTCTGTCTATCTATCTGTCTGTCTGTCTGTCTGTCTGTCTGTATACATGTATGTATGCATGTCTGTCTGATACCTGCCTGTCTGCCTGCCTGCTTAATCACAAGTCCTTCTGCCTGTCCTCTTGTCTTCTGTCAACCGGTCTATGGCATATAACCGGCTCTGATGCTTTCGCACCGACTGCATTTCCCGGTATCGAACTGAATTTATCTCCACTTGACGATACGTTGTACATTATATTCGCAGAAAAACATCGAAACAGCTCTCTATCTCTCTTTCTCTCTATATCTGTCTCTACTACTACTACTACCACCACCACCACCACTACTACTGCTACAAATTCTTCTACTACTACTACGCTTTAGCGCGTTTACTCGCATTTTACACAACACTTCTACATTACGCCAGTATTTCTTACATAGCATCGCATATCATCGTTACACACACTTGTTTCAGAAGCTCTGAACATCCTGTCTTCTTTCAACTCTAGTTGGGAATCTGTTGGTAGGACTGTGCGTGTGTACGTCAGCTGGCAACAGGTGACTCTTCTTGTTAATTCAGCACGGTTTGCTAACGGATGATTGTTCAGGTCTTAATGACATCCAACATCGCTAAGGCTAAAGCAGTAAGCGCCTCTGAATAGTTTTTCTGGAAGCGGCGCTATACAAATTTCTGATTACAATTACAATTACATGAAGCATCGTCAGGCGAATTGTTGACGAACGACGGCTTTTCGGGTCATCGACTCAGGTGCGCAATTCATTGAACGATTGAGCACCAGAGAGACATCAACATCATCATTATCATCATTAACAACAACAACACCATCATCATCTAAGTTTTCGTCGTCGCAGTAAAGAAAGTCTCATCACCATCAAGATCAACGACGACAAAATGAATGGCTTCGATACGACTAACATCATCGTCGTCGTCGTCTCACTCATTGCAACCGGTGAGTCACCTCAATCTAATGTGCATACTACGTAAATGACTAAACCTTTATTATGCGATATGCAGCTGATCGGTGTTTTTGTCAGAGCAGAGAACAGGAAACGTTTCATTCAAGACTCGACTTAGAAAGTGTAGAATGCATGAGAGTCTCATTTCACCTTCTTCCCGCTTCTTTCTCTTCGTTCTCTTCCTAGTTGTGCTCTTTCCTTTCCTCATTCTCTGCTGCTGTTCTTCTCTTTCCTCATTTTGATGCTCCTCCGCTTCCTTCTCGTCTAAACCGAGGAACACCTTGTCTCTCCCTCCATTTCCTCCCTCTGTGAGGAATCGTTGAAGATTCCTGCCAGCCAAACTGCAACGGACGCTGAATGAAAAGTCCTTTCGAGCGGCCGATTGCGACCATCTTCCATTCGAAGACAAGTAATTGCGCATTATCCATACCTCGAGACAGAAAATACAATTGCTAATTGAGTTATCTGCTCCGTCTAATTCAGTTAACATCCACTCCAGCAGACGACCGACATAGATGTCTTCCAGGTTCCCACGAAACCTATCTAGTAGTAATTGGTTGCCTCTAACTCTTCCTTTTTCTGTTCTCCATCTTCCCTCCTTCTAAAGTAAAGTAACGGAATTCTGTCACTCCTCCATCTCTTATAAAAGGTACGTCACCCTCCTATCTATTTTTCCTAGGTTTCTTGCTCCTCCCTCCCCTCCTTCTCCTCCTCCTCCTTCTCCTGCTCCTCCTTCTCCTTGTTTATACGCGTCAGCATCTGTGCTTAGTCTCGAATCAACAACGACGCCTCGGTTCAAACTGCGGGTGCTACAGAAGAGGATTTCTCTGCATCAAACCGAGGCCACTTAGCAGTGATCCATGATTATCACATTATGGACCCTTCTGAAACACCTAGAAAAACCTATCCCTACGCATCTACGTCTGGATGTATGTATGTATATATGTATGTATGCATGGTTGTCTGTCTGTCTGTCTGCCTGTCTGCATGTATGCATGCATGAATGTATATGTATGTACTGTATATACAGCGTATGTTCGTATGTTTGTGGGCTTGTGTACAGACGTGTGTTGGTATGTAAGAGAGTGTACGTGCCTCATTCAGTGGCTGATATGAATATATCTGCATATCGTTATGTCAGCTAATACGATCGAAACCCTTGTACTAAGTGCATTCGGGAATCGAGGGATTGCTATTCTAATCCATTATTCTAATGACGTTTCACGTTTCTCCTTCCTTCCTCCTAACCTCCTCTCCCTTCTCCTTTTCCCCCACCTTCCATTCACCTACTCCTCCAAATCCTAATTGCCTTTCTGCCTTTTCCTCTTTCTTACCTCCTGATACTTCTGCTGTTCCTCCTTCTACTCTTCCTCCTCCTCTTCCTACTCTTACTCTTTCTCCTCCTACCCTTCCTCCTCCTACTCTTTATCCTCCTATTCTTTCTCCTCCTACTCTTTCTCCTCCTATTCCTTCTCCTCCTACTATTTCTCCTCCTATTCCTTCTCCTCCTACTCTTTCTCCTCCTACTCTTTCTCCTCCTACTCTTTCTCCTCCTATTCTTTCTACTCCTACTCTTTCTCCTCCTATTCTTTCTCCTCCTACTTTTCCTCATCCTTCTCTTACTGTAGTTATGTCCGGCGATGTTTATCATTTGATCCGTCTTACCATATTCCCTCTGCCGCTGCAGCTGAGAAATTAATGTCTGTCATCTGCAACAGCAGCACCAGCAGCTGTTGCTGAGGCAACGCCGAGATGGAGGCATACACGTTCCGAGCGACAGATGATATGCATGTAAAACGAGAATTGCTCTTTTCAATCAATTTCTTTCGGTGAATGGCAGGAGTGAAAACAGAAAATGCAGAAGTAAGGGCCATAGATTGGCTTCTTTCCAAATCAATCGGATGTCAATCAACGAATATCCTACCAGTAACCTTCCACTTGTCATCCAAAACAGGCAGCAGAGTCCACGCACGTGACCAATGGCCGCTCTCTCAGTGACAAGCAACAGTAGAAATCGCCCATTAAAATGCCGGGAAATGCGTTTCTATAGAAACGACTTTGAGCTGATCAGACTTAGCAGGAGCACTGACGGTTAAGAGACGACAACGACGAGAGCGATGGAAGAAAAACAAAAGCATATTTATCTTTGCGTCGCCTCATTAGATTTCAAGCAATCGTGAGAGGTGTGGTTTTTCCAGCTAAGCCCTTCATATGCCCGGTTATTGGGGAACGGATACTCACTGGGAGGCTTTGGATTGGCTGTCAATAGAAAGACGTCAGTTTGGGATCCTTATGATTATGCGCAACTGACTGCTGACTGGCTGGTTGGCTGGCTGGCTGGCTGGAGGGATGGATGGATGGATGGCTGGATGGATGAATGGATGGCTGGATGGATGGACGGACGGACGGACGGACGGTCTTTGGTCGGTCGGTCTGACGGACAAAAAGGCTCGATCTTATCTTGGGGACCTCTGCATCTCTGTGGTATCTGTATCTGATCTCCCCGCTGTGCGGAACAAGATTATCTGATTATCACTGGTACCAAACTTCCACGAGGAACCGTAAAGCTTCGTCGTGGTCGGGCCTTCATTTAGGAATAGGTCGCCTAACAACACGAAAGAAAGCGTCTTGATCTTCCTCGCCAGGTGGACTCCATCAGTCGTTAAAGCCATTGCATTAAGCTGTGGTTTTGAGTTGTCAGGTTTTCATTATGTCCGAGAAGTTTCTTTCAAGAGGCGCTATATAAATGCGAAATTAGAATTAGGATTACACCCAGGATTATAGAGACTTGCTCAACATTATCTGTGCTATTTGTCTGTCTGCCACTTCACTGTTTGTCTGGATGTCGGTCTCAGTCTGTTTCTGTCTCTTATTCTGTCTCTCTGTTTCGTTTCGCTCTCCTCTTCTCTGTATCCTAAACAGCCACTGTACCTCTTGCAATTCTCAATTATTCTTCAGCTGAAACTGGGTTTGCCTTTTGTTTTCTCATACCTTCTTCAGCTGAAACTGGGTTTGTCTTTTATTTTCTCATACCTTCTTCAGCTGAAACTGGGTTTGTCTTTTATTTTCTCATACCTTCTTCAGCTGAAATTGGGTTTACCTTTCGTTTTCTCATACCTTCTTCAGGTGAAACTGGGTTTACCTTTCGTTTTCTCATACCTTCTTCAGCTGAAACTGGGTTTGTCTTTTATTTTCTCATACCTTCTTCAGCTGAAACTGGGTTTACCTTTCGTTTTCTCATACCTTCTTCAGCTGAAACTGGGTTTGCCTTTTGTATTCTCATATATTCTTCTGCTGAAACTGGGTTTGTCTTTTGTTTTCTTATACCTTCTTCAGGTGAAACTGGGTTTGCCTTTTGTATTCTCATATATTCTTCTGCTGAAACTGGGTTTGTCTTTTGTATTCTCATATATTCTTCTGCTGAAACTGGGTTTGTCTTTTGTTTTCTTATACCTTCTTCAGGTGAAACTGGGTTTGTCTTTTATTTTCTCATACCTTCTTCAGCTGAAATTGGGTTTACCTTTCGTTTTCTCATACCTTCTTCAGGTGAAACTGGGTTTACCTTTCGTTTTCTCATACCTTCTTCAGCTGAAACTGGGTTTGTCTTTTATTTTCTCATACCTTCTTCAGCTGAAACTGGGTTTACCTTTCGTTTTCTCATACCTTCTTCAGCTGAAACTGGGTTTGCCTTTTGTATTCTCATATATTCTTCTGCTGAAACTGGGTTTGTCTTTTGTTTTCTTATACCTTCTTCAGGTGAAACTGGGTTTGCCTTTTGTATTCTCATATATTCTTCTGCTGAAACTGGGTTTGCCTTTTGTATTCTCATATATTCTTCTGCTGAAACTGGGTTTGTCTTTTGTTTTCTTATACCTTCTTCAGGTGAAACTGGGTTTGTCTTTTGTTTTCTCATATATTCTTTAGCTGAAACTGGGTTTGCCTTTTGTTTTCTAATATATTCTTCAACTGAAACTGGGTTTGTCTGTTGTTTTGTAATATATTCTTCAGCTTAAACTGGGTTTTTCCTTTTGTTTTCTAATATATTCTTCAGCTGAAACTGGGTTTGTCTTTTGTATTCTCATATATTCTTCTGCTGAAACTGGGTTTGTCTTTTGTTTTCTTATACCTTCTTCAGGTGAAACTGGGTTTGTCTTTTGTTTTCTCATATATTCTTTAGCTGAAACTGGGTTTGCCTTTTGTTTTCTAATATATTCTTCAGCTGAAACTGGGTTTTTCCTTTTGTTTTCTAATACCTTCTTCAACTAAAATGGGGTTGTCTGTTGTTTTCTCATATATTCTTCCGTTGAAAACTAGACCTTAAGTCCCCCCTCGGAACAAAACTCGACGAAATCTTGGATTAGCAAGGGACATTTTTAATTGACTGACCGATTTCCCACTGTGTGCAAATATATTGGCATTTGTGCAGGACACTCAATACATGTCTTTTATTATGATTAATAACAGAGGCGCCAGATCCAATTTGTCTGTTCGGCTGAGAGGCTTAAGCCACAGACTGTGACTGCACTGGTTGACTGGCTGCCAGGCCGGTGTTATTCTCGCAGACCATCCCTCTCCTGCAGCCCAGTAATTATATCTGCAACCAAGCATTCTTCTAGCGCCTTTATCAGCCTTGTTGCATTTAATCGTGCTACCACCAAATGTCAATGCATTCAACACAGTCACACAGTACAAGACATTCAGAAGCTGAAACCGATGCGCTTGAGTGCATTTGACAGCGTTGGTCCGATGAATGCATAACTCAGCCTCACGTCAATGTTTCTGCTGACTGAACACAGCTCTGCTTGCGCTGATGGAATGCGTTCCGAGTTGAGGAAGCACCAGCTGAGAGATAGAAGGAAGAGGAGGAAGAGGAGAAGATGGAGAAGTGAAGAGGAGGTGGAGCAGTGGAAGAAGCTGCAGCTAGAGAAGAAGTTCTGATTTGAGTTTTCAAGTTAAGGGAACTGTAAGAGATGGGCGTCTTGAGGTGACGGAATTTGGTCGATGTGTTTATCATCCTCAGTCTTTGCAGCCATTCAGAAGCTGCATCTGCTGACTGGACGATGTTGGACTGGATAGAACGACTGATGCATGGATACGGCCACTAATGGACCAGCAATGATAATCTCAAACATTGTATCTATATGTATTTGGAAATTTACATAACGCCTTTACAATTACCTCTCAAAAGCACATGTATCTTTTTATATATTCATATATTTCTCTAATTGTTTGTGAACGGAAAGTGACCCATATGCGTAGATGGTGAACTGGCTTGGCTTGCGTTCTAGAGATGGTCTGGGTGGCTGAAACGTGCAATGAAAAGGCGCTTGACGACTGCTACAGCACCCTCCGACAGTCCACTGACTTCAAACAAATGCAGAACAACGACACGATTTTTCCGACATGGAATGACACTCAGCTTGATCTTCTGTGTAGGTTAGTAGCTTGCCATCTGCTCCCAAATGAACAGAACTTACATGTACTGAGGGGTCAGTGTGGCTTATTGACGTCATCTTAGTAAGTAATCTTTGACTTGCATTCCATCCCTGAAGAAGCCTGCTGTATGCTCCGGTTGTTTCGTTGATAATCGTTGTCATTATTGTTTTAAAGATGACAGCGACAGATGTTGATGGCGATGAACGGACAGATCAGCCGATGACAGGAAATTCCATTTAAAATTACACCAATAGGCGGATTCTATTCAGACGAAACCAAATTCCTTCTTCCCTTCCTCTTTGTCCTTCTTCGCTTCCTCTTTGTCCTTCTACTCTTCCTCTTTGTCCTTCTTCGCTTCATATTTGTCCTTCTTCGCTTCTTGTATGTCTTACTGCACTTCTAGTTTATGTCCGTCTTTGACCAAATGCATTACTTATTTTCTTACTTACTTAATTAATTAATTACTCTTCCAGCTTAATCGTTTCAATCAGACAATGAAATGAATGAAATCGGACTCGAAGATGCACTTGCTCCTACTTGTTCCGGTCTTCTTAAGGTCAAAGTCACTTCTTTCCATGATACGATTCGGCTGCAGAAGTTAATTGCATGACGCAGCATCTGCTCTTCCTCATTTCCATCTGCGACGCAGTCGTCGAAACCATTTGCCATCCTGATCGAAACACACAACACTCTAAAGCCAACTGACGAATATGACCTCAGCGTTGCAGCCGACTGCAGCAAACATAACAAACAGGCAGGCAGACCAGACATACAGGCAGGCAGACCTGATATACAGACAGACAGACATACATACACACAGACAGACAGGCAGAGAGGTAGGCGGGCAAGTTAGAGTGATGAACGGGGATGAACGTGGCGTTACTGTGACGACTGACTTTGTCGGACTGAATTCGTTGAATGATGACATATTACCTCTGTCCCTCGTGCCTCGGTGTGTCTGTGTGTCCGTGTGTTCATGGGTGCGTCTGGCGCAGGTCGAAGGAGGCAGAAGTCGAAGGGGTCATTAAACGTAGCCGATCTCTTCTAACTGTTTGACGCAGCGAAATACGTCTAGTACCATTCACTCGAATGACATATGTTGAAACAATACTCAACGCACGCTCAGGCGAAAGGCGTCTGTTGGCATAGGGTGGCCAGGTTGGGTGGGTGATGCTGTAGACGATTGGGTAGGAACAGCGTGGGTGAGGCAACAGACGGTTGGGTAGGAACAGGGTGGGTAAGGGAACGGATGGCTGGGTAGGAACAGGGTGGTTGAGGCAACGGACGGTTGGGTAGGAACAGGGTGGGTGAGGCAACCGATGGCTAGGTTAGGAACAGGGTGGGTAAGGGAACGGATGGCTGGGTTAGGAACAGGGTGGGTGAGGCAACTGATGTCTGGGGTAGGAACAGGGTGAGTAAGGGAACGGATGGCTGTGTAGGAACAGGGTGGGTAAGCAACGGATGGTTGGGGTAGGAACAGGGTGGGTGAGGCATCGGATGGCTGGGTAGGAACAGGGTGGGTGAGGCATCGGATGGCTGGGTAGGAACAGGGTGGGTGAGGCATCGAATGGCTGGGTTAGGAACAGGGTGGGTGCGGCAACGAGTGGCTGGGTAGGAACAGGGTGGGTGAGGCAACGGATGGCTGGGGTAGGAACAGGGTGGGTGAGGCATCGGATGGCTGGGTTAGGAACAGGGTGGGTGAGGCATCGGATGGCTGGGTAGGAACAGGGTGGGTGAGGCATCGGATGGCTGGGTTAGGAACAGGGTGGGTGCGGCAACGAGTGGCTGGGTAGGAACAGGGTGGGCGAGGCAACGGATGGCTGGGGTAGGAACAGGGTGGGTAAGGGAACGGACGGCTGGGTGAGAATCGAAGGATGCAGTGGAAGGGTGTTGCTACCACCTTCCGGTCCAGTGGAATTTTGGCGTCAGTTAGTCTATGTCACACAATTAAATGTACAGCAACCAGACACACGAATAGGCAGTCAGACACCCAGACAAATAGCCAGGCGCACAGACAGCCAGGCGCAGGGAAACAGAACTAACAACACTTCGTCCATTTAGGTTTTCGCTGAAGCCTGTCAGAGGATTCGATCTGCAAACTGGCGTTGCATAAATTCGTCGGTTGACTTTCAAAGGCAAACATCGGGTGAGAGAGACAGGCAGACGGACAGACGGACAGGCAGGCAGACAGACAGACGAACATGCAGACAATTCTTTCTTCTACTATTTACTCTGAAAAGTCAAAGGAATTGCTAAGGTCGCGCTTGATTGAAGAATGGGTGGGTTTGGCGCTGAGTCCTCCAAATGGTGTCTTGTGGATGGTGAATGGGTTGTCGTGGGTCTCTTGAGTCCGTTTTCATTTGATGAGTACCTGTCTTGTACGGATCAGGGAAATCGTTAGAACAGATTGGTTACTTTGTATCAGAAGTTATGCATTCTGTGGGGTTCTTTCAATCGATTTTATTTTTGGTTGAAAGGAGAGACACTCTGAAATCGATACAAGTCTGAGAAGCTGTTCTTCTGTTTAGGACAATGGCAAAAGCCGAGAACTGCGCAATCAATGTGACAGCGTATTGCAGTTCGGCTGAAATTCAACTCTACAAAGGAAGCGATAAAGCTATTTCCTACCTGTGCAGTGAAGGCAGACAACGTACGTATCCACGAAAGGTCCGTCCGTCCTTCTATCCGTCCGTCGTTCCATCCGTTTGTCCGTCCTTCTATCCGTCCGTCCGTCAGTCCTTCTATCTGTCCGTCTATTCGTCTGTCCGTCCGTTTGTCCGTCCGTCCGTTCGTCTTTCCGTCCTTCCGTAGGTGTGTGTTTGCGTGTCCGTTTTGAGACGAACGAAGCAGCAGTCTAAGAAGAAAGACGAAGCGAAGAAGAGACGCGGAAAAAGTTGGCGATTATACTAAAGTAACTAAACGAACAGAATGAAAAGCAATCTCCAGGAGGAAGACGAAAGCGTTTTCTTCTGAAATGACTTTCAAGAGAACCCAGTTTGCTTAATCAACCGTGGACAAGTGCCTTGATTGCTTCCGAAGTGAACGTTGTTTGCCACAACAGCGATCGCAATTTGCCAGATCAGCCAACGGCCAACTGCACTGACTCATCTAAGTCATGCATCGTCTATGCATTCATCGTTAGCCATTCAAAGCGTCGATTTTTCTTGAAGGTCAACGATCGCCTCTGGTCCAAACCTACACCAGCAGCGTTTCCAAGAATTCTTTGCCGTAGAAGTGAGAAGTAGCAGTGGTCTCACAGAGTAGTTTTGTTAACGTCCCTCGATTCGGATGAACCTCTCGGAACCCAATCCTAGTCATAAACTCAAATATTTCTAAAGCGCCATTAAAGGCTAAGAGCAGAGCACCAGTTTATGGCGAGGGCAGCGTCAAGTCACAGAGGTTGTCCAGAGCTACCGTATGAAGACCAAGGAGAGAAGGAGACAGAGGAGCTGCTGCGGTTGGTTGTCTTTAGATTGAGATAAATGGGAAGGCGACGGATTTAATGTATGAAGGTAAAATAGATACAGACCATTATACAATCGATCGATTTATGACAGCTTCCAGTCTTGGTTTTTGACCGACCGACCGACCGACCGACCGACCGACCGACCGACCGACCGACCGACCGACCGACCGACCGACCGACCGACCGACCGACCGACCGACCGACCGACCGACCGACCGACCGACCGACCGACCGACCGACCGACCGACCGACCGACCGACCGACCGACCGACCGACCGACCGACCGACCGACCGACCGACCGACCGACCGATGCATTACGAATTCAAAGCCAGTACTTTGCTGACGTAGAAATGATGTCTTTCAGAATACAGAAACGTGAGGCACTGTTTTATGAAAAGTGCTGTCCGACAGAGCAAGAGCCGTTGTCATGGTGACTATCTTGAGGCGCTAGATAATTTGCACGGATCAACCGACAGGAGTCGTGACGAGAAGGTTCTCGAGATCTGTCGGTAGGTGTCCTATTTCTTCATTTCCTGTCGACGACGCACTTGCATGCGCTGATTATTACAAACACGAGATGTTCTAAAGATATGCGCCCGCCCACAATTCTCCAGTTCATTCCACTCAGTCTCTTCCTCTGTCTCTCTTCCTGTCTGTTTCCGTATACCTTGCAGTCATCCTGCCTAAGCTAAGTGTTCGTATTTGTCATTCGACTATAGTATCTGTACAGCTCTATAACTGACGAGATGCTTGGAAGAAATTGCATCTGCAGTGTGTATCATCGTATGAAATTCACAAATATGATATCTACGTGGCTGCGCGAAAAGATAGATGACGTCCGATGTTGCCCCGGGCTGCGCCAGTGCATGAGGTGCCATCTGTTGAAAGGAAACCCAGCTATCGTGCTTGGCCGCCGCCTCCGCCTCCGCCTCCGCTGCCTCCAGCGCAGCGTTTATCTGACGAAGACGCAGAGCAAATCAGTGGAAAGAAATCGAGAAATGGAGCACGAGAAGGAGGAGGCTGGAAAAGAGGGCAGGGTCATAGGTCGTGACCCTATGCATGGGGCGGGTGGATGCTCAAACGACGGAGCATGATGGCTACCGTGCATCGTAGGCGATGCTTTGCGTGTTGCAGATGGACGACCTGTTGGCATTTAGCTGCTCTGCGTCATAGACCTGCTCTGCGGAGATGAGTTCTGGTCCGTCGTGGATCACATGGCAGCGCCGACCAATCCACCGAGGAGGATTTGCTGATGACAGACGAGAAGAGACGTGTCTGCCATTTGGGTCTTTGATGGACTTGTTCGGCTAATACGACTGCATCGACCTCCCTCTTCATCTGATCGGCTATGGCGCAGTCGGCCCTTGTCCTTTCGATTCTCCATTCACCGACTGCTGTTGCAACAGTTCTTCAAGCACATGAAGCATCGTCGTCGTCGTCATCATCATCATCATCATCATCGTCATCATCATCATCACATCATCATCATTATCAGGATGGAGGGTTGAATGAGTGGGCACCAAGTCATCCTTCAAAGTGCTAACCTGGCTGGCGCTGCTTAACTTCGCAGCCCCTCATATTGTTGTATCTTCAGCGCCAAGCTGCAACAGTGCATAACGCTATAGATAGAACATTGTTGTCAACATTGGTTACTTCGCCCCCTCCCCCACTCAATCCTAAGTCCTGACCTCTCAAAGAAGCCGGTGAATACATGTGATTGGACGAACAGGGAAAGACAACCCATATCCAACCTCGTTTTTGCAGCTCAGTGATGAAATATTTGCTGTCGATCAAAAATAGTTGAATTCCAGTAATTAGAATTTCTGGGAGTGCGCGCGGAATGAGCTTATTTGTCTTTCTGAAGCGTATGCCATTGGCTTTCTACGATCGAATCAAATCAGAAGAAGTCATTTGGCGCCGGCGGATATACCGATGATCAAGGCATCAGTCGATGGTCGAGTCTGTGATTATAATCCGTCTGTAGGCTGAAAGAGACAGAGACAGAGACGAGATAGAGAGTCGAGAAAGACCTGGAGTGTTTGAATTTTTTGAGTCTAGACCAGAATGACGTCAGAGCCCTCTATTTAATCCATCTCATCTAGAGATTTCTATAGCGCCGTTATCTTAATAAAAAGTAGGATATCGATGATGAGAGTAGAATTCTATACCATCTGGTTCTGAGTCAAAAATAATCGACGACATATTGAGCCTACCTGCTGTAGAAAACCGTATCTGTTGAAATTCAGTGAACTCAATGAATATCTACTGTACACTTAAGTGTAGATATTCAAAGGAAAGCACTTTATGCCACTGTTTCAGCATGCAGGAAATCTAAATAAAAGGAGGACGGACGGACGGACGGACGGACGGACGGACGGACGGACGGACGGACGGACGGACGGACGGACGGACGGACGGACGGACGGACGGACGGACGGACGGACGGACGGACGGACGGACGGACGGACGGACGGACGGACGGACGGACGGACGGACGGACGGACGGACGGACGGACGGACGGACGGACGGACGGACGGACGGACGGACGGACGGACGGACGGACGGACGGACGGACGGACGGACGGACGGACGGACGGACGGACGGACGGACGGACGGACGGACGGACGGACGGACGGACGGACGGACGGACTTGGTTCGTTGGCAATGTCCTGTGTATGTATTCCAGCACTGAAGTTGAAATCTTGTTTGAACAGAAATATCGACCAATCAATCGAATGCGTTCGACAAGCCATTGCCAGAGAATGCGGCGAAGATGCGGCCACGTGGACCAGCGCTGCTCTGACCCACCAACAGCGACCTACGAAGGAAGAACTTCGATGCCAAGTCCTAGGTACACAGCCGAAGTCTTTGCTCCACTGTCTATCTAGAGGGTCATCTCACATCTACACATGCACACAGACCACACACACGCAGGCGTCATAGGTGGCCTCGGATAATAATCTGCGATGATAAGAGTCCGCGAATACTTTCTGTTTTGCCTTCAGGCGCCAAGAAAACTCGCAGATCTAATCCAGTCAATTCTTAACAGACGTTATTGTGATACAGGAGGAGTGAAACAGATTTCCATGATTGTTCGGGATCTTTTATTCAGAACCGCCATCTGAATCATTAACTTCTCAGAGGAATTTTAGACACAGCTTTTAGCTTCACCTCAAAGTTTTTCACTCTCATCGCATCGAGTGAAAACGACGTTTCTGCTTCATCTGTTTAAGTAAATAAGTCGTTTAATCGTTAGTCGACCGGTCTGATTCCTCCGTTGCTCAAGTGCCTAATGCGACCACAGCAAACGTTGCCTGCAGGTCGCACAACTGCTAAATGTATTGCACCCGAATCCCAGAGATATAAGTCCATAGCTGCTTCAGGGTGACGCATCAACCTGTCCTCGTTGTGTTTTCTTAAGATGAAAGGACCGTGAACAGAGTTGATAAGAGGAGAGTGGACAATGAAGATAAGAGGACAATGGAGAATAGAGAACACTGGAGATAAGAGAACAATGGAGATAAGAGAACTATGGAGATAAGAGAACAACGGAGATAAGAGAACAATGGAGATAAGAGAACAATGGAGATAAGAGAACAATGGAGATAAGAGGACAATGGAGATAGGAGAACAATAGAGATAGGAGGACAATGGAGATAAGAGAACAATAGAGATAGGAGGACGATGAGTTATTGAATAGTCGTCGTGTTTTGTTTTTCGTTTCAGGGAACCAGATTCGATATTTGTCGCCACCCATCATCTTCGGAGTCATTCTATTGCTTCTGCTGACAACGACCGTCTGCATCATGACCGCATTGCTCGTCTATCGTCGCTTCATTCACCGGCCAAATCACCACTGCCTGCCTCTGCATCAGGGCATCGTCAAGTACAACGTCACGCCCATCAAGGGATGCGGGGGAGACGGAGGTAGAGAGATTGGCGAGTCTCTGGCGTCAGCAGGAGGAGCAGGAGCAGGAGGAAGGGCCTTCAATCGTCTCGCCATTCCTCTTATGTTGTCTCAGAGTGGACTATCAGCCACAGGAAGGACAGCTGTCTCAACCGATGACAATAACACTCCATCTACCGCAGCTGTTCGATAACATCGGTATTCACCCAGTCAGACCAATTATCGTTACCTATCATGCCACAAGATGCTGTTCTTTCTGAGGCCGATTCGCCACAGGACGACAAGTGACAGGGAAAGTGGGTGAAGATTTTGTTAAACGATGTTTCCTCAGTATTTATTCACGGATAACATGTGGGCTGAAGAAGGAAACTCTTTCGCTTAAGAACCACCAACAGCCAGCCAGACAATACGACAGGCAGGCAGCAGACGGTGTGTGCATGTGTGTGTGTGCGTGCGTGCGAGGGAATGTGTCGGTTGCCTGACAGACAGAGCGCAGTCACCTACTTTAATGGCAAGTGACTGTCGACATAAGCGGCGTTGATGACAAGATGTGCAGTGAATCATTTCACTGACGTTTTTCATTCAGCGTGTATGGCATATATTGGAATCGATAATCGCATATATGTTCGTTGCTCCTTTCAAATGCGCTGGCACATAGCTACAAATATAAGAATGGCTACGGATCTAAGAATGGCTACGGACCTAAGAATGGCTACGGATCTAAGAATGGCTACGGATCTAAGAATGGCTACGGATCTAAGAATGGCTACGGATCTAAGAATGGCTACGGATCTAAGAATGGCTACGGATCTAAGAATGGCTACGGATCTAAGAATGGCTACGGTTCTAAGAATGACTACGGATCTAAGAATGGCTACGGATCTAAGAATGGCTACGGTTCTAAGAATGGCTACGGATCTAAGAATGGCTACGGATCTAACAACGGCTACGGATCTAAGAATGGCTACGGATCTAAGAATGGCTACGGATCTAAGAATGCCTACGGATCTAAGAATGGCTACGGTTCTAAGAATGGCTACGGATCTAAGAATGGCTACGGATCTAAGAATGGCTACGGTTCTAAGAATGGCTACGGATCTAAGAATGGCTACGGATCTAACAACGGCTACGGATCTAAGAATGGCTACGGATCTAAGAATGGCTACGGATCTAAGAATGGCTACGGATCTAAAAATGGCCACGGATCTAAGAATGGCTACGGATCTAAGAATGGCTACGGTTCTAAGAATGGCTACGGATCTAAGAATGGCTACGGATCTAAGAATGGCTACGGTTCTAAGAATGGCTACGGATCTAAGAATGGCTACAGATCTAAGAATGGCTACGGATCTAAGAATGGCTACGGATCTAAGAATGGCTACGGATCTAAGAATGGCTACGGATCTAAGAATGGCTACGGATCTAAGAATGGCTACGGATCTAAGAATGGCTACGGTTCTAAGAGGGTGCGTCCGTCTTAAGAAAAGCCAACAGTGTCTTTCTTTGCATCAGGCCGAACAGAACTTCGCGATTTTCACTGGAAGATATTCCCTGGAAGACGATCTCTCTGAATAATGGAGCGTTCTCGTGAAGACGAAGACCACCGGAGAGCCTTGCGTGCCAAAATGAACAAACCCCCAACGATTGGAGAAGACCACGCTGTCGCCATAGGACCAAATGGGCTAGAGAGCCACGGAGAAGAATCCGGTAGCCTTGAATGTTGACCTTCATCTATCTACCAACAAAGTCGTGAGAGGAGTGGTCCTCGGCTCAAGGTTTACTCTGAGTGGTTCTGCCACTCTGTCAATCGACTACTCAGTTATTCAAGTCAGGCTTTTAGACTGAAGGATGTCGGAGATTGCGCTGGAAAGTGGATTGGCAGATTTACGAGACATTTCGAATGACATCGGTTGTCTTTACACGGAGTAACCCATGATTCACAGAGGAAGGAATTCCTGGGCAACTGAATCGATTTCTCTGTTACAATGGCCAATCCTTCGTATGTCTCCATCGCTTCTTGGTCCAGGTCAAGCCAGGGAGACACGCGTTCCTTTCCGCTTCTACTATAATCAGCCTCTGGATAATATAATAATAATGGTTTCTATAATAATGGTTTCTTTTAGCATCTTCACAGTGTTTGCGGTTGAGAACGATGGCGTCTGTGTTCGGTTGCTTTGGCGCTATAGAAATTTATGATTATATTGCACTACATTCGTCCAATTCGACTTTTGACCTTACGTTTTTAAGTTCGCTCCACTCTTCTCTACAACACGTGGTGTAATCCGAGTTCGTCACTCTGTCTCGTATAGAGTCTCACACTCGATCGGTCCTTCTAACAGGACTATTGGCACCGTCCATTTAGTCGTAGTTGAGAGTCATCGTGTGTGTATATATATATACATATCTATGTATATACATACTGAAACATGAACCGGCATTGATATAATACTAAAAGTGTCGTTAAATGAGATTGATATGTTTATGAAATATTATAGGTTTCAAATATGCAGAGCTGATATGAAATCGTGTTAATTTCTCGGCATTGCACGTGTTCGGTGAGAGGAAAATGGTTGTTGATGTTTTCCTCTGCTCTGCCTCTGCCTCTGCCTCTGCCTCTGTGTCTGATGCCTCCCTCCGTTAGACGACATCGTACTCCTTCTTAATGGCTCTGGCCAACAGTATAGCCAGGACGTTATCTGACACCTGAAAACGATCGACAAATCAATCAATCGATAAATCAACAAAATAATGACTTATTGGCTGCAGTTGCCTTAACCCTTTCTCCACGGAGAATGCAGCTGTGTATCAACGCCAGTCATCACAGAAATCCGTCTTCTGATCGATTGATCTGACGATCGTTTTGAGATGAACAACTTGCACGAAAACTGAGCTCGCCTCTTGGACTGATCCCATGTAACTTGTCTGATGATGAGTCTGACTATTCAACCATGATTGCCTGACGTTACAGCGTCAGTAGTCATTCGAGCAGCTGCAGCAGCGAGTCAGTCCCTCCCGGCACCCACTACACCACGATGGCAAGGGATGCAAGGGATGCAAGGGCTGCTGCTGCATTTACTTCTGTCGGGCAATGTAATGACGTCCGTTCAGTCGTTTAGGTTCGAGCACTTGAGGCGCCTTCCCATCTAATGCGCTTCAGGCCACGTCTGTTCGGTCTAAGGCATCGCAAGACTGCGCCAGGTGCGCTAGTGTATCGTTCAGGCACTGGCTTTAAGCTGAACTCCGATCTAAGGGTCCTGGAATAGAGGCGGCGGCGGCGGCGGGAAATTAATCGTCGTGAGAGAATGGAGGGAGCGGAGTGAGCGGAGAGAGAGGGGGAGGAGGTTTAGAGGAAGGGAGAAAATAGAGAGTGGAAACAGAGCGAACAGGGGGAGACGAAGGAACAAAGCGAAGAAGATAAGCAGCAAAAGTGATGAACGGCATAAGTTTACAAGTGCCGGGGATTTTCGTTAGCAGCAGCAGCATAAGATCAATGCCACAGTCTCTATAGGCGTACATGCAGAAGGAAATCGCCGGCAGCCTCCTTCTCCCTTTTCCAGCGGTTCTTTTCCGCTCTTCGCTAAACGGCATCGCCCCAACTGCTACCGTTCTCCTCTTCCTCCTTCTCTCTTTCCTTCTCCTGTTCCTGCTCTACTTACGGCTTGCAAAACAATTGACAGAACGAAGAAGTATTCCTCTGAAAACAGGAGTGGCCCAGTTAAATAAACAGTGCAAGAGTTGTAGACTTGTGGAATAGTTTGGATGATAACACTGGCTCAGGGGACACTATCACAGCTTTTAAGAAGAAGCTGGTAAGGATGGGCTACTGAGCATTCCACGTTAACCTGCAATGGTTCTAACTCAGATTGTGTGTCTTCGGAACCACTTCAAACCCTTGTTATCTTCTGTTATGTTAACAGTCGCCTGCGTTGAACCATATGTAGTCAGTCAGACAAACGAAACTCAGCTGATGTTGTTGTTGTGTTGTTGTTGGTGTTGTTATTGGTGTTATTGGTGTTACTGGAGCAGCCAAATCAAGGCCTAGACCGATACTGTTGGGTTGGATGAAGGAATGAGTAGCTGAAGGAAGTGATCGAAGTACAATGAAGAGCTCCCTACTTTGGAAGTGGGAATCCAGCCAATGCAGAGCATTGAAGCCAGGATGAAGTGTTGTTGTTGTTGGTGTTGTTGGTGTTGTTGGTGTTGTTGGTGTTGTTGTGTTGTTGTTGGTATTGTTGTTGGTGTTGTTGTTGTTGGTGTTGTTGTTGTTGGTGTTGTTGTTGGTGTTGTTGATGATATTGTTGTTGGTGTTGGTGGTGTTGTTGTAAAAAGTGTTGTTGTTGATGATGGTGTTGTTGTTGGTGCTGTTGTTGTTGTCGTTGCTGCTGGTGGTGGTGGTGGTGATAGTGGTGGATGGGAGGAGGAGGAAAAGGAGGACGAAGGGAGGAGGAGGAGGAGGAATCAAAAATGCTGGTGGCGGCTGACCTGAACGAAGGCCAGAGTAACTACTGCGCCAACTATGATGACGACGTTGTTCTTGGCCAAAGAAATCATCTTATCAGCGCAGCCCTGAAACATTCAAATCAACTGTGACGTTTACGATCTTGAAAGAGAATCGAAATCCTCGGTTGATCGACTGAGAAGATTATCATCGCTTTACTTGTTTGGTCGACAGTTAACAAATAATTATCATCTCTCAACAAGCGACATACAACAGACGTCTAAAACAACTGCCTACAACCGAATCATTGCCAATGATTTACTCTCGCTCTACGACAGTCAGGTATACTATTGAACGATTGGATAGATACTTGGATGGATGCATGGATGGATGGATGGATGAATAGAGAGACGGACAAACAGACAGACATACAGACAGACAAATAGACAGATAGGTTCACCTGTCTATGAAGATGAACAGGCTGAGTGTCGTTCCTGAGTGATCCTTTGCCGCAGTCTTTGACGATTCTGATGCAGCACGAGTCTGGAGTCGATGATGTTGTGTTGAAGTTACGGTTGGCTGACCAGTCCGTGTAATTCGTTGATCCGCAACACTGCAGCTGGAAACATATAAGATTGGAAAGCTCAGTACCATGCAGCCGATCAAAGCAGGGGCTTCTTCATTTCGAAAAATGCAGCAAACGCAACATTAGGCCAAATCCGAATAATTTTTATCTTTATGCATGGCTTCACATGAGATGAACAACGTGCAAATTCGTTTATAGCGAATGCACCTTCATTTCCTACTGTCATCCGACAACAAAGGGGTATAAGATCTGACCGTGTTCTGTGGTTTCAAAAGAACTGCCTCAGTGGGTGGCTGAATACTGAAGTGATCCATGTCTTTGACTTGCCTGTGTCTGAGTTTCGTCCCAGGCATCGCGAAACGTTTGCTTATGATAGGTGTAGATGGCGCTGTTCATCGTCTCTTTCACCAAAGTCTCCAGCTGAAAAGAAGGTCAACGTCTACACGGACGACCTTGAGAGAATTTGAATTAACTCTTTTCAGACGGATTGACACTAGAAAACCGAGGAAGACTAACTCATCATCGCATATATGCCGTATAGGTGGTATCTTCGATTGGCCCCACAATCAAATCATAAGCCTTAGTTACATAAGGTCTACTGCAGCTGCTGATAGCTGCTTTTGTCATGACTGGAGCAGCCAAATCAAGGCCTAGACCGATACTGTTGGGTTGGATGAAGGAATGAGTAGCTGAAGGAAGTGATCGAAGTACAATGAAGAGCTCCCTACTTTGGAAGTGGGAATCCAGCCAATGCAGAGCATTGAAGCCAGGATGAAGATCAGTTGTAGTAATTATAATACGAGGGGCTCTCAAACTCTTCTATAAGATTCAGTGATGACTAAGACTCGTGAGAGGAGAAACTATGCCGGTTGTTCGGTGAAAAGGCGAAACATGAATGTCAAGACAGAGTAAGACTAACCTCCTGACTTCTGACTATGAGTATAACAAGTGTCTTACTCTGACCTCTTGACTTCTGACTCGGATGAAATCGTTGAAACTTACCTCTTTACTCTTGAGCTGAGCTGCTACTGCTGCAGCTATTTCTAAGACGAGTACAACTCCAAGCATCACAGCAAACTGAAATACAGAAACATTGCCCTTGTGGGTTAAACGCATTGAGTGTTCAGAAGTGAAGAGGTTCTCTGCTATCATCTGCTTTGCTATTATTTGCTGAAAGGCGATCGATAAGAAATGACGACGAAATGACTCGGGAAGCGATTCTAAGTTCTTATAACTTCATTTCAGTTTCCTTAGAGCCTCGATGGATTTGTGGTTCTACGTAACGCAGTTATTATCCTCAGACCACATGCTAGTGTCATGGTCCATCAATATGACACCATCATCTCCGACTTACGAGAAGATCGCTAGGCGCAAGTGGCAGCATTTCGACACCGCCGCTTTCCTGGACGAACTCTCAAAGTTGGAGCTCTGCACGATTGGCGGCCTGTCGACCGATACCTCTGCAGACATCTTGCAGATATTCTCGACTAAGTAATCAGCGGCCTGCTTGATAAGCATGCTCCGATTTCGGAGTTTACTGTGCGACAGCGCTCTCATCAGCCTTGGTTTGACAACGAATGTCGTGAAGCTATGCGGACGGCTCGACGTCTTGCCCGACGTTCTCAGACCGATGCTGCTAGCATTGAGAGTAAACAAGCTTGGCGCACAGCCTTGCGTTCGGTCAGAAAACTGTCACATCAGAAAGCCTCTGATTACTGGAAGTCAAAAATAACGTCGGTTGGAACCAATCAGCGACGCGTGTGGCAATAGGTTCATCAGCTGCTTGGCGAAGGCAAAGATACTTCAAAATCAGGGTCCTTCCCTGCTGCCACCTACCACGATTACCTGGAAACAAAAATCGCAGACATCTGAGCATCGGCATGGAACGCTAGCGGGGCAATATTCACCGACAGTCCTTCCCCAGGATTCTGAGAGTTTAGACCGATTACGGCGGAGGACGTAATTAAGGTAATGCTTTCGTCACCAGCGAAACAGTGCTATCTTGGCACACTTCCAGCGTGGCTGGTGAAGGAGGCGGCCCCGCTGCCGGCGCATTTCTTTGCTCGGATGTTTAACCAATCATTTGCTAACGGTCGCTTTCCGTCAAAATGGAAACACGCACTGGTCACGCCACTCCCTAAGAAAGATGGAATCGACGAATCATCACCTGCGAACTTCAGACCGGTCTCTAACTTAACTTTCGTCTCAAAAGTGCTTGAGCGCATAGCGAACCAACAGCTCACTGAGTACCTGTCTGAAGCTTGCCTCCTTTCTCGGTTTCAATCTGCTTACAGGCGTGGCCACTCGACCGAGGCTGCGCTTCTCAAAGTCTTCTCCGACATAATCGATGCCATCGATTCAGGCCATCTAGCGCTTCTGTCGTTTCTCTATATGTCGGCTGCATTCGATACAGTCGACCACGACATCCTACTTCAACGACTGTCTCGGTCGTTTGGAGTAAGAGAAAAAGCGCTCAGTTGACTTGAATCGTACATGAAGGGGCGCATGCAATCTGTCCACTTGGCGGATGAGGTGACATCACCTAGGCGGGTCACCTGTGGTGTTCCACAAGGCTCAGTGCTGGGTCCCCTCCTCTTCTTATTATACACGGCCGATGTGGAGAGAATTATACAGGCGCATGGACTCATTTACCACTGCTATGCAGATGATACACAGCTTACTTCTTCTGTGAGCCATCAGAGACCGCTGAGCTGAAACAGAGAGTGATGCTGTGTATCGAGCGCATTTCAGAGTGGATGGCGTCCAACCGTCTCGTAATCGTAATCGTAATCAAAAACTTATAAAGCGCCACTTCAAGATAAAACTCATCAGAGGCGCTCCCGGCCCAATTTCCCATGACTAATGGGGAATAACACGGTCTTCAAACGCTTGCGGGAAAGAGAGGGAGGAAGAGAGAGGAATTCCCGCCTAAGGTAAATCAAGAGTGATAAGTTGAAAAGTTAGTAGACTGAAAACAATAAACTTCCGCGAAGAGCGCATAAATCCAGAAGCAATCCATTAAGACTAAACGGCCGGCAGTCACACGCCGAAGCGCACACAATCTACCCCCAGACTTAATACATCAAAGTCTGAATTCCTATGGTGCACCACCCTCGACGATACTACCTTCGCCCTCAGTGATGCCAAAGTTCGGCCAGCTGACACCATTCGCAACCTTGGGGTCCACTTTGACAGCTGCTTGACCATGTCGGCCCGTGTGAATCAACTTGTACGAGGTTGCTTCTATCAGCTGCGTCGCATTAAATCGATCCGTAGATTCATTCCCACCTCAACCGCTGTCACTCTGGTCAACAGCTTCATAGTGTCCAGGGTTGACTACTGCAATAGCCTGCTGGCAGGTCTGCCGACTTGTCAGCTAGAGCGGATACAGTCAGTGCTAAACTCTGCTGCCCGCCTCATTTATGGTCGGACACCATTCAATCACGTCGCTGATCTGCTGGGCGACAACCTGCACTTGTTGCGCATTCCTCAGCGGATCACCTACAAACTGTGTCTAATTACTGTACATACAAGACTCTTAATGGTCTTCTGCCAGACTATATATCCGACTTCTGTATTGGAACAGCCGACAACCAGAACTCATATATATTCTACGGTCCTCATCGAGGAATCAACTGCATGTCCCGCGTTCTTCCACGAAGTTCGGCGAACGTTCCTTCACTGTCGTCGGACCCACTGCGTGGAACAGTCTTCCTGAGAATGTGACGAATGCCCCATCCCTGGACACATTCAAGTCACAACTCAAGACACATCTTTTAGGATATCTTATGACTGTAGTTGATTTTTGTTTTTTAACCCATGTACAGCGCCCTTTTCTTCGATCTCGGCTGTGCTACGGCGCTATATAAATTGTCTTCTTCTTTTTCTTCTTCTTCTTCTTTTTCTTCTTCTTCTTCTTCTTCTTCTTCTTCTTATTATTATTATTATTATTATTATAAATATATATTTGCTTATCCATACCACACGGAGCTTACTGGTTAAGAAGAAGAAGAAAAAAAGAAAACAGAAGGATCTGAATCTCTGGTTCCTTCTTAGAGTTCATGAGGCTCAGCCAAGCGACTGATAGCATCACCAGCACACGTTCAGTTTCACTGCTCTTTTGTGCATCACCTATAGGATAGGCACACTAGCTGTATGTTAGAGAAAACGTAGCTGCTTCTTACCGCCACAATCATGCAGTAGTTCTCTTTATAGGCGCCGCAGCATCCAAAAAACCCAACAGTGAAGATGATGATGCCGACCACAATCAACAGAATCGCCGCTCCGTTGATCTTTGCGTCGAAGAAGGCAAAATACTCGGTTAACTTTATCTGGATTAGGGCTCCGGCGATTATCAGAACCAATCCAGACAGCTGCAAATTATACATGAAATATCTGTCAAAGGAAGGACCAACCGCAACTGCACGAGGCAGCGACGTAGTGTAAAGAAAACTGCTTTATAATCAGAACTTCTTCGGAGCAGCAGCAGCAGCAGCGCGTCTTTGCGGATTTTCTTCTATTAAACGCCGACGTCTCCCTGGCTTGCCTGGCACATTCTACGCCGATTCGCATTCGTTTGAATGGTTAGTGATTGTTGGAAAAGGAAAGACGAAAGTCACCATCAGTTTATAACAGATGCATCATACTTTTTCTTGGTAGATTGACAGAGATTTATTCAAAAAGGTCCTATAATTTGTTGAAGTTAATATTGATAAGAAATTCCGAAGAATTTAGGTTTTATAACCCATACTCTATGAACGAGAACCGGGCAAATTTTTAGTCACTGTGGCTTTCCTTTTTTAAGTATAATAATAATACCAAGACTATAGTTCAAATAAAAGCAATTTGTTGGAAGTGAAGACTTTACGAAGTCTGCAGTACATTTAATTTATGGCAAATGAGGAATGCAACGAAGTTGGATTTTTCAGGTACGCATGTACTTCTGCACAGGTGCCTCTGACTTTTCGGAGTGAATCAATTGCACGCGTATAGACCAGTCCAGCATTGACGATGGGAATGGAGTTGAGAAGGGCGCGACAGTTCTACCATGGTGGAGTAGAGATCTTTTAGCGGGCTAGAGAGAATTTCCCACAACGTCGTTGAAATCAATGAGACCAAAAACACGATTCGTAAAAATTCAGATGAAATTTCTATTTACTCATCGTCAGTTTTAGAGCCAAATTCAAGTTTTCAAATCACCGAAATAACAGCTTTTCTGGTCATCCACCTTTATCGGTCTAGTATTATCCCAATTTTTATGACTTTCGCTTTGTTTGCTCTTGATTTCCTCTTGACTTTAATTTCTGCGACAATTACCACCAAAATGGTCTATGGAACTCCAGAAGTGAAATGGGGCAACATTATGACTAATCACCTCTGGATCTGTGCTTGTACTGCCCTCCTCTGGATCTGTACTTGTACTGCCCTCCTCTGGATCTGTACTTGTACTGCCCTCCTCTGGATCTGTGCTTGTACTGCCCTCCTCTGGATCTGTACTTGTACTGCCCTCCTCTGGATCTGTACTTGTACTGCCCTCCTCTGGATCTGTACTTGTACTGTCCTCCTCTGGATCTTCGCTTTTTCTTTGGTACTGAAAATGTTCTTTGCGCGCAGATATTCCTAGAGGATCAGATCGTTGTGTGCAACAACTCAATGTCAATGTACAATTAAAGTCTAAGCATAGAATTTCTATAGCGTCGTTAAAATAATGCATCCATCGGCGCTATGCCCATGCATCATTGATAGTGCACTTATTTGTCCCATATGCCATTGCAAAGGGTGAATCCGGTGAGACAGAGAAGCAGTCTCAAGAGAATGAGGAGGCGGACACAGGCTAGTTGGCAGGTAGGGAGGCAGGCAGGCAGAGAGGCAGGCAGGCAGTTTCAACGGATCTAATGAGCCAGATGATGGTCATTTAATCTATCAGCGCTTCAGATGAAACATGGTCAACTGACAAATGCATAGCAGGCCTGTATGAGCTTTTAAGAACTTTTCCAACTTATAAAGAAGATAACTTTGGAATCTACTCACGAAAAAGATGAGATTGCAGACGAATAAAATATACTTGACGCATTTCATTCCGCCTTCAACCATTCTGACTCCTTCGTTTTTCTTGTCGCTATATAGACACGACTCAAAGGAAACGAGAAGAAGAGTTTGCCTAATCACTGCAATAGCAGTCGTCTGTTGTTCTTATAGAATCTAATCGTTTTGCTCTGGGTCTCAAGTATCCGCCCAGTCGAGATTCACAGTGCTTTGTCTAAACTGCTTACAGAGTCGAAGATTTCCACCGCAGCTGCACTTGTTCGGTTGAAGCCTAACAGGCTATATGCAAACAGAATGAAGGCCTGTGTTTTGCCCAGGACAACGAAAAATATCCAGAAACTGATTGTTCCAGTTGTGCTATCCGCTGCATCTGCATGCAGAATCACAGTTCACCGCAATAGAATCTGGGTCGACAGATCAACTGCTGCCAAGAGAAAAGCGCCACTAAAGGACGTACCAGTGTTTGGAGATTGCAAAAGAAACGAAAGTTATGCAACCTTCTTAATTCTAGGCTTTGAACTGTTGACAACATCTCGCGAAAGTTGTTACTTGACTTACTGGAGAATTATAAGTTCCTGCAAATGAGATACGCTGGAGACGGAATCACTTTAATTTAGGACGAATTTTTTCTCGCCTGGAGGAGATTCTGTAGATTGCAGAAGAAGTGAGAGTGTTCCAGAGACGAGAAAAATCAAAATAATGCAGATGTAGCCTACAAAATGCCTTTGACTAAGTCTACATGTAGGTGAACTGTGTTCCGCTCACCTGTAAACATATCGTTGACCAAGCAGGCCTACAGGCTGAACGATGTTGAACACAGCGGGGTTTATAAGGAATTTAAAATCTCAATGTTCAATTTTTAGTTATACGAAGGAAATGTGCAACAGAAAAACTCGTTGTCCTCAATGTGTCCAAGATATACACATAAGTAAATATTAAAGGCTGCGAAAGGAAATTACTTGCACATAAGAATCTGTGTGGAAGAATGCTCAGACTGCTTTATCTATTCAGAACATTTTCAAATGCAGATCTACAATGATAGCGCTCTTGTAGACACAAAATATAAATGCAATATTTCACATGGAATTATTTATAGGGAAATCAAACTTATCGATGACTATCGTTCGGTTACACATTTGTTTTTGTTTGTTAGAAGAACGGAAGAAACAGGTCAGAAGCAACTTTAACCATAGATGTTTCAGACAGGTTATTTTTGTCATTAATACTGACAACCGAATATTATGCATAGATTTAATTCTAGGAAAATCATCGAAATATTTGTTTGATTCTGAAATTAATCTGCGTGAATCTGGAGTCGTTTGAAGGCGTCGTGCAAATGAGAGATGAAACGGTGGACATCTTCGAAGGAATTGTACATTGGAAACGGAGCCACTCGCAGCACATTTGGTTCTCTGCGGTCAACCTAAGCAGACCAATGACAACAGGACAACATTATTCAGTCTCGGCCTATCATTCGAACATCTTAAACTGAGATAGGATGCATTTCCAAAGAAAATTCATGCTCTCTGTTTGAATTTTTTAAAATATCAGTCGCTACTGGTCTATTAACTAATCGCTAATATGCAGTTTAACCTGGTAACTGGAATGAAAGTAGTTGAATTTGTGTCTTAACTAACAGTCGAGTAAGTGGCTAATAGAACGAAGAAGAACTTACGACAACCCCAACTTTGGTAAGTTCCTCGAAAACTTGCGCAATCGGCAGAGAGAAGCGAACGGACAGTTGGCAGCCTCTTTCCTCTGGATCAGTCGGAGTGATGATCGTCACCGAGGGCTTTGTCTTTGACCTTTCCTCGGTAGATGACGACCCTGCTTCCGGTTCCGCATAGTAGTTGAGCAGCAGATATTCAAGATAGGCCGTCAACAACTTGGACTTCTGCCGCAGTTCAGCCATTGAAGTCTTGTCAAATGCCTAAACGTAACCATGACGACGTCTTCATCAAACTCATGCATACAGCTTGCTTATTAAATTTGCTTTGTACAGCACTTCTATGGGGAGAGCGTAATTAAGGATCTTGTTTAATCTAATCCAATGACTTCCATAGCGTCACTATCATAATGCACAAGGCATTAATAGATGGTCGCTTCTAAGCAAAATTGCATTCAAAGGTATAATAATCCACTGGAGAGAAGCAGTTGAGATTCGTGAGTCTAATCCTGAGACCGGAAGACAGGCAACGGAGGACAAGCAAAACGAAAAAGATGAAACTCCAGCCCTGACGGCATCAAAAAATTTCTAGAGGGGACAGAAACAGACAGCGAATTCCAGAGCCTTGGATCAGCGATCGATAAAGACCAGGAACCAGTACCATTCTGGTTTGGCACACAGCAAAAGTCAGAGCAAAGAAAGAGCGAGTGCAATATTTGTGAATCAGATTGTAAGCAAAGATGAAAGATAAGTTGGTTGGCAAATGTGTGAACCCGATTAAGATAGTTTGTCGTCACAGAAATCGATTCGAACGAGATCTCTTTGAACAGGAATCTGGTTCTCTGTTAGATGGAATGTTACGAAAACACTGCATCCATAGCGTTTGCAATGTTTGTAATGCTGTCCTGGTGTGTTCTTATTAGCCACATGGGGTTACTGGTTAGTAGGTGGCACACTTGTGAGCTAAAAATCAACAAAAACATTCCAGTTTTAGGTCAGTTAAAAGTTTCTTGAAAGGGACAGCTTCAAATGTCTTGATTGTCGCAATTCAAGTCCACAATCTCTAGTAACTAATGCCAGCCTAACTGATCGAAATAGAAGCCAAAATCCCGGAATCAAATGAAAAAAATTATTAGAAAATATCTGTAAATGCAACATCGTGCAGGCAAATAGTGACAATGATTTGCCAACATCTTCTGCTTTGCTGACCTGTAGACCTCCTTGGAGAGCAGCAGCCAGGAGACCAGACGGATTGGAGGCGCGATAACCTTGCGGACCAGGATACAGATCCAACTCTGCAAACAGTCCGTATCAATCAGAAGTTAGAAATTTCGTAAATTAAACTCATCTCAACTGGTCGTTACATCTTGACGATTTTAACATGTAAAGTTTTATCACTGTAGATTATATCGTGTGTTGTGTCATCATATCTGTACACAACTATTTATGCCGCATATTCATATAGTTCCACTATCTAGTGACATCACTGGTATATTCAGAACTTGCCCGAGGTCCCTATACAAGGTGACAGTCTTAGAGAAGAAAAGTGCATGTGTATCCTTCGTTCTACAAGGCGAAAGCTGAAATACCGAGCCACCGTGACGCACTGTGTAAACTGAAACTTAGTTCAATGGCCGCGAAAACCAATTCGTCTGCTTTGCAGTTTCTGTTGACTCCTTTTCTTCGCTCTTAATTCTCCACCCGATGCAGTTCGCAGCAGCAAATAGTTAGGCGGTCAAAGAATTCCTACTTCGCCTGGTTCAACTTCGGCACTGGTAGAGCAGTTTCGACTTCTTTCCATTTAATTAGACTGAATCATTTGATTCTAAATACATAGCTGAAACTTAGTGAGTTAGTAATTTACATTTTACGACTCAAAGGAGTGTTTTAGTTGATCGACTAAAAAGGAAATTTCTGCCACTCAGTCTCACTATTGTCCATCTTGAATCGTGTTTCGAATCGATGTCCCCACCATCCGGTCAGTTTCGGAAGGTCAGTGTGAGCATGTCGTTCGTGGATGAAGATGCCGGCCATTCCACCTGCGCTGGATGACATGTACTGCAAAAGCACAAGACTAAAACTGCACTTGCTATCTGCCTTCTAAATATACAGAGTGCGTGAAAGTATTGCTCTTCCTTCGCCCTTCTCTGTTAAGATTAGACCAATAATGTTGGTACAGTTTGTGGTTTCATTCCACCAACGGTGCAGAGGTCAGGATCAGTTCATCTCCTTGACGACGACGCGTTATAATTGGTGAACATGTTGGCTAAGTAGATTTGCAAGAATTCATCGTATCCTACGTAGCGTAATATTTAGAAAATACTTTCAAAACATACAACGGAAAGGCTGACATAACAAGAACCTGTTCTACTTAAGGAAAAAATACACGGCTCTATGCGTTCATATGTATGAATGTCTGACTCAGTATATACATACTGTACACAGCATACATACAAAATCATACATACATACATACATGCAGAGTAGATATGCAAGAACACATATGGATATGAATAAACTTATTCTGAATCCTTCTAAAACTGAATTTCTTCTCCTTGGTACAAGCCAGCAACTCCGTAAATTTGATTGCCTTAGGTCTAATCACTTGGGTGGCTTACTTATTATCCCACTGAATGCGCACGTGTTTGATTCCACTGTGTCATTTTCTAAACCATGTTCAGGCTCAATGCAAATCTGCTCAATTTCACATCCGATAAGACCGTAGAATCAGATATTTTGTCTCAAGCCAACTCGCTAATGCATTGGTTTCCAGCAGACTTGACTAACTCATTTCTTATTTGCGTCACTACACAAGATCCGCACAAACGACAAATCGTTCAAAACTCCCTCGCCAGAGCCATAACAAAGACCCCTAAATATCAGCATATTAAACCAATATTTATATACACTCTACTGCCTGTCCATTGAGCAAAAAATTCATTTCAAAAATTCATTTTATAATTCACAAACTGCTACATTTATATCAGCCAACCTATTAACGTTTCATGCTCATCCCTCACAATAACATATATTGCACTCGATCAATGGACATTGTGACTCTTGCGCTGCCCCGTAACCGATCAGTGTTGGCCCTCGAGCCGTCTCAGTGGCTGGTGCAAAACTTTTGAATTTGCTGCTCAGTTCCGTTCGTTCTAGCAATTCTTGAATGTCATTCCGATCTAAACTAAAGACGCGTCTCTTTCAACTTGCTTACCCACCGCAGCCCGGCTTCTGGTCTCTCTGACCTATCGAAATTCGACCCGGCTTCAACGGAATAAGGTTTTTGATTGTGATTTCACTTGAAGCGACCGTCGACTGATGCCTTGGGCATTGTGAAAACGGCGCCATAGAAGTTTTAGATTACATTAGATGCATATTTAAGCACAAAATGGGCTTAGGCAGCTTTGCATGTTATTTTCTTGCATGTTATTTAGAAAGGCATTGACAAGAAAGATTCATTTTGGTATTAAAATGTTATTGTGTTCTATTGAAATGGATTGAAATGGTTTTTGTCAAATTATGTCAATCGGTCTGAGGTTTCTTAGTTTTCCTTTGTCAGCAGCTGATGTACTTCACTGCTGCCTCTGATTATTATTGCTCAAAAGCTTCTTCTATTTCTATCGAAGAAAATCACACAGTGAACAAAAGTACGAAGCTCTTAGTTTAGTGCATCTCCAACGCCGTCTTCCGTCTGATTTTGTTACACCATTTTGTGCCTTAACGACAGACGTGGACTAAATATGCAGCGCTGTCCGCAACTTCAACTCGTGTGTGTGATTGCTGAACATCAAGAGGAATAAACGAGGCTATCATATAAATAATTAATCAATCAATCAAACGATCGATCGATTAGTAAATCAATACAAATGAAGATGTACATATGTGTTCATGAAAGTAGGGGATAGACAATGGCGCTAATCCAGAAATAGTACCTTGTAGGTGCACCAACAAGCAAAGTCCACATTCCAGTCATGCATGAATAATTCGATGTTACCTACAGCATGCGCCAGATCAAAACCAACAAAGCAACCCTGAAAAATACAGATCATTTTGTCTTTTTATATAAGACGGTTTCAATGACTAAGTAACTCAAATCACAATTAAACTAAATGTGTCCTAACACACGTATGTCTTTGAGGGCTAGCACTTGCAGCAACGCAAATAAATGACAGTTTAGAGGACCCAAAACTGTGTTTCAAGGCTATCGCCCAAGTCATAACAAAACCATAAAGTATTTCTTAAATCTAGAACGTCATGGCATGGCTTGTAAGTGACAGACTTCATCAGGGACCTCTAAACGCTCGATGCGTCACATGAATTTTTGGGGAGGAAAGCGGAGGGATCGATTTTAAGGAAGGAAAAAATTTGGAACAACATCTTAAAAGGCGACCTGTTATTGATGTTCATAAGAAATGCGAAACAAATTTTGACTTGGCAGCCGCGTTCGCAAACGACTTGGGGCGTCAGTAGGTGTAAACACGAGCAAAGTTTGTATTTTATTTCTCCAAAATATCTGAACTATTGTGTCATATTTGTTTTTGTCAGTTTGAAATCCAGAAGGAATAAGTTAATATAGAACGTGTAAGTCAGCTCTTATAATGAGAACAAGATTTGTACGAGGTGCAGTAGAGTTCACCTTTTTTTTACCTTTGCATGACCAGCCTTTGTGATGGCCGCCATATCAAAGACTTGTCCAGTAAAATACTGGACACCAGGTAACAAGACGACTGCTATGCTCTGCCCTTCTTCTTCAATCTTCTGCAGAATATCCTCCGTTCTAATGTTGTCTTCACCCTGCAAAGGACAATTCGACATCTGCAGCCCTGCGCCGAAAGCAATAGTACAACGGACTGTACCGTCGTGAAGGTCGTAAGAAACGCATATGCACTGATGGATGAAATATAATTACCAACCAACAGGTTAAGTCTCATTTAAGTCACTGCAGCATTTGCCACTGAAATGTCGTCAGCATTTTTCATGACGAAAGAAATTAATTATTTTTGGAGGTCATATTAAAACAGTTCGCTCTTAATCTGTTTTCGTTTGAGCTTTTCTGTCCTGTTACAAAAAGACCAACCGTAAGGCAGCAACAAGGCGTCTAATCTAATACTCCGAATCTAACAAGAATGAAATGGCGACTGTGCTAAAACAGAATTAATCTTTAAACACAGAAATCATGTGTTTGACAGAAATGGCCGTAACATTATTTGTCAGCTTTCTTTGTCAAACCTGCTACTATTTGAGTATTTACAAGACTAGCTTTCACGACCGACGTCTGATTCAGATGCATGTAATCCTACCTGTCTTGGTGCGATGAGACACAAGCTGGTTGCGGGATCAAAACCCCGCTGGCGTATCTGAGACTCAACGCAGTACTGGAGAAACAAAGCAGACAAACTGCACTAATTACTGTATGTGATGGATCGTTCAGCCTAAACTAGGATTTAGATGTCAAGAAAGAAAACCGTGCACATCATGGATTTACAGACTGTTTTTGTTTGTGCAGCTGTACACTGATGTTGGGCTTTGTCAAGAACCGGTCAAAGGCCCCGATAGGTGCTTAGAGACTTTTACAATGCCTAGATTGGGTTCAATGGCAATTCAGCGCAGGGACAAATCGTACAAGGAGGTACACAGATTACTTGCTGAAGGCGGGCCCTGTGTATATTACAAGAATTTTTGTGTATACTGTTACTACTATAACTATTACAGCGCTAGATGCCATTAAAGATATATTAATTTTGGATCAGGCACTTACTCTGAAGGAGCATGTGAATAATGTCTGTCGAACGTGTTTATACCATCTGCGTCAACTGCGCACTATCCGCCACTCTCTCACGACCCAGGCTGCTACCATTCTGGTCCATGCGTTTATTTGTTCCAGGATTGACTATGGCAATGCTGTCTTTGCTGGCTTGAGTCTCTCCTGCATCTCGCAACTACAATCTGTCTTGCACGCTGCTGCTCGTCTGATCGGAGGTATCCCTAAGTTTGGCCACATCTCTGCTTACATTTCAGAGGAGCTTCACTGGCTGCCTATCCAGGAGCGTGTAAAATTTAAAATCCTGGCTCTTGTAATTAATTGCCTCTTAGGTTGTGCCCCTTTTTATATCAGGGAGCTCTGTGTTTTGGCCTCCTCCATTCCGGGACGCAGACTACTTCGTTCGGCGGTACGGGGTGACTTGCTTGTCCCGTCGGTCCGAACAGCTACGGCCCAGCGCAGAAGTTTTGCTGTAGTTGGTCCCGCTTTCTGGAACGGGCTTCCTAATGACCTACCCCAGGAACTTCTTAGTCTTTCTCCTCCTCTTTTCCGCAAGCGCTTGAAGACCTTCTTATTTCCCAGTGCTTCTGGGTTGTAGGGCCGGGAGCGCCTCTGAGGAGTTTACCTCAAAGTGGCGCTTTATAAAAAATTTTGATTACATTACATTCAACAAATTTAAGATCTTTCTGCACTGCGTTTTCAACCCATCTACTCTCTAATTCTAAAAGTGCTCAAGTCACGTTTCTTAGGAAAATATTTGGTCATGATCCGATCTTTTCCAGTTCAAAGACGGATTTCTGTATCCCCAACTTACATGATCCGATGGAAATGCGTGGTCTTCGATCAGAATTTTATACCGCTCCTTAGTTGGCTGATAAAATGAAATCTTCCCAAAGAAAACAACAAAAATCGCACATTAATTAAAGGCTCTTCACCATGCATGCATACATATATGCATACCTACGTACGTACATACGTACATTCGTACGTACACACATACGTACACCCATACATATATACATATAGCACACATGCAAACATACAAACTTGAATATATATATGCCTGTATGTATGTATGTATGTACAAACATACATATGTACAGTCATACATGCATATATATGCATAGACATATAACCCGATGCAGAAATATATATCGTATTAAGTGCAAGACAAACTGTGAGGTGAACAAAGTTGTGGTCTTTCCGTCGTCGTGTTTGTGTTTCAATCGAAGGATTCTTCAAGGCCACTTAAGATGTCAGCAGTTTCTAACGAGCGCATATATTAAAGAGGGTTGGGTTTGTGTAGCGCAAGTCTTGATTCTCAGCCATTTCTATTTATAAGGTGCTCACTGAAAAACAAACGACACTGCGTCACAATCGACTGTGTTTGATTGATTGTCTGCTGTGTCATGTTTTACAGTGTCTATGACAGCAATAGGAAAAGACAACAATTAATCTTACGATAGAATTACTCACTAGCAACAGGTGTTCGTTGATCGTTAACCCGTTCATTAGGGCAATCTCGTTTGACTGAGCGCCTGCAAAGGAACAACGTAGACTTCAGAGAAATTCACTGCATCCAAGAGTTGTAGTAGTCAGCAATTCTCAATATAAGCTCTCTATAGACTTGTGTTTCGCTATAAACCTATAATTATGGCGTTATTGTTTTCCTGTACAGCAGATCTGCTGAAATATGTTACGTACAGAGTAGAAGTAACTGATAGTTTGCTTAGATGCTCACCGTATTCCAAAGGCGGCAGTCTGTCAAGCTTAACCAAACAGATTTTTTAGAATCTGCTGTATTTCAACTTCCGAGAAGACTTAGGCTAAAATCAGCTCCAACATTTACCTCTTTTATGGAACTGAAAATTTAAGTGGACTAGAATATCTTAACGATCGATTCCTTACCAACTAAAGGCGCCATCTGGTCGACTAGCAATTCGTCGCACAGTACCCACGGAAGTTCGCCATGCTTGTGTCCATGCACTCCCCTAAATAAGGAGCAGAGCAGAGTTAACAGGCGCTTTAGAACTGTGTTGTTACATATATTTTCAGTGGCATTAGATAATAGGAAACTGTTTATTTCTGCCTAAGCCACTCCCATTTAAATTATTCCTATATAAGTCATTCCTATACGAGCCTTTCTTGCCTAAGCCATAAGCCATACATTTCTATCTAGGCCATTTCTATTTAAGCAATTCGGGCCTAAGTTAAATGCGATTAAACTAATCCTGTCTTAGCCAAATGCTGCTTAACCGAGGAGGCGAGGGGATGGTGCTAAGTATACAATAGACACCGATGACCTAGCGGCTGAATACCAATGAAAGACAATAACTCACATTTTCGACCATTTGACGAGCTCTCGGTTGACCAGATGCGCAGTCGACTTCGGCATGAGGCCGAGCGAATTGCCGCATAAGTAGACGCATTCCTCGTCCACGTCATCAATTACAGACCTATCAACTGCACGCGAAGTCAACGTAAACAACAAAAACAAGACGATATTCTCGAAATACTCGACAGTCGCTAAACAATCCGAGTCCACAGCATAAGAAAAGCCGAATACTTAGGACACAGAAACTGAATCTAAGAGCCTCACTGTTTGCTTAGCACATGAATAGTTATAAATTCATTTAAACAGGTTACGTTGTAATTATAAGCTTCAGTAAATGAAGGCAGAAGAATAGTTCGTCTGTTGACAGAAGTTGAAGAATACTGGGTGTTATCGAAGAAAACAAGAGAACAAGAGCTGAATCCATTTCTTCAGATAAACTTAAACAGTTAACCGACTATCAAGGCCGCTCAAGAAAATCAGAGCAACACAAATACTAAAAGTCAGTACAAAAATGAATCCACATGATAACGTCATAAGCCAGGATATCCTGGAGTAGGCAGCGATTTTATAGAGTACTTAAAGGCGCTATATTAAGTATCTAGATAACCAACTAATGACAAGACACTGCAGGAAATTCGATTTTAATCCGATGGTTCGAAAGTTCTTGATGGTTTTTGAAGCTCACATCACTCGATACTTAGACACGCATTAGTACATAAGACTTCTGCTTATCCATTATCATGCATGAGAATTAGACGTACTGCCCGGGAGATCGGATTTCTTTGGGTAATGAAAGAGATCCCTCAAACCCTGGAGTGGGTCTTCAGCATCGAGTCTCTTGGCGAACGACAAATCTGTCAGCTGACATTGCCACTCCCTGCTCTTCTCTACAAGGGTTTCAATCGGATGACGATCGTCGGACGAACGGTTCTTCATCGACCGATGACCACAATCCATCGCTTCACTGTTCTGTTGACAGGCGCTTCTTCCTGTTGCCATCTTCTCATGCACCTTAATTCGGTCCATACAGTTCCAGCTAAATACGGATATCATAGATCTGAATGTATTGTAGCGTGCGCTTGATAGAGCGCCTCTACAGAATATAATTATAGATACCAAATGACATAAACGGTCCCTAGTAGGAAAGAGTCTGACTGCAGCGAAACAGCAATTTTTCTCATTGTTGTTCAGGGGAACACGACTGATGTTAGCATTTCGGGTCTATAACTAATTATACCACAAAGCTACAGACTGTATGTACGCCATTCGTTGTATTGTGGGGTTCATGTAAAAGAGGAACCAATTTGTTTCGAGCTATGTATTGCCAGTATCTTGGACCAGCCAAGCTGGAAACAGAATGGCCTATCACACAGTGTCAACAGTAGGCCTACAATGAAATTACTGTCAGAAATATCGGATATGATGTTATTTTGGTCGCCCAAGAACTGGACCTGGCCTTGATGAACAAGATTCAACAGCGTCTCACACAGCTGCTCATTTGTTGGAGTCTGTGTGATGTCATTTCGACATTGAGTAAACTCTTCAAACAGGTTCATCTGCCTTATAGACTGTCTCACAGGACCGCCTTCTTAACCTTGGTTTGGATATGCTATAAGTGACCGTCCCCAACGTTCGGTGAACTCTGTAGCACAGCTGATGCTCGCCTCTTTAAAGCAATCTTGAACAACCCAAATCATGTCTTACATCACCTACTCCCACCAATTAAAACCCTTAGTTATTCCCTACGGCCCCACACCCATGATCGTATTATTTCTTCTGCTGACAGTTTAGCGCGTAAATGTTTTATTGTTAGGATGTTGTATGAATATTAAGTTTTCTTGTGTTCTTAAATACTTGTAAACCGATGTGCGATTAGCTATTGGTTAATAAAGAATATACTTACTTACTTACTTATTATGCCTTTGGGAATTGATAACGGCAGCAGAAAAATTACTGTTTAGTAGGCTATCTGTGTTAGTCGTTATAAATAGCAATTATCTTTTACTCAAATAAAAATTGCTAGCCTATCTGCCATGCTGTCGTCGGATCTAAATCGTTCGGTTTAGAATTTTTTAACATTTTGGTCCTCTTACCAATTTCTGTTGAGAATGACTGAAACTTTCCGTCCTCTTCTGTTCGATGCCACGTTCAGTAAAGAAAATATCTGTAGATAGCAACTACGCCTGTCGCCCTTTCAACTCCAGTCACCAAGTCCACGCCAATGTTTCTTCTCAGATCTGAACTGCAAACAATCAAGGACGCCCGAGGTCAGACAAAGTCTACTTCCTGCGTAAACTGGGGGCTGACTCGAAAACAGAGCAGCAGAGTATATTTCTGAAGCGTTTTTAAGCAGTTGAACGCAAAATACTAAGTATTATAGTTTAGTCTGACGACAACAGTTGGACTTCCTCTGTCGACTGCCAACGAATGACTGCAGACGAACTGCGTGCAGTCAGCGCAACTGAATCGCGTCAGTTCGTTTAATCTGACTATCGATGACTCAGCTGCTGGCAGCGATCAAGACCTTGTGACTGATCGTCACATATTCATCTTAAGGAGCATATATATATATATGACTGCATATCTATATATATATATATGCTCCTTAAGATGAAAATGTGACGATCAGTCACAAGGTCTTGATCGCTGATCGCTGATATATATACATATATGTATATACACACATATACGCACATATAACATACACATGTAAGGTGGGGTATGGTAACCGATTGGTTAATAGCGCTCGGCTGAGAGTACGGGTTCAAGTCACCTCCCCCGAGGGCCGAGGCGGTTAGTGTAGACTTTGTGAAGCACATCGTAAACGCATAAGTGCTCAATGTCATCGATGCCCCGTCGTATGGTCACGTGTGCACTTCTGAGCTCTGGAATGAAGGCAATACCAAGTGCAGTCGGATCTGGGATGTATTTATGTATGTATGTATGTATGTATGTATGTATATATATGTGTGTGTATGTATATGCATATGTACTTAAGGTATTTAAATAAGCGTATATATGAACTGTTACGAGTTGGAATACGTGTGTCAGCGACAACTCAGCTCACACGTTTATTAAGACATTCGCTTCGAGAGGACTCAACTCATAACACACATCAGCATAAAACTTCCCATTTATATAGTCTTAAATTCCATCCAAAACACACCTTCAAACACTCCCTCAACAGACAGGTGCATGAGCATGTGCCACCTTCCGATTCAACGAACCTTCCCTTACACAAGTGCCCTCTCAACAATACATACTACTGACCGGCAGTGTGTGGTGGAATGTTGGGGAAATAGGTCCACAGGTCAACGGTTGGCCCAATATAGCTCATAGTACAGTTACGATGATGTCCGCCTGAGGCCAGTAAGCGGCACTTATTTTATCGGTAGGCTAATCTCTAGACTCAACTCATTCTGCTACTAAGCCCTGAATCGGAGAAACAAAGTCCATTCTCAAGGCAAGGTGAGGGTAAATCATAGGAAAAGCGCGATTAAACGGCGTTTGCAGGACAATTCCATTGCCATTGCATTGCGCTGGCCAGCGTTCTGTCTGTTTTTCCAGTACAGGGTTGGTTGCATTTGGTGCATGTAACCAGTTAGATGATGTTGGAGCTTCTGCAACCTAATGTTTGTCTGGTGTGATATGTACGTCTGGTGAATGAGCTAGCGAAGGTTTTCCTGGATGGGACGTGTGTGCAGGCTTTGCAGTTCGTGGGGAGAGAGCTTTGGAAAGAGGGTGTTTTGATGTCTCTCCTGTGGGGTGGTGGCCATGACGATGGTTTGTTGGTGAGTGATTGTGCCAGGTTCTTGGTTTCGAGGGTAAGTAGCCATTATTCTGAACTCATTGAAGCCTTCCTTGTTGAGTATTCGTTTTCTCCATGGTAAGTTGCCATTATTGGGAACTCATTGAAGCCTTCCTTGTTGAGTAATCGTTGTCTCCATGCGTGTATTAGTTGAGATACGTGAAATTACAATTGGGATGCAGGGTGGTTTAGGTTTACCATTTTAGATGAACAGAATACGTGCTATTCTTTTAACAGCAACTGTCTTTATTTATATAAACAGAAGCTCAATGTTGAAAACCATTTGAAGAACCATAACCCAGAAACTATAAAACCAAGACAATTGACTGAGGTGCCCAGTTTTGCCAAAAAAAACGGTCGTCTCAAAAATGCAAACCTTTACATTGGAGAAGATAAAATAACTGTATAGAAAAGCGTCTATGTAAAATACATCACTTTAGACTTCATACAAACACAAAAATTGAACACAGAATTTAAGACGTTTACAAGCAAACAGTCTGTGTCCCGGTGGCTTATTCAAGATTTGAATATCGGGCTAGCGCAGTGCGTACACGGGGATGATCTAAGGTTGGCATCTCTGGCTTGACATCCATTCAAACGGGTAGCGATGATCTTTCTCACCAAATTCATTCATTTCTCTTCCAATTTCTCTCAGCTTAAACACAACCTACCCTAACCTTTCTAAAGTTATTTCGTGTTTGTTTGACATATGTAAATCATTTTTCGTGTTTTTGACCCATTTCGCGACGTTTTCTTGATGGTTTTCAAAAGGTGTTTCGTGTTTTTACCCATCTGGGTTAGGTCTAGGGTATTTTCGTGTTTTCGACGGTTTCCTAAAGGTGTTTCGAGTTTGTTACCCATCTGTCAAGCGATTTTCATGTGCTTGACCCATTTCCCAACGTTTTTACGTGTCTTTAAAGTGTTTCTTCAGATTTCTGATGAAATATCACCTTTTTCGTGAAGTGTTTAATTTTTCGTGAAATATCAAATTTTTCGGAATTGTCACAGATTTCAAGAAATGTCTGAATTTTGAATCTCATTTTTGGCGAAACTACATTTTTTTATGAAATGTCACATTTCTCACGAAATTTCACATTTTTAGTGAAATGTCACTTTTCTAACGAAATATTGCTTGCCCACGAAATGTCATATTTCTCATTAAAATTGAAATAATGCTTTCCCATGAAAGGTCACATTTCTGATGAAATTTTGCATTTTTTACGAAAAGAAATGTCACTTTGTTCGTGGAATTAAAAATTTTTCAATAAATGTAATTTTTTAACCAAATGTCACATCTTTCTTTCACATTTTTCGTGAAACATCACATTCTTCATTTTTTGATTAAATGTCACTTTTTCATGAAATGTCACATTTATCAATAAATGTCTCATTTTTCGTGAAATGTCATATCTTTTTGATGAAATGTCACATTTTGTAGTGAAATGTTGAATTTTTTTATTAAATGTCACATTTTGCAAAAAATTTCTTTTTTTTCGTGAAATGTCACATTTTTGGTGAGATGTGACATTTTCGTGATATGTCACTTTTTAGTGTGATCTAACATTTCTCGTGAAGTTTTCTTGATATGCCACATTTTTCGTGTAATGTCATATTTCTCGCTAAATGTCACACTTGTCACGACATGTCACAATTCTAGCGGCATGTGACATTTCGTGAGAAAGGTTACATTTCTCACGACATGTCACATTTTCTCATGTAGTGTCACATTTGTCTAAAATGTCGCATTTCTCATGACATGTCACATCGCATTTTACAACACATTCCACATCATATTTAATATCTCATAGCATTTCACATCAAAATTAACATAACATTGCACGTCACGTCATGCCATGTCACATTTCTCATCACATTTAATATCACGTGAATTTCGCATCACATTTCACATCAGATTTCACATCATGTTTCACATCACATTTCAGATATGACGTCACATTTCTCATGACATCACAGGTCAAATCATGTCATGTTACATGTGATATCACATTTCATCGCATCGCATAGCATTTTACATCACCTTACACATCACACTTCGCCTTACGCCACATATCATATCGCATGTCACACCACATTTCATATCGCATAACATTTTACATAACATGTCACATCACAATTCTCATCACATTTTACATCTTGTCACATGTCGCATCATATGTCACATAGCATTTCACATAATATTTTACATCACATCGGATATGCCATCACATTTCACCTGACATTTCAGAAATGAGAAATATTAGTATAGTTTACCATAAGGTATAGTATTCCGTGTAGTAGAGTATTTCGCTGAGTGCAATATACCATGGAGTATAGTATACCAGAAATGTAGTATGCCATATATGTGGGAAACGGTGCTGGAGGTCGCGGAGGGGTCCATGAGGCCTCCCATGTGCAACACAGGGGGGTCAGACTCCGCTCAAACCGCTTTTCTGCATGTTTTATATGACTGACTCACGAACGGACAATAAGCGCCGCCGCCATTTGATTCCTCTGTCTAGATCTATCTGTAGCCGCTAGTCGACTATGATAGCGCCTCTACAACCGACCGACCATCGATCAACCGACCTGTGATCACCAAGGACCTGTGGTGAACGGGTTCAATGCACATTGCTCTTGAAACATGTGCCAGCATCTATTTGAATTGGTGCAGTGATGACTGATGAAACGAAAGGCGTTTGTTGCATCATACGTCATACATACATATGCCTGGAATTCAACTACTTAGAAGCATTTGAAGCCAAGGTCTCGTTAATGCATTTTCAACTGTTGTTAAAGGGTCCTGTCGTATTTGTAGTTAGTAGCCTGTTGTGCTTTACGAACGATTATGGTTAAAGGCTGTAAAATTCTGAACGGATGTTTGGAATTTGTTTCCTTGTGTTAGTCTATCAGTTATTTAATATTGCGTTCTTATCATAGACGATGTGAACCTGTGTCTGTGTTGTTACATTTTCCTCGGCTGGCTGTGTTCCTTCTTGTTCAGTTTGTCTGTTATTTCACGGTTAATTGTGTTCAGACTGATGCTGTAGAAAGTGTGGTATTCTGTTTCAGGGAAACTAAGATCCTTACGTTCAAACTCGTTTGCAGTTGGAAGAAAATCAGATGACATTTCGTTGGGAAGATTGAATTACATACATGAAGGTTTGAATTATTTAGTGATAATTTACTGCTAACATTTTCTGTTGATTCAATTGTTTTCAGTTTGTGTGAGGCATGGTAGGCAATTGGTTAGCGCGCTCAGCTTGTAACGCATAGATTAGTGGTTGAGGTTTGTCCTGAGACGATAACTGTTTGGAAACTTTGATCAAATAATTCACTCACAATTGCTCAACATCATCGGTTGATGCGTAGCCATTAGATAGTGGCGCTTAATAAATACAGAAATAACTCGGCTGTTGGAAAATTCACATTTCTAACACCAAAACAAGCACTCTAAAGGCTGGCAACTATATTGGTTGGGATTTTGTTCCAGTGAAGAATGATGACAGAAAAGGCCGAGGAGTATCATCTCCTGCGTCGATTGCAATTGAGCAGAGTTTGTGGTGCTCTTAACAGAACTCTAACCCTTTTAGCAGAGTTGGTTGACGTTCTGGACTAAAGTTGTTATGTGAATACATGCTGCAATGACTTGGTGTAATCAATTTGCTGGTTGCACTGTTATTTCGGGTCTTTGATTAATTATAGGAAGTGAACATTATTTGTCTAAATATTTTTCAAATGAAAAATTGAATGCTAAGGTATAGGTAGAAATAATTTTTGATGTGCAGAGAAAAGAATATGAATTTCACATGCAAAGTTGAGAAGTGCTCGGAAAGATAACTTCTGCACTTGTTAATGTGTTTGGGAGTCTTGAGTCTTGAGCCGGTGCGTCGTGTTGGAGTTGTTCTGGGCTGTTCTTTTTTGGTGAATGTTTCTACGTTTGTTTTCTAGAACTGCATTGCCCCTTTGGTCACGGGATGCTAAAGCTTGCCAAGGATGCAAAGAGCAAGCAGAAGACACTGCAGTGGATGGTCGGGAGTGGTCCAAAGTGACGTCAAAATTGGACACAAACAAGGTTCCTTTTGAGGTTTCTTTAGTTATTCAGTTTTAGAAGCTACTTTATTAATGCTGGTCATGAATTTCTCAGATTGTTATTATTTCTGTTATTAATAACAATGATGGTTTCAAGCTAGTTCGTAAGGTGAAAGGCGTATAGAATTGACTTATGTTCTGGTTTTGGTTAGGGTTAGGGTTAGGGTTAGGGTTAGGGTTAGGGTTAGGGTTAGGGTTAGGGTTAGGGTTAGGGTTAGGGTTAGGGTTAGGGTTAGGGTTAGGGTTAGGGTTAGGGTTAGGGTTAGGGTTAGGGTTAGGGTTAGGGTTAGGGTTAGGGTTAGGGTTAGGGTTAGGGTTAGGGTTAGGGTTAGGGTTAGGGTTAGGGTTAGGGTTAGGGTTAGGGTTAGGGTTAGGGTTAGGGTTAGGGTTAGGGTTAGGGTTAGGGTTAGGGTTAGGGTTAGGGTTAGGGTTAGGGTTAGGGTTAGGGTTAGGGTTAGGGTTAGGGTTAGGGTTAGGGTTAGGGTTAGGGTTAGGGTTAGGGTTAGGGTTAGGGTTAGGGTTAGGGTTAGGGTTAGGGTTAGGGTTAGGGTTAGGGTTAGGGTTAGGGTTAGGGTTAGGGTTAGGGTTAGGGTTAGGGTTAGGGTTAGGGTTAGGGTTAGGGTTAGGGTTAGGGTTAGGGTTAGGGTTAGGGTTAGGGTTAGGGTTAGGGTTAGGGTTAGGGTTAGGGTTAGGGTTAGGGTTAGGGTTAGGGTTAGGGTTAGGGTTAGGGTTAGGGTTAGGGTTAGGGTTAGGGTTAGGGTTAGGGTTAGGGTTAGGGTTAGGGTTAGGGTTAGGGTTAGGGTTAGGGTTAGGGTTAGGGTTAGGGTTAGGGTTAGGGTTAGGGTTAGGGTTAGGGTTAGGGTTAGGGTTAGGGTTAGGGTTAGGGTTAGGGTTAGGGTTAGGGGTTAGGGTTAGGGTTAGGGTTAGGGTTAGGGTTAGGGTTAGGGTTAGGGTTAGGGTTAGGGTTAGGGTTAGGGTTAGGGTTAGGGTTAGGGTTAGGTGGTTAGGGTTAGGGTTAGGGTTAGGGTTAGGGTTAGGGTTAGGGTTAGGGTTAGGTTAGGGTTAGGGTTAGGGTTAGGGTTAGGGTTAGGGTTAGGGTTAGGGTTAGGGTTAGGGTTAGGGTTAGGGTTAGGGTTAGGGTTAGGGTTAGGGTTAGGGTTAGGGTTAGGGTTAGGGTTAGGGTTAGGGTTAGGGTTTAGGGTCTAGGGTTAGGGTAGGTTAGTGGTTTCGGGTTAGGGTTAGGGTTAGGGTTAGGGTTAAGGGTTCTGTTA
>OZ029924.1:28098093-28100593 GCA_964023275.1 Norana najaformis
TATTTATGGTCCCAGTGTACGGACCGAGCTAGCCCGAGATTCAAATCTCTTAAATATAGGACGTAATAACACCTCGTATTTAGTAGACCTTGTGGCTTATGCTCTCAGAAAATGTATGAATTGAAAATATATTATATTCCTCCAAGGTTCTCGGAAGCTGGGAGCGATTTTCAGCGAGAACTTTAGATTACAAAAGTCGACAAAACGCTTTCTTATCGTTTTTCATTAAATCTTTCTCTGCATTTTCGAGTGATGCAATTCTGTTCAGTTGTTTACCCAATGGGCGCAACTGGCGTCGTCATCAGGTACCCAACGAGTACACCTCGAACACACCGAGCGCGCTCATACAGCAGTGTAGGCCTACTATGGTTCTACTCAGTGTTTACACGGGACGAAGTGGAGTGCGCCCGTTGTCTACTGATTTTGCTTCTTTATATGACGGATTTTTTAATTCCTCATAAATTATGCAGACAATTTGTCTGTGAACATTTCAAGGTGTTTCTAAATTCTCGAAGAGCGTTTATTTTCGATTTCAATGAATATTTGATACTTGGTAATTATATAGCGCCGTTGGTTCGAACTGAGTTGAACCTGAACACTTAAATGGTGTCACAGCAAATGTATTTCGGTATGTATGTTGGCCTATGTATGTATGTGTCTGTATAGGAGTATGTATGTATTTATTCATGTATGTATATGTGGGTATGTATTATGTATGCGTGTATATGTGGGGGTATGTACTTATGTATGCATATGCGCATGTATGTATTTACGTGTGTGTATGCATGTATATGTATATATACATATATAATATATATACATATATACATGCATACACACACGTAAATACATACATGCGCATATGCATACATAAGTACATACCCACACACACATATATCCTCCATACAGTCATAAATGCGCATGCGCAGCAGCTGCGCGGCGAATGGAAAAAGTGAATGCATGACTGAGTGGTTGTCGAGGTCTTTGGTTATGGATACATGATATGCATCCAATGGGGTTTTATAAGCTGCAATAAGTCAAGCTTCTTTGTTCGTGGCTTTTGTGCTCTATGATTTTACGATGTTTCAACCAATTTCTTGTGGCAAATGCTTCCTGTTTGAAGCAAATAAGCCATTGCTTAAGTATTTCTGATCGGCCGGGAATCAGAATTTATCCTTTATATTAGAATTCACCTCAAACAGTAGACTTCAGCTGAAACTCCTGCCTTGATTATCCCGATCGGCAGCCATAGCTGTTGTAAGACGGTGATAGGCCGGCGGCAAAATCGTCATTGGACCAGCAGGAAATATTAACGGAGCCTTCGAAAGAAACCAGAATATTGTGCCATCGATTGATCGATCGATCGAAAGATAGAAAGACAGACAGACAGACAGACATGTATGTGTGTATGTATGTGTGTGTATGTGTGCTGTACATTTGTACATGTGCATAGAAGCATACACGCATGTAGACATGCATAAAAAATAATGTCTTCTAGGAAGGTCTCCATGGAGTGCTGATGCGTTCAGTTCATTTTAGAAGTTACATCCGCATTTTCGATGGTTATCTTTTCTTATACCTTGTCGCACGGGATTTCCAGTCATCAGCAAAAAACCACGGGATTTCCAGTCATCAGCAAAAAACCATTTTAATAGTTTTTCAAGTTGGGGCTACGTAGAGAAACAGGCTTCTTCAGAGGTAGGCTACTCTTGAACTACACGAGCTTCTAACAACTCTATAAAGCCCTGCCCTGTTGTAAATACCGCTGCAGGTTTTATCTTCGATTTAACCCGATGAGAATTTTTGGATTTTGATCCGGGTTCTCTAACAGATTAGGATTTCTGACAACAGTTTGACTTCCAGCAACCATCGACTGATGCATTTGCATATTGTGAAAACGGTGCTGTAGAAGTCATTAGATCAGAGGCCTTCAAATGCCTAAACTTTACATCGGTGGCTACGGTATGGATTTGCCGAGGAATGACAATCGCGATTTCCCACGCTTAAGATCGGAAAAACTATAATTATAAGACATCGCAGTCTACACGTTGAAAATAGAAGCCATCGTCTCGTTGTGAAAAAGTTGGTAACACAGTAGAAATCTGTTTTCTCTGCCTCTGAGTGTAATAAATAAACTGCTCATAAGTAGCTTTAAGTAGCTTTTAATCGTTCAGAGATATCTGTGCGAAAATCTTCTGATGAAATATGCTGATGAAAAAATATATTTTCCATTCGTCAGTCAACATATCAGTTGAATAAGAACTTCTTTAACGAGAATAATTTGGCTTATGAGCATAAGAAAGTTTGGACAAAATACTCAAATGATCATCGTATCAAATGATATCAGCCAAAGCTCTCCAGATGGCCACATAACCTTTTATTAATTGTCATCTTTTGATATATGTATATATTAAATAAATTGGATAATAGGTTCCGGCATGCACGAGACGTCTTTGAATACCGGTTGCTATTAGAAATATATAACGTTGCACTTGGACAC
>OZ029924.1:28105593-28182651 GCA_964023275.1 Norana najaformis
ACCGTTCCCAATGTAGTGCAAGGGATTGACACCCCAATTAATGAAACTGCACTTGAAATACATAGGCCCAATAACGAAAACAGTAAATGGGTCTGTTAATGTCTCCACCATTCAGGAAAGGAGTGTGTCAAACACTCGTCCTTTTATCAAAACAAGACCGACTCTGACAGATAAGCAACGACAAATGCTCATCGAAACCCTCTCTCGCACAGTATACATAGCTGGAGAGGGAGGTGAATTAGTGCAGTTGTTCAAATCCAAGCCCCGGCAGTTACAGAAAGAATTGGTTGAAAAAGCGGGAGGTTCGTTGAACAAAATATACCAATGTAAAGGGGTTTAAAAAGTCATAACATCAAAGGAAAGCTAAAAGCAAAATCTAATGGCTTTAAAAATGCTCAATGGGAAGCGAGTTTACCATTCGCCCTGACCAGACCACATCCAATACAGATCGATAAAAACACCCAAATTCCCTGTCAGGACATTGATTATTTTATTAAAAGTGTAATCTATGGCCTGCAGGAAACCCAATAAAATCTTGATGAGATTGCGGGTGAAATAGGGGCGCATCACATGAAAAGATAGGAAATCCTGAAAGCAGCAAAACTACCCTCATCGCAAATCCCAAGGAAATGGATCTTCCCTCACATTTAGCCACAGACGTTTAAAGATACAAAGTCCATCCATTTGTACCTAAGCCGCGACGATGCAATCATTGTCAGAAATTTGGACATTCAAAAAATCAATGTCGAAATATTGTCATTTGTATTCGCTGTAGTGGTAATCACTCCTACAAAGATTGTCCAAATAAAGACACTCATAAATGCTCCAACAATTCTCAAGAACATAGTGCAGCCCTTAGGCAGAGTCCAATGTATAACAACACTCAGGAATTCCTAAAGGTACGCTCTATAGAAAAAATCACATATGCCCAAGCACTTACAAGAGTCGAAAAGGCATCCGGAAATATCAGCCGTCAAAGGAATATGCGATCATAAAAAGAAAAGTTACACTCTGCTGCAGAGAAACCACTGTTTTAAAGGCATTAAATTTATCAGATTGGTCTATAAAAGGCAATCTTTTTTCCAGGCCCAGAATTTCAAGCTAGATATGGCTACACGTCTGAGGCATACATTTACATTCTAATTGCACTTAGAAGCATACCTCTAAAATATCGTTAGCATTAAACTTTCTGGCTAAAAAGACAAAAGATATAGACACAGCGGTTTCACTCTGAGTCTCACCCAAATTCTCCGCACTTGGAAATTCAAACCGAATTTAACAAATGACACTATGGATAGAATTGCGTTTAAAAGACCACAATGATTGTCAGTTCTTCCTCTTCCTTTTGTCTGACTTTCAGTTCCTTTGCCAAACACCACCCACCGTAGCCGTCTGACAGTCTGCCTGCCTGACACTTGGAACCGAACCCTTCCTGCCTATCGATTTTGCTTTGACTGGGCAACTGTGAGAAAGCTGGTTTCGGCGACTTAGCTTTCGTTGGACGCTGTAGAAACATCAAGCTTACGATTACAAATTTGATAAATGTTTGTAATTTTGTATTCTGGAGCATACGGCGAATTTGGAAAGATCCAATGCAACCGCAACGATTGTTTCGCATATGATCTGTGCAGAAAGTGCAGAGCGAAAGCAATTCACAGCGAACACCCGATGCGAGAAATTCACAGACCAAGTAAACCTCCTCCACGCCAAAATAACGACATCGATGGTAAGTTACCAACTTATTCAGCGTAATTTTGTACCCAACTGCGAAATATGTGCCTCAGATATAAACCTTCCATGTTTTTATTATATAAATGCAAATGTACTCTTCTGTATGTTTTCTATAACGACTGTAAGCGGCCTCGACCCTGTTCAGTTATCAACGAATAAATCGAGTGAAGTCCTTCAACGCCGTTGACCTTTTGTTTTAGTATTCAGTGCTGAACGACATCTTATGGCTGTCAGGGCCGTTGACGTCCAACTTTTCTTACAACATCTGGGAACCATTGAACGAAAATGGCGAATATATATTTGGTTGCTTAAGCGACAGTATTAGTAGCTCCGCAGTTTATCGTCACCTTATGCCATCAAAGGCCGTTGCCGTCGTCTTCCTTTATCCAGGCTTGGGACTGGCACTACCCGCCTAAAGGCACTACCCGATTTAAAGGTGTCTTAGCAAAACCTTGTATCGTGTAAAATCTAAATGTAAACGTTTTTCTGAAGCCATCGTGTTGCCTCGACCCTTCAGCATTTAACAGGTGAGATTCTTCACCACCGAGACACTTGAGTCATCTCTATAAGATTTCTGATTTGTTTCTTGACTTAGATTCCAGTATTTAAAATTATACAGGTTAAGTAATTGGATTTACTGCATATTTTAGTTTAATTAATTGTCGGCTAGTAGCACAGGCGTCATATAAATCATGTCACATATTGTAGTACAGAATGATAAGTTATCTGTTATATGCAGACTTGGAGGAGATGATGTTGAAGATGGCGATCGAACAGAGTCGTTCTCCCGAGTACAACGGCGATTACAAGGCATCTGCCTGTAAGTCTTACAGATTTCTAGGAAGTATTAACTCATGAGTCTCTGTTATACGATACGTTCAAGGGGGTCTTAAATGGCGTGGCAACCATTCAAACGGGCAGCAGTGGTGAAGGATCTCACCCGATAAATTCATTGAAAAAGGAAAGGTTCGAGGCAGCATACGGTCGCTACAGAAAATGTGCACATTTACATGTACGTTTTGCAAATTTTCGGCTGTGCTTAGATCGCTTTTACCTGACACTGTGAAAGCTTTCAACTCCGCCACTGCCTTGTTAAACTCAGCCACTGCCTTTAGTCGGGTAGTGCCAGTCCCGAGCCTGGATAATGGAGGAGGGCGACGGCAACGGCCTTTGATGCTATAAGCTGTCGTTAGACTGAGGAACTACTACTACCACTGCCTTGTTTGAACTCCGCCTCTGCCTTTTTTGGGGGTAGTGCCAGTCCGAAGCCTGGATAAAGGAGGAGAGCGATGTCAACGGCCTTTGATGTCGTTAAACATTGGAAACTGCTAATCACCACTGTCGTTCCGAAGCATAAGGTCAGGTTGACAGCCACAAGAAGTCGTCAATCACTGAATACTAATAAAAATAGGCGTTGCACCCATTGAAACTGGCAGCCTTTGTGAAGGATCTCAACCGATAAATCCATCGAATACTGAGGAGGGTCGAGGAGGCCATACGGTTGTTATAGAGAAAACGTGCACATTTACAATTAACATTTACAATCATTGTTTAGTTAAAACTACGTCCAAGATGGGCCGTTAAGAAATGTTTCACGAACTTTTACTGGAAAATTTGACTTATGATTTCATCAAAAGATGTGTGTGTGTGTGTGTTGTGCGTATGTGCATGTAGACTTCTTAACAATTTATCAAGTTATATGGTAGGTCTGTTTCAAACTAACTTTAGGAAAATGATGTGGAACCATTATGATTTCGCTGCTTTAGCGATAGATCCATTTACCGCAAGATGGAGTCCAGCCAAATCCGGTGAACCTTTCATGAGACAACCACTGGACAGTTTCGCCAAGGAATACAAGGCCGTCATTGAAAATATGATGCTTATGGGCGGCGAGAAATGGACAGCCAAGGTGAAGGAGGTAGAGGAAACCGGTTTTGTGTTAATTTTACTCAAAACTCTACGCATAGGGCTACATTGTGTCTTTTGCGCGTTCTTTGGCTGTCCTGCGAGTGTCCAAAGAACCCTGACTTTACAGCTGATATTTTTTGAACACCACTTCTCTCACTCAGCGACTCCAAAATAATCTTGTTTTCTAGGTAAACTTTGCTCAGATGACTGTCATGTACCGAAGGTTCATGAGGACTTATTGTCCTTCACACAATTAGCCCGGGTTAAAAGTTCAAGGCGCCAACATCTTTGCCAACTTTTGCTTTGTAATGATTTTTTGGCCGGTTTTTTATTGTCATTCAGGCTCTTTTCACCTTGCTACACTGGTATTCTTGGCTCTTTTACTTTTTTCGCCTCACATCTACTTTATTTTCTTGACTTATGGCCTTTTCCTATTAATACAATTTTTGGCAACTTTTTGTTTAGTTTCCTTTAGCAATTGTTGAAGATAATATTGAATCTCAATCCACTTTTGCCAGATCTGCAGAATTGAAAACTATGGATTATACAAGATCTACAAAGCTTGTAAGGATGTATTGGAGAGAATTCACGGACCACAGTTTCAGAACGAAAGCGTCCTGTGGCATGGAACCAGCATAGACGTTTTGGACAACATCTACAGAGGAGGATTCAACAGAAGTTACAGTGGAAAAAATGGTCAGTCGACCGCGTAATCGACAGACCCAACACCCAGTCATTATCTAGATACATACATAAGTACACCCATAAAAATACATGCATAAATACATTCATACATAGATACATGTATACACACATAGAGACAATTTCATAATTGACAGTTTCTTTGGGTATTACTGCATGACTATGCTTCGGTTATGTGCTACGAAAAAGTGAAGACTGCGTAGAGAGATAATCCAAGGCACAATCCTGGATCCCGAGCTCAGGGAAGACATGGATCGATAACATCAAGTCATAAACTGAATTGTTGTTTGACGAGCTATTACTGGAGACAATGGACAGAAGCAGATGCCAGAAATTGTCCGTGGTGCGGCCAGTCTTCGGCTCGAGGACGGTTGAAGGCAAGATAGGACTCACGAATTTCATATTAATGCATCGGTCATCTATGCATCATTCAGATTGTTTTCTGTCTGTATCCCCTTTCAGGAACCTCTTACGGTGATGGCGTTTACTTTGCAACGTCGTTCGAATACTCAGCTTCATCAACCTACTCTCCTCCAGATGGCAATGGGCAGAAGTACATCTTCCAATGTCGCGTCCTGACCGGTCACTTCACCGAGGGTAAACGGGGGCTGAAGGATCCGCCGATGAGAACACGGGAGCTGAGATACGACTCAGTCGTAGACAACTCGACAAATCCAAAGCTATTTGTTGTGTTCAAAGACATGCAGGTCTATCCGGAATACGTGGTGACAATTAAGGTGTAGGTCTACACCAAAAATGAATTCTAAAAGCATAAACTGATGCATGTTACAGTATGTAGGGAGGGCCATTGACGTCATCCTTTCCTTGCATATGGAATTCCTCCGACATTTGTAAAAGTGGTTTTTAATGTTTAACGACATCTTGTGACATCAAAGGCCGTTGTCTTCGCCCTCCTCCTTTATCCAAGCTTAGGACTGGCACTACCCGACAAAAGGCAGTGGCTGAGTTACCACTGAAAATTTAACGAAATTGATGCTAAGGAAAACCTAGTATTTGTGTTAGTATTCTGTGTTTAACAAAATACAGGTTTAAAAAATTAATGACGATTGTTTGCTTGCTTGTCCCTGGGTTTAACGACATCTTATTCCATAAAAGCTGTTGACGTCTTCGACAAGAAAAATGTTGTGGACATTGTTCGTAAGCTAATTTCACTCCTCAGACAACCTTGAATGACCAGTGGATTGTTGAAATCATGTAAGAAGAAATCTAGACTTTATTCTAAATTTAAAAAAACTCATACAGATACCAATAAAAAAGCCTTAAGTAAATTTCATAAGACATGTTAAAAAATTAAAGCGTTTGCTGAGAAGGTGCATTATGTTAATAAATTTTCCCAATGCGGAAATGATTTGAAAAAAATTGGAGAAATATCAAGGCTATTATTAAACTGTGGTAGTAATTTCTCTAGTACTAATGTTTTTACTATAAATGGATATTTGACTAAACAGATCGCTAACAGGTTTAATGAATATTTTGTAAACACAGGGCCTACTTTGGCCTCAAGGGTAGGCCTACGAAGAAATGAATCCAAATATGATAAATTTTTAACTGATTCCCCTTGATTTTCAATTGACCTATTGGCGGTTACTGAGAAGGATGTATTTGATGTTGCAAATCAGTTGCTAGTGTCCTCCAGTTGTGGGATTGATGATATAGACCCAAATATGGCCAAGGCCACTATTCAGTTCACTGCTCAACCTTTGGCAGGTATTATCAATTCTTCTCTCTCTACGATTATTGTTCCAACGGATATAGAGATAATTTTGTTATTTTCCTTTCTTGCCGCAAGCCACTCTCTGCATATGATTTTAAGATCCATATGGATGGCAAATTGATCAACAAACTACAACTAAAACGTTTGGACGTTGCTAGGGGACCTCAAGGAGGTCGCTTAAACTGGAATACTAGAGGGCCTCAAGATGTTCGCCTAAACTGATATACTAGGGCGTCAATGTGAATGTGAAGACGAACTTAATTCTTTATAAATGTCGTATAGGTCGGAATCTAACCCTAACCCTAAGCCTAAACCTAAACCCTAACCTTAATCCATTTTGCGGTAGATTTTTATCGTCCTGTGCAACCACATTTAGAAACATTTACAGTTGGTCAAAGTCAGGAAAATGACATTTTGAATCTATTATTTTGTCACCGAACAAAATGATGCTGTTCATGTGCTTTCTTTGCAGTTGGTAACTCCAGTTTCAAACAAAAAGTTCATTCCAACAGAAAACTCAGATTCTACGTCCGCAGCCATTTTGACTGTTTATAATATTCACATGAGAGTCTGCGAGATCTCGCGCACTTGAGGCTCCCTAGTCCGCGCAACTATTGGGCCTCCTTGAGGTCCTCTAGACACTTTGTAAAAGTTTTTAGGTGTCTATCTGGACCAGAATTTTACATTACTTGTAAAATCTACTCTGCTTAGTTTATGCTATGCCTTTATTTTCCCGTACCTTTCTTACTGTAATATCTCATGGGGCTCAAATTTTCCCTCTCATTTGAATGTACTTTAAGTCCTACAGAAACACCATTTGAGTTATGTTAAATCTACGCTGGTCCTCTAGCGCTAAGCCCGCATTGCTATTGTACAGAATATTGTGACTACGAAATAAAAGTACAAATAACTTTGTTCATGTTTCGGTATCATCAGCATATGTTGCCCTCAAATTTTGATAAATTCTTTTACCTAGGATCTGATGTGCATGTTTATAATACTAGGGCTTCAGTGAATTATCGTTGTGCTACTGCTAGAATTACGTGTAAGTTAAAGCACTATTCTGCTAAATGTACTGACCTCAGATGATGCATGAAATATAATGAGTATTAGTCAAGTTAAAACTAGATTAAAGAAATACTTGATAAGTCTGTATTATCGTGTTAACATGTAATCAGTTATTATAAACGTCTTTTTGGATTCTGTCGAAAATAATATAATTAGTTGATTTACAATAATGTTCTTTTTACTGTGCAACCTGTAATCTGTCATATTCATTTAATCTTTGCACAGATGTCAGATGTCAAAGTTGTCATGTTTGTATAATCGCCATATGTTAACATTGTGAATGGGTCAGCCGAGTTTGAAGAGGGTCTGTCTGACACTTTTCGGTTGACCCATTGACTTATACCAGCAATATGCATATGCTGTGGCTTATTTGTATTTAATGTTAAGCTTTCTTGTATTTGGTGCTCTGATGTCAATAAAATTTCAATCAATCAAAAATCAATCAATCTCGTCGTTTCCTTTAATATTTTTCCGTAGGTAATATTTTTTCACTGTTTGCAACACGGTGTGGTTGAGAGACCAGATGCAAGCGATGGGGAATCTTGCAGTTTACGTCCCAGCTTACGCCTCTAAAAAATTCTACTGCTTGGTGACAGAGGCACGGTATGCGCAAACGACTGGCCCAGGGTCGTTACACGGAGTCGAAGCTGCAAACGATTGATCATTGACCAAACGCGTTTCGCGATAGACCACCGTGATCTAACTTTATTTGTAATCCGTGTTTACCGACATCTTGTGGCTGCCAGGGCCGCTGGGGTCGACCTTTACTTAAATGCCATGCGATATATAGCTGCAAAGGTGGCAAAGTTAACGGCGATCGAACGAAATTGATGCTTATATATACCACGGGAGAAAAGCGGTTTAAAGGTGTCTTAGCAGAATCTAATATTCATAAAGTATAAATGTAAATGTACATGTTTTTCCAAAGCAACCATATGTGTTGGAACCTTGTTATTTTCGTCGAATTTATCAGATAAAATTCTTCACCACCGCTGTCAGTTTGAATGGGTCAAGTCAATTTATGGTCCTAGTGTACGGACCGAGCTAGCCCGAGATTCAAATCTCTTAAATATAGGACGTAATAACACCTCGTATTTAGTAGACCTTGTGGCTTATGTTCTCAGAAGATGTATGAATTGAAAATATATTATATTCCTCCAAGGTTCTCGGAAGCTGGGAGCGATTTTCAGCGAGAACTTAACAAAAGTCGACAAAACGCTTTCTTATCGTTTTTCATTAAATCTTTCTCTGCATTTTCGAGTGATGCAATTCTGTTCAGTTGTTTACCCAATGGGCGCAACTGGCGTCGTCATCAGGTACCCAACGAGTACAGCTCGAGCACACCGAGCGCACTCATACAGCAGTGTAGGCCTACTATGGTTCTACTCGGTGTTTACACGGGACGAAGTGGAGTGCGCCCGTTGTCTACTGATTTTGCTTCTTTATATGACGGATTTTTTAATTCCTCATAAATTATGCAGACAATTTGTCTGTGAACATTTCAAGGTGTTTCTAAATTCTCGAAGAGCGTTTATTTTCGATTTCAATGAATATTTGATACTTGGTAATTATATAGCGCCGTTGTTCGAATTGAGTTGAACCTGAACACTTAAATGGTGTCACAGCAAATGTATTTCGGTATGTATGTTGGCCTATGTATGTATGGGTCTGTACAGGAGTATGTATGTATTTATTCATGTATGTATATGTGGGTATGTATTATGTATGCGTGTATATGTGGGGGTATGTACTTATGTATGCATATGCGCATGTATGTATTTACGTGTGTGTATGCATGTATATGTATATATACATATATAATATATATACATATATACATGCATACACACACGTAAATACATACATGCGCATATGCATACATAAGTACATACCCACACACACACACACACATAAATCTCCTCCGTACAATCATAAATGCGCATGCGCAGCAGCTACGCGGCGAATGGGAAAAAGTGAATGCATGACTGAGTGGTTGTCGAGGTCTTTGGTTATGGATACATGATATGCATCCAATGGGGTTTTATAAGCTGCAATAAGTCAAGCTTCTTTGTTCGTGGCTTTTGTGCTCTATGGTTTTACGATGTTTCAACCAATTTCTTGTGGCAAATGCTTCCTGTTTGAAGCAAATAAGCCATTGCTTAAGTATTTCTGATCGGCCGGGAATCAGAATTTATCCTTTATATTAGAATTCACCTCAAACAGTAGACTTCAGCTGAAACTCCTGCCTTGATTATCCCGATCGGCAGCCATAGCTGTTGTAAGACGGTGATAGGCCGGCGGCAAAATCGTCATTGGACCAGCAGGAAATATTAACGGAGCCTTCGAAAGAAACCAGAATATTGTGCCATCGATTGATCGATCGATCGAAAGATAGAAAGACAGACAGACAGACAGACAGACATGTATGTGTGTATGTATGTATGTATGTGTGTGTATGTGTGTCTGTACATTTGTATCTGTGCATACAGCATACACGCATGTAGACAACTATAAAAATAATGTCTTCTAAGAAGCTCTCCATGGAGTGCTGATGCGTTCAGCTGATTTTAGAAGTTACATTCGCATTTTCGATGGTTATCTTTTATTATACCTTCTCGCACGGGATTTCCAGTCACCAGCATAAAACCATTTTAATCGTTTTTCAAGTTGGGGCTACGTAGAGAAACAGGCTTCTTCAGAGGTAGGCTACTCTTGAACTACATGAGCTTCTAACAACTCTATAAAGCCCTGCCCTGTTGTAAATACCGCTGCAGGTTTTATCTTCGATTTAACCCGATGAGAATTTTTGGATTTTGATCCGGGTTCTCTAACAGATTAGGATTTCTCACAACAGTTTGACTTCTAGCGACCATCGACTGATGCGTTTGCGTATCGTGAAAACGGTGTTGTAGAAGTCATTAGATCAGAGGCCTTCAAATGCCTAAACTTTTCATCGGTAGCTACGGTGTGGAATTGCCGAGGAATGACAATCGCGATTTCCCACGCTTAAGATCGGAAAAACTATAATTATAAGACATCGCAGTCTACACGTAGAAAATAGAAGCCATCGTCTCGTTGTGAAAAAGTTGGTAACAGAGTAGAAATCTGTTTTCTCTGCCTCTGAGTGTAATAAATAAACTGCTCATAAGTAGCTTTAAGTAGCTTTTAATCGCTCAGAGATATCTGTGCGAAACTCTTCTGATAAAATATGCTGATGAAAAATTATATTTTCCATTCGTCAGTCAACATATCAGTTGAATAAGAACTTCTTCAGCGAGAATAATTTGGCATAAGAAGCATAAGAAAGTTTGGGCAAAATACTAAAATGATCATCGCATCAAATGATATCACCCAAAGCTCTCCAGATGGCCACATAACCTTTTATTAATTGTCATCTTTTGATATATGTATATATTAAATAATATAAATTTTGTAGTATGTATTACGAAAAGGCGTCGAATAATAACTCATGCGTAACGGTTGTTGTTATTATCGGACATGCAGTGAGGTGTGACGGATGTAATCAAGCAGTAAGCGGGACAAAGTATCAATGCTTGGAGTGTGACAGCTTTATAATTTGCAAGCGCTGTCAGCAAGGAGGGATACATAGTCATCATACAATCGCAGAATTCATCGATGCCAAACAGTCACGACATCAATCTATACCATCACCTGATCCAGCAAACTTAAAAACAGCTGCAGTTGTGGGACCAACAGTCATCCAGATTACATCACCCTTTGGTAGGTAATCCACAAATTCAAGTCAAAATCCATCAATCCATCCATCCATCCATTCATCCATCTATTCATCCATCCATCCATCAATCCAACCAGCCATCCATTCATCCATATAAACATGAATACATATATACATACATAAATACATGCTTATATATATATACATTCAGGCTATGCATATCTATTAGATGTTGTAAAATAATCCGAGATAGGGTCATTCCTAAAGCCAAACTCTTTTAATAGAGTTGCTTCGCTCAGAAAAATGTGTATAAATCCTTGTGTCTGATGGCCAAATATTTTGTTATAAATGGTCGAATATACTGTGTTGAATGTAAGCGTTCCTCCAGCATGTATGATTTAGCAAATCGACAAGAATTTTTCGAAATGAATTTTTCATAATATGTTCATGCGTTGTCCGCTGTGACACAACAAAGCCTACAATTCTGCGCTCATCTGTGAACATATGGCGGGTTAACAAATGTTCACTGTTTAACGAACTTAGGCTACTTGTACTTTTGGGCAGACTATGTTTCGCTGTTGGTCCGTAGGTTCCGGAGTAAAGCTTCATCGTCAGCCGCCTGGACTGAGAGAAAAATTGGGATCACCACATGATGCAAAGACCCAAGTCGACAACATTTGTATCCCACGGCATAGTCCCATTGGCTCTCTCTGATGTGCCTCCTTCGCCGATCGCCGAAACATGTACGATTCTGTTGATTCCTTTGAACTCTACCCAATAAATTTATGTGGCACCTACCACCCTTTGAATCCTTGGAGAAACAAAGATGCCATACAAATAGCTACAGACGTTTGAGCAGAGCCGTGCTACAACATAGATCGCATATTGATTGCGTATAGCTCAAGTATCTGTCTCTTCCTATGACTGATCTAATATTTAGGCTCGTTAATGAATAGTCACAGAATTAAGTTTTTGATTACATATATTATCAAGGTCTTGTATATCGAGCATTCATGACAGCAAATACAGTTCAAATTGCTTAGCTACCTACCTAAGGCCAGCTAGTATCTAAATTATATAGACAATTCATTAAACCGTACCTATTCTATAGCAGGACGGCTACTCTTAAGTCTAAAATCTTAATTGACTAATCTATCTATTCTGTACATTAAACTTAACATTAGTAAGTATGTACACAGAACACAAGATAATTCTAATCAAATGCGTATTAAATGGAGTTCGCTACAATTACCAATTCAACAAGTTACAACCCACCAGCTGAAGTAGGATTTATGAAGGACAGGGAAACTTCCCCTCGCGAAGACTACTTTTAAAGGTACTTCTCCCAAATGTTATCCCGTGCCAATACTGTGGGCGTATATCTGTATGTCTTCTCTTCTGTTGTAATGTCTGGTTTTGTCTTCACATGTCCTCGAGCCGAGGATTAGCTGCACCACGGACGATTTTTGACCGATCAATAGATGGATCGTTAGATCGATAGATAGGTAGGTAGGTAGGTAGATAGATAGATAGATAGATAGATAGATAGATAGATAGATAGATAGATAGATAGATAGATAGATAGATAGATAGATAGATAGATAGATAGATAGATAGATAGATAGATAGATAGATAGATAGATAGATAGATAGATAGATAGATAGATAGATAGATAGATAGATAGATAGATAGATAGATAGATAGATAGATAGATAGATAGATAGATAGATAGATAGATAGATAGATAGATAGATAGATAGATAGATAGATAGATAGATAGATAGATAGATAGATAGATAGATAGATAGATAGATAGATAGATAGATAGATAGATAGATAGATAGATAGATAGATAGATAGATAGATAGATAGATAGATAGATAGATAGATAGATAGATAGATAGATAGATAGATAGATAGATAGATAGATAGATAGATAGATAGATAGATAGATAGATAGATAGATAGATAGATAGATAGATAGATAGATAGATAGATAGATAGATAGATAGATAGATGGAAAGATGGATGGATGGATGGATGGATGGATGGATAGATAGATAGAGAGATAGATAGATAGATAGATAGATAGATAGATAGATAGATAGATAGATAGATAGATAGATAGATAGATAGACAGACAGGCAGACAGACAGACAGACAGACAGATAGATAAATAGATAGTCTAATAGGTTCAGGTAGATAATTTGTTTGATAGGGACAGAGAGACAGATAGACTGACTGACCCCAGATGTTTGTATGTATGTATGTATGTATGCATGTATTCATGTACATGTACATACAAGCATACACGCATGTAGACATGTATAATAAATATCGTCTTCTTCTTTCATTATCTCTTCTTCCTCCTAATTTCCATTCATTAGCATAAAACTAGTTTAGGCGTTTTGCAAGTAGGACTACGTAGGAGAAAGAGGCCTCTTCATAGGTAGGCTACTCTTGAGCTACATCGACTCGTTGTGAAAAAAGTTGGTAACAGAGTAGAAATCTGTTTTCTCTGCCTCTGAGTGTAATAAATAAACTGCTCATAAGTAGCTTTAAGTAGCTTTTAATCGCTCAGAGATATCTGTGCGAAACTCTTCTGATAAAATATGCTGATGAAAAATTATATTTTCCATTCGTCAGTCAACATATCAGTTGAATAAGAACTTCTTCAGCGAGAATAATTTGGCATAAGAAGCATAAGAAAGTTTGGGCAAAATACTAAAATGATCATCGCATCAAATGATATCACCCAAAGCTCTCCAGATGGCCACATAACCTTTTATTAATTGTCATCTTTTGATATATGTATATATTAAATAATATAAATTTTGTAGTATGTATTACGAAAAGGCGTCGAATAATAACTCATGCGTAACGGTTGTTGTTATTATCGGACATGCAGTGAGGTGTGACGGATGTAATCAAGCAGTAAGCGGGACAAAGTATCAATGCTTGGAGTGTGACAGCTTTATAATTTGCAAGCGCTGTCAGCAAGGAGGGATACATAGTCATCATACAATCGCAGAATTCATCGATGCCAAACAGTCACGACATCAATCTATACCATCACCTGATCCAGCAAACTTAAAAACAGCTGCAGTTGTGGGACCAACAGTCATCCAGATTACATCACCCTTTGGTAGGTAATCCACAAATTCAAGTCAAAATCCATCAATCCACCCATCCATCCATTCATCCATCTATTCATCCATGTATTCATCCATCTATTCATCCATCTATTCATCCATCTATTCATCCATCTATTCATCCATCTATTCATCCATCTATTCATCCATCTATTCATCCATCTATTCATCCATCTTTTCATCCATCTATTCATCCATCTATTCATCCATCTATTCATCCATCTATTCATCCATCTATTCATCCATCTATTCATCCATCTATTCATCCATCCGTCCGTCCGTCCGTCCGTCCATCCGTCCATCCATCCATCCAACCATCCATCCATCCAAACCATAACCGGATATATAAAGCAAATGCAGCCATCTAGCGTCAGACCCAGGAAACAGAAGTCCGCCATGACAACTGTTTCAGATGCCACGTCCGCAGATGGTGAGTTAGTTAGTAAGTAAGTAACATATATCCTGAAATACAAGGTTCCCAAGAACGTATAATAACGAAGTCTCGAGGTTCAAATCATCGAAGTCTACAATTAACCCTACAGCACTCCTCTATGCTGTCTCTCTCTGGTATTTTGGCAACCGCATTCAGTTCTTGACAGGGCATCTTTGGAAACCACACTGACTTGACCTAGCAGCGCCGATGAGTAAGCTGGTCCCCGGCCTAGCTTTTGAGTAGCGCTTTAGAAATTTCGAATTTGCAATTACGATTACTTTTGAAACTTGAAATTTATGAGATGAACTAAATTTCTATTAATTTTCAAAGACTCATAGAAATTGGTGCTGTAGGTTTTCCAGCTTCAGTCTGTCTTCGGTCGTCTGATGTTGGAAATGGAAAAACCACTCATGAACTGATGCTGCAACCAGGCTCAAGATACAAGTCACAGCTGCCTGATCCGAACGCTGTAGCTGAAGTGACGCTACCTGATATAAAATCCCTTCTTGCACGGAGCCGAGAAAACGTGGAGATTCTATCGCAAGGTTTCAAAATCAAGCCACAGTCACCTGATCCGAATGGCGTAGTCCCAGTGGCGCCACCTGTTCCAAAGCGCTCAAAGGACATCGTGGTGTTATCTCCAGATCCCAAATCCAGGCCACAGTCTGGCGAAGCTCCAGTGCCGCCACCTGTTCCAATACGCCGAAAAGACGTAAAACCAGGTGCGTTCTCTCCTTCGCTTCAGTGATATTGACTTTCAAGTGTTTACAAATCAGCCACTATGCACTCGGATTATGAAGCAAACAACGTTCTGCCTTTAGGACTGCATAAATGTGCGTATGTGTGCATGTAAGTGTGTGTGTATGTGTGTGTTTGTGTAACTGTTTCAACAAATGTTTCAGTGAAAGGTTTCATATAGTCTTCGAAAATGATACTAAATATCGTTAATCTCGAATACATGAGGCCTGTATATGTATGTATGTATGTATGTATGTATGTATGTATGTATGTATGTATGTATGTATGTATGTATGTATGTATGTATGTATGTATGTATGTATGTATGTATGTATGTATGTATGTATGTATGTATGTATGTATGTATGTATGTATGTAGGTGTGTGTATCTGTGTATGTATGTTGCCATGTTTTGTGTATCGATGAAAAGTTTGTATACTGTAGTAGACATCTACTGGAGATGAGTGGTTGTTGTTGTTGACTTGTGTAAAATAGAACACGATGCTTTTACTGCGAAATGGACTCCACCTCAATCAGGCGCAGCCTTCATGAGAGTTCCACTGTGTGAGTCAGATGCCGAATTCCAGGCAGTCATTCAGAAGATGAAACAAATGGGAGGAAAGGACTACACGAACAAAGTCGTTCAGGTAAAGTGGAAAGGAGTTAAACGGGGTTGCTTAGCTCTTTCGAATGACTCGTTGGTCTAGCGGTAACGCGTTTGGTCAATGATCATGCGGTTGCGGGTTCGACTCCATATAACGACCCTAGGCAAGTTGTTTGCGCACACCGTAGCAGAAGGCCTGCTATCAGCATAAGCAGACAGAAAATTGCCCGACACTTGGTATAAGAGCTCTTTTTGTTTATTTGCCTCCTCCGCCGTAAGTTAGGAGGTGCCTCTGATGAGTTCATCTCAAATTGGTGCTAAATAAATTTGCCATTACAATTACATGAGTGATTTTGACTGTGGCAGATCTGTCGAATCGAGAACTATCGGTTGTACAGGACGTACAAAAGCTGTCGAGAGGATATGACGAGATTTAACGACCCAGGAACAGTTAACGAACGCACCTTATGGCATGGAACCAACGCAGATGTTCTCAGCAACATCTACAGAGACGGATTCAACAGAAGCTACTGCGGCAAGAACGGTCAGTAAAGCAACACGCAGTCTATAAAATGATCTAATCCAATCTGATTTGATCGAAACAGATTGATCATAGTAAATTGCACAAATTATCTAGTAGTAGAATTTGCAATAATTGTGTCCTGGAGTCAAGTTGATAACTTCATCTTCTTCTGTAATCACACAAGAAAAATTCTGAAGAGGACACAGTATATGCTATCGAACCTATGCAGCACACGTGATATCTCTGTCTAAGTCTCTTAAAAGTGTCGGTAACTATTTTTTAGAGTATGCACAGAAGAAGGAAGACCAGACGTTCTTTAAAAAAGTGTTCCAATGACCAAATAACCTAATCTAGTTTAATATAATCCCATGCAATCCCATTTAATCAAATCACATATAATCACATCCAATCCAATTTAATCTAATACCTGGAACCGAACACTTTTGCCTATCGATTTTGTTTTGACTGAGCGCCTGGGAATAAGCTGGTCCTCATGACGGGGCTTTCGTTGGACGCTGTATAAATCTCGGGATTACGATTGCAAAAATACATATATATGATATAATGAAAATCCTTCATATCTTATTTCAGCAACGATTTACGGTGATGGCGTCTACTTTGCAACTTCTTTCGACTTCTCCGCCAAACCAACCTACTCTCCCCCAGATGCCAAAGGACAGAAGTACATCTTCCAATGCCTTGTCCTCACCGGCCACTTCACCCAAGGACAGCGAGGACTCAAGGAACCTCCGATGAGAAACGAAGAGTTCCGATATGACTCGGTTGTCGATAATATGTCTTCGCCCAAGATGTTTGTCGTTTTTAAGGACATGCAGGTCTACCCGGAATACGTCATCACTTTGGTTTTATAGACCTAACCCCATTACTCAGATGTGTACGACTCTCTCGCTCTACGTAATCTTACATCCGATTCCAAACATCACCCACCGTAGCTGTCTGACTGCCTGCCTGGCTGAATCTTGGATCTTGACCTGGAACCGAACACACCTTGCCGATCCATTTTGTTTTGACGGAGCGCCTGTGAATAAGCTGGTTCTCGCGACTTAGCTTTCGTTGGGCGCTGTAGAAATCTCGAGACTACAATTACGATTACGTCTTGGACGCTGCTTGGTCCAGGGACACTCCGAACATCGTGTTATCCGTCGACTCCATTGGTAGGCCTCTGCGTGTGTGCACGGGCTCGTTAGCGGTGACTTTTCAATTTCTCAAAACAATGACTGTTACGTTTTAACGTTTGTGATCTTAATGACATTTTCAACGTCATTGCGGTTGGCGTAGAGAGCGCCACTGAGCTGTTTTTTCTTGATGCGACGCTATATAAATGACCGGTTTCAATTACAATTACAATTACTCATCTCTAATTAACTGCGTAGGCCTAGACAATTTGGGTATGTTGCTTTTAAAATAAAACAGAAATAATATTCTTTTAACGAGAGTCATAACAAATGGACATGTACGTACAAATTGAGTATATCTTTGAATTGGCTTCTTCGAATACAAAGTTAACAGCATTCCTCCCAAATCTTTTGCAATTTTGTATAACTGATTTCTACTAATCGTTTCTAAAACAATACAAGACAATCCATACACGCGTACGTCAAGGCGCCTTTGAGCGTAGGGATGCCTAATCGTGTCTGTGTCGTGCCTTTTTAAAGCGATTTTAGACTCTGGTTAGCACGGCCCGTACACGACCATTAATGGCGTGGGCCCCTTTCAATATGTCAGCGATGGTGAAGGATCTCACCAGATGAATTCTCATTGGAAAATGATCAGGGTCGAGCCCATACGGTCGCTATAGAAAACTGTGTACATTTACATTTACATTTTATAAATATTAGGTTTTGCTTAGACACCCTGAAATCGGTTACCTTCGAAGATATATTTTCGTCAGTTTCGTTGAATAGAGAAAGTCAAACCATTAGCGTCTACAATAGCATTACATTGAATAACGTTGAGTTAGTCTGGATACCTAGTCATGTCGATATATTTTTGTAATGAAATAGCTGATAAATTAGCTAAGGAATCACTCAGCCTAGACCATATCAATTCGACTAACTTTATCGAACCCTCTGAAGTTTCTGTATTGATAAACACATATATTATTGACAACTGGCAAATGGAATACATTAATAACCAGAGGGGTCAATTCTATAAGGCTCTAACTCCTACTGTAAGTGGGATATTAAGTATTTAGACTCTAATTGGAAAAAAAGAAGTTTAATTAACTCGATTAAGATTGGGTCATGTGAATTTAAACAACAGACTGTTCAGTCTTAAACTTCATCCCACAGGACAATGCGATATGTGCAACGTTCAGGAAACAATCCCACACCTACTATTATATTGTTGCAAAGAACAAATTGCACAGATACTTCGTGAAAAATGTATTGCCAAAGGATTGGATGTTACTTTAAGGAACCTTTTGTGTCATGCTGGTTTGCGGAGTGAGGTGTATTACCTGATAGAACGCATAAATAAAGATTGCCTCTTTAATAGAAATTTAAAAAACTATTAGTGTAAACTACATAATTTAGATGATGAATCTTTGAAAGACACAGTAGACCTATGTAGGATGGTAAGCTGTTATTATCATTAATGGAAATTCTCGGATTGACATATGTCGACTACATTGTGTAAACATTGTATATAATGTTACAAATTAGCATACAGTATGTTTAACGAATGTGAGCGTTGTTATGTTGTTCTTTCACTTGTTGTAACGTCTACATCTCGTTATGATATATGGTTGTAATACACAGTCGGCTTATGTAGGATAGGGATGTGAAGCTTGGGTAATAACGAAAGATGTTGAAAGAAGGATACTGGCCTTTGAGAGTAAATGCTGCAGGAAGATTATGAAAATAGGATGGACACAAAAGGTGAGCAATGCAGAACTATACAGACGGATACATCTCAAAGATAACTTGATGCAGAAGGTAATTCAGAAGAAAATGGGGTCATTTGGTCACATAATATGCAGAATGAGCAACGATAGGAAGATCAAGACATTAGTGTTCGGAATGATGGATGGACGAAACAAGAGAGGACGACCCCACAAAGAACGGATAGACTATATAGTCAAATGGTGTGGAACATCACTCCAGGAGCTGAGCCACGCCCCACTGGAAAGCCAACAGTGGAAGAACATAGTGAAAATGGCATCGGACACCTACCGGCGTTGTACCCATGGTTTATGGTGATGATGATGATGATGATGATATCAATTTTGTTGATATCAATAATGGAAATACTACAGGAATGAAAAAATTAATATTGATTGCATGTATAAATATATAGTGTTACCAAACAGGATATCGTATGTTTAATGAAAGAGGGCTTATTTCTTTATGTGGTCTAAAATAATAATGGAGAAGTTATATTTTTGGTACATGTATAACTTGTATACTATAATTCGTTGTACAGAGGCGGAGTCACACGTTTGTTTGGAGAGGTGGGCGAAATTGTATTGGAGGGATTGGATCACTTAGGGGGCGTGACACCGTCTAGTCATGTTAAATTGTTGTAAATATACGTTGATACATAAGCCATACATAACTGAATATGTTACGTTCTGTTCACGTTCTACTGATTCAATACATCTATTCACTGAATATCAGTATGGAGCTACGAAGTAGTATGGAAGCTACGATTTATGTTATTTTATTTTTGTATACTGCATAAAATTCCTTCACATGCACATAGTTAGTAATTGAAATTGCAGTCCATTGATGTTAGCTATCTGCGTAGTTTAAAGAGCAAATTTGTTAACTAACTGAATAGTTTATTGTGTAGATTGTTTGTTTGTGAAATTGCTGATTTATGATATGACGTCAACGGCCTTTGATGCCATGAGATGTCGTTAAACATTGGAACTAATCGCCAGTAAGAACTCCGTAACTGCCTTATTTCGACGTAGTGCCCGTCCCAAGCCTGGATAAAGGAGGAGGGCGACGTCAACGGCCTTTGATGCCATAAGACGTCGTTAAACTGCGGAACTACTACTAATCGGTAGCTCGGGGGTTCAGCAGATAGGAAATGAACAGTCACCAGATGTCGTTAATCACTGAATACTAATATAAATATTAAATTTTGCTTTGATACTTGTTCAGCTCCTTGCCCGTTGGTGTCAATTGCATGCTTCGCTGTAGATCTCCACTGTCCCCTGTTCTCTGCCTACAGACTCAACCTGTACACATCCGTCCCGCACCCGTCACTGGCGTCGTCCAGCCCCTTGTTTGACCCTCGTGGTGTTGTCCATCATGGAGGTCTGTCCAAAAAGATTTATTTTTCCTTTCCATTACTTGCTGCACGTTGTTGCAACCCACTCGATCTTTGTGTGTTGCAATCTTCTGTTGCCGTCTGATGTGTAACCTCTAGCCTCTCAACCCAAATGCCAGAAATCTATCCTTGCCTTGTCTGTGCAGCTTCTAAGTTTCACTTACATACAGCAAGTCATCTTTTGTCTGTGACATCGTTAAATCGTTTTTACGAAGCTATATATTCATCAATTTCGTTAAATCGTCAGCCACCACAACAACCTTAAGAAAAGGTTGACGTCAACGGCCCTGACATCCATAAAATATCGTTAAAAACCTAGATATGAAACCAATATTAAGTTTCTCTTAAACACCTTTAAATTGTAATTTAACGAAGTTACATATAGGTCAATTTCGATCGGAGCAGGTCACTCCTCCACTGACTTTTGTCGGGTAGTGTCAGTCCAAGACCTGGATAAAGGAGGAGGGCCACATCAAAAGCCTTCGAAGACATAAGATGTCGTTAAACGTTGGAAATTCTACTACTACTATATACCTGTCAATTTCTTTTAATCGTCATCTCTCTGGTGCTTATAAAATAGGAAAGGTCGATGTTGACGGCTCTCGAAGCCGCATGATGTCATTAAACACTGGATACTAATAGAAATGTTGGGGTATGTTTAAACATACCTTTAAATCGCTGTTTGAGTTAATATATTACCCAGAGTTCAGCTTAATCGGCAGAACTGATCTCCGAAATTGTCGAAGTTAAGCTAAAGTCGACGATAACAGTGTTGGCAGCACCAATAGGTCGTTAAAGACTGGATAACAGAACAATATTAGGTTCTGATTAAACACCTTTTAATCCCATTTTCCGAAGCTATATATTCGTCAATTTCACTTAATCCCAAGGTACCTCTGTACATTTTGTCACTGTTTTCAAAAGCAATACTTACAATATGTTCAGGCTTTATGTACGAACATGAATTATAAATTCAAGACTGTACGTTTGTATATAATGTGCTACTTAAATGTTAATAGCATATATAGGGTAGAAAATATGGCCTTATAAACTTATGAGCAATGTCAATTGCAAATAATATTGTTATATTGTTGTTATGTATATTTGAATTGCTTTGTACATATCCTTTAATTGCTTTTTAAAAAAAGTTATGGAAAAAGAGAAAAAAAGGAAAAAAGAAAAGAGAAAAACAATTTAAAAAAAATAAATATAAAAAAATTAAAAATAAATAAATAAAAAAGATAAAAAAAGAGAAAATACAGAAGAGAAAAGGGGGAAAGAAGAAAAGGAAAAAACTTTTAATTTGAGCTATTTACCACCAGGAGAAAAGACACGAAGTCTACTGTCAACCAAAGAGTTGGCAAAGACACAGCTCTGAATACAAAGTCTGTCTGATGATACGATGTCAAAAGACCGTAATAGAAAGAAAAGAAAAACATTCATGCAGAAAAATCAAAGAAACATATCAGCGAAAGAAAAGAAAACTATTTACCAATTCCAAATTTCATCAACGGCCTTAGTTGTCATAAGATGATGTTAAACTCTGGAATTACTTACTTACTTAATCCCAAGGTCGAGTAGATGCTGCAATAACCCATTAAGGAGACGTTGGAGTTAACGGCCCTGGCAGACACAAGATGTTGTTAAACGTTGAATACAAGTAGTAAAGGCGTGGCCCTCATTCAAATGAGCAGCCGTGAGGATGGATCTCATCCAATAAATTCATTGAATATTGAGCAGGGTCGAGGCCATACGGTCGGTACAGAAAAACGTGTACATTCTTATTTACTTCTCCCATGACTATCGCCGTCTATAATGCATGTTTCAGCACCTAAAAACTTGAAATTTCCGAGATGAATGTAATTTGTAATTTATAACAATTGTAGGTTTACCAAACTGCAGTCTGTCTTCAGTCGTTAGATGTCGACAGTAGAGAAAGAGAAGGATCCAAGTGAGAGTCCTCTTACCCGCTGGCCATAGCTACACCACCGCTACCCAATGTCACCCGTTCCAAAATCCTCTTCTGCAAATCGCCGACTAGACGTTGCATCGGTTTCTATCTCTTTTCGACTTCAGAGATAATGATCTCCATCGTCGCAACTAAGAGGCTACACTTTGAGACTATACTGATCTAACAACGTGGTGTCTTTCGAAATGCATGTATGTGTCTAAATAAATAAGTACACGCTTCTGTATAGCTACCGTACGGCGTCGACCTTAATCGGGACGGTTCCTTCAACACCTCCATTTTAAATGGGCACCACATGTATTGTAATAGTATTCAGTATTTTACGACATCTTGTGACTAACAGGGCCTTGAACGTCGACCTTTTTATGCGTCAATAACCAAGATTTTGAGGAAAAGGTTTAGTTGTGGTATTTATTGTGTAACGACATCTTATGGCCTCCAGGGCCGTTGACATACAGGCTCCGGTCATGACCACCGAATAAACAAATTGACGGATTTATAGTGTTTGAAAGAAACGATTTAAAGGTTTCTAAGCGCAAACGATTATTTGTTTACAGTGTGTAACGACATCTTGTTGCAGCCAGGACCATTAACATCGCCTCTGCCGAAGCTTTGTCGATATAATTATAAAAAATTATAAATAACGTCGGATAGCAACGATTTAAAGGTGTCTAAGCATTACCAAACATTTGTAACATTTGAATGTGCTTGTAATGCTACCTCGACCCTGCCCATTTTAAAATGAGTTTATCGGGTGAGATCCTTGACCACCGCTGCCCATTTGAATAAGGGCCACGCCATCTAAGGTCCTTGTGTACGGACAGTGCTGGCCCAAGATTTAAATCTCTGAAATAAGCCACTATAGGCATGCAAAGAGACATCCTCACGCACAGAGGCGTCTTGACGTACACATTAATCAGCGTAGCCTTCGAAGATAATTCTAAATTTAGTTCATCTGGAACGCGTGTAGACCTGTATTAAGCTGTAAAGGTCAACATATTTCCTCCAAAGAGATTTGTGTTTTATTACTACCTGCACAAACAATAAATAAAGACGTTTTTATAACGACCGTATGGCCTCGATCCTCCTCATTTTTCAATGAATTAATCGGGTGAGATCCTTCACCACCACTGCCCGTTTGAATTGGCGCCAGCCATTTGCATTAGTAATCAGTGTTTAACGACGTCTTGTGGCTGTCAGGGCTGTTATGTCGAACACTTCCAGAAAGAGAGCCAAGTCCCACGATTAGTAGTAGTAGTTCCAACGTTAAACGACATCTTATGGCATCAAAGGTCGTTGACGTCGCCCTTCTCCTTTATCCCGGCTTGGGACTGGAACTACCCAGCTAAAGGCAATGGCGGAGTTAACCAGCGACTGAACGAAATTCACCACTATAGAAGCATCGTTTAAATGCGATTTAAAGGTGTGTGAACACATCCGAATATTTCTTTTAGTATTGGGTGTTAAACGACATCTTGTAGCTGCTAAGGCCGTTAACGTTGACCTTTCCTTATAGAAGTCAGGATATTAGCTGACGATTTATAATGGAACCAAAAGTTTATTGACATCATAGGCCTAAATATACAGGTTTTTCTCTAGCGACCTTATGGCCTAGTCGGCCGTTAAAGTCTTTACAGATTTAAAAAATAATAAAAACTGTTGTGTTTCAAAAATAGTCTTAAGTAACAATAAGTTAAGTCACAGTTAAAGAAGCCATCAAACTTTCAAAGTTAAAAGATATTCGTCAATTATCATAGAAAATGTGGAGAATAAAAGTGCACTTGTGCGTGGCGATTGTATTATGCATCAGAGTATGGAGATTTGCATTTTTTAACGGAAGAGATCAATGCCAAGAAGCGTTGAGCAGGTAACTTTGTGCCAATTTACAGAACCCACCTATAGGCAGTGTGTATACATATATAAGAATCCATGAAATCAGCTAATCGCCAAAACAGCGTGGGGTTAGTCCAACCCTCTCACCAATTTTTCACCCCACTTGACGATTAGTAGTAGTAGAATTAAAAGTTTAATGAGATCATAATTATGGCATTATGGCTTTTGACATCAATTGACGATTGAGTAGAAGTTCCAATATTTAACGACATCTTCTCCATGGCATCAAAAGCCGTCGACGTCGATTAGAAAAAAATTCTGTACGGTTCTGTAGTTTATTAAAATGTTGTAATTGGCCTCACAACACTCTTTAGCCGACAAATCACACACAGTTCAAACGTTTATTGTCATCATATGATTACAACTATCGTTGACGACATTTCAGGAAATGTATTTTAGCATTTAAAGTATGCTTGTTAAAGAATGTCTGTTTTATTTTATAAAATGTCATCATTTCTTTTATAAAACAATAAGAGATAGCTAAAATTTTTACCATGATATACTGATGTATACAGAATTACAAAGTTCTTGGTTACCAAAGTATAATATAACATTTTGGAAAATTATTGAATCTTTCATCTATACAGATTATAGTTCATTGAAAGCTCATTGCACCTAGTCATAGGGCTATACAAATTGAGTGATTTTGACGAATATATAACTTCAGCAGAAAGAGATTTAAAGGTGCCTAGCACACCTAATATTTTAAAAATGTAATTGTAAACGTAGAAATTTTTTATAGGGACCGTAATGACTTAACCACTCTTATTTTTCAGTTAATTTTTCTGGTGAGATCTTTCATCACCACTGCCAGTATGAATGGACGCCACGACTTTTGTCTTACTATTCACTGTTTAACGCCATCTTGTGGCTGCCAGGACTCTTGACTTCAAGACGTTTGGATACCGTATCAGAACTACCGACTATTAGTTTAGTTTTAATGTTTAACGACATCGTATGACTTCAAAGGACGCGGACATCGCCCTCCGGGTACGGGTGTAGATTTTACCCCTAATCCCGATTGGCATGAAATTTTACCCGAAGATAGATCTCCAAATATTTAGTCCAACGCGCCTATTTCCGACTTCCGCAAACGATCCCGCGATTTTCTATGAATTTTTAAATTTCCAAGAAAGTAATGGAAAATGGCTAGTCTTTACACAAATTACGGAAGTGGTCATCTTTCCAAGGATGTTTGAACTCAAGGTGGTGAACTTTTATAGCGCACCAACGCTTTAAAGCACATAAAACGACCCTCTTGTCATCCGGAAGTGGTCACACACAGCATAATAAAATCAAACTTAAAACTTCTGCAGCGCAATTAGCCATAAGCTTTTTAAATCGATTTTTTCAAAAGCATTGTATATATATATATAAGTCAAATTCGTTAAATATTGGGCATTCAGCCGCAAGATGTCGTTTAACACCGAATAGTTTAACATTATTTGATTGTGCTTAGGCATCTTTAAATCGTATTTTCTTATTCTATACATATGTCAATTTATTCATTACCCCGCCACTGGATTTATTCGGGTAGTGCCATTCCCAAGCCTGGATAAGGCAAGAGGGCGACGTCAACGGCCTTTGATGCCATGAGCTGTCGTTAAACTGAGGAACTACTACATACCAAATTGACATTAAAAACCATGGAAAGGTTGAAGTTAACGTCCGTGACAGGCACAAGATATCGGTGAAAACTGATTACTAAGAGAAAAGGCGTGCCACCCGTTTAAACGGGAAGCGATTGTGGAGGATCTCATCAGATAAATACATTGAAAAATGATCAGGGTCGAGGCCATACTTTCGCTTTAAGAACGTCTATATTTCCATTTACATTTTACGAAAATTAGGTTTTCCTAAACACCTTTAAATCGCTTTTTCCGACTATATATAAAGGTCAATTCGATCAATTACTTAGCCCTATCGCTCTTATCAAACAAGGAAACCTTGATGTTAATGGCTCTCGAAGCCGCATGATGTCGTTAACTACTGGATAATAATAGCAATGTTCAAATATGGTTTATAAACCTTTAAATCGAATTTTTCAGTTTTTATATTACCCTGAGCATCGTCAGTCGGCGGAGCGAACTCCGCCACTGCCTTGTTTGGGGGTTGTGCCAGTCCCAAGCCTGGATAAAGGAGGAGGGCGACGGCAACGGCCTTTGATGCCATAAGCTGTCGTTAAACCGAGAAACTACTACTAATCGCCGGAGCGTTTTACAGAAAATGTAAAAGTTAAGGTAAAGTCAACGCAGCCCGAATATAGGTCATTATATACTGGGTAATAAAACAGGATTAGGTTTTGATTAGACACCTCTTATCCGCATTTTCCGAAGCTATATACATTCGTCAAGTTCACTTGAACGGGGGTTGAATCAGAAATTTAATATTGCATATAAATTTGTTGTAAATAACTGTGACGTGTGTATATATATATATTTGTGTATCTAAGGATCTTAAACCATGTAAATTTTGGTTAGTGCATGTTATGTTGTATTATTAGAAAAATAGTCTTCATGGCCAAAAAATATAATAGGCCCTAACAAAAAGAACCTTGTGGCTATGAAAAGAGCCATTGAGGCCATCAAAAGATTAAATGTGGCCACCTAGGAAGCCAGTGTGGGCCTTGGAAAAAATCTAAATGTTGAGAGGAGCCACCTGGCCAATATGAAAATATGTATTTGTCAGTCTTAAAAGAAAATATGTATGTATATATATGTTAAAAACTGTACAATAAAGAAGTCAACGCCAGAGACCATCAGCAAGACAGAAGGATTCCATCATCTGCCTCTGATCTTCACAGAACTCTTAGACGCCACAAGAAACATCAGAAAACCAGCGAAATACGAACTGAAAATAGCAAGACGAACGAACTAAAAACAATAACAGAAACTTATGAACAATAAACTTTACCTAAATAAGAATTTTAAAGACGTCAACGGCCACTGTAGCCATAAGATGTCGTTAAACGTTGGAAATAATAATAATAATAATTGAACGCGGGTTGGGATTCTTTTAGGGTCATCCAACAAGGAAAGGTTGAAGTTAACGGCCCTGTCAGCCACAAGATGTCGTTAGATGTTGAATACTAATACAAAAGGCGTGGCCCTCATTCAAATGGACGGCAGTAGCTCTCACCCGACGAATTCATTGAATAGTGGGCAAGGTCGAGGCCATACGGTCGATACAGGAAAACGTGTACATTTATATTTACTGCTCCCATGCCTTTCGCCGTCCTATGCGGATGCGGCCAATACAGGCCTCTGAACATTTCTATAGATAGGCATCGGGTTTTCCCGCTAGGAATATCCCGTCCTTAACGTAAACTTTAGGCCACTTTCGTTTTCACGATTACCGATGGCAGAGGGAAGTTATAGGTCTAACCAGGATACAGGAAATCATATTTATGCGTATTAAATTTTCAGTGCTTATAGGGGCTTGGTGGATGTTCATCCATGTATCATATAAAACGGGTGTGGTAGTCCAATCATCAGAGTGCGCTACACTGTTTTCCTCCTCCTTTTCCTTTTCCTCCTCCTCCAGATTACTGCAGAATCACTTTAATGTTTATAGAAGTTGACAAGTTAAGAAGAGGATTAGCTCTTATCATCCCAGATACAGAAATTGTTATGCAATCACTTCTGACTTTAGTTATGATGCAGTTTACAACCTAAATAAGGGCAATCACTAACAAAAGTAATTTATTTTCAGTTCATATCAGAATTTTGCATATGTTCCCAAAGTGGAACGTTGGGTCACTTTGCTTATCAATAAGCACCGTGCATTAGTAAAACTGTAACTTTTCTAAAAAGACAGACATTTTTGTAAACTGGAAAGACTTATCGAGTGTATTATGCGATGTGAAAATGCCGGTTCAACTCAAAGGAAAGGTGTACAAAACAATGATAAGACCAGTGATGATATACGGAGCAGAAGCCTGGACATTGACGAAAGAGGAGGAGAAGATGCTGGAAAGAACAGTTATTTTGTATTAATATTCAGTACTTAACGACATCTTGTGGCTGCCAGACCCCTTGAGATCAATTTTCGGGTTTTAACCATCAATTAGTAGTAATTCCTCAGTTTGAGGACTGCTTATGTATCAAAGGCCGTTGCCGTCGCCCTCCTCCTTTATCCAGACTTGAAACTGGCGCTACCCCAAAACAAGGCAGTTGCGCAGTTTTAACCATCAAATGAACAAAATTGAGATTTATATAGTGCCTGAAAAAACGATGTAAAGGTGTCTAAGCACAATCGAATATTTGTATTTGTTTACACTGTATAACGACATCTCGTGGCAACCAGGGCAATTAACATTGCTCTCTCGCAATGGGTCTTTGGTGAAAAATGGCGATTTAACGATATTGATGAGCAAATAACATGGGATAAAAACCTTTTAAAAGTGGCTAAGCACAAACGAACATTTGTGAAGTTTAAATGTAAATGTACATGTTTTTTTATAACTATCTCGACTTTGCTCAGTTTTCAATGAATTTATAGGTGAGATCCTTCACCACCGGTGCCCATTTGTGGACGCCACGCCATTTAAGGTCACCGTGTGCGGACGGTGCTAGTCCGAAATTCAAATCTCTAAAATGAGGCGCTATCGTAATGTGAACTGTCATCCTCAGGCTCAGAGGCGCCTTGACGTACGCATTAATCAGCCTAGTTATCAATCAGGTGTATGTAGGTATGTGTATGCATGTTTCAACGAGTTTCCGAAAAATATTTCAAGTAGTCTTCGATGACAATTCTGTAATTGTTTCATCTGGAATGAGCGTTGATCTGTATAATCAACTCTAAAGGTCAACATATTTAATACCAAGACACTTGTGTTTTAATACTACCTGAGCATACAACATGTTGTTATTCAATTCAAATACAACACAACACACGGTTTATTAATATGCGATTTACTCAAATAATACATTCTTGGGGCACGGTATAGCCGAATGGTTAGACCACTCGACTTGTAATGCGTAGAGTACCAGTTCGAGCTTCCTCCTCTGAGACGGTTAATATGTAGGGTCTTTGAGCAAGTCCTTCACTCACAATTGCTCAGCTTCATCGACTGATGCTCAGACGTAGAGGCGCTTAATAAATGCGCAAATAATATTAGGACAGTTAGGCAGCAGAGAAATGACAGCGCGTAAGAAAAATAGTAATGTAAATCTCCAAATTTGTCAGCGCTATATAAAAACCGAGCTAGGGAGACAGCATGGTAATATAATATAAAGTTTCTGGTGCAATACCAGTTACTATATTGGTTTCACGTCCGGAGCGCATTGTTCAATTTTCTTCATAGTTTATTGTCATTCTTCAATGTCTGACAACACGAGTATGATTCTCTAGTTCAATCAGAGTTACTCTACGGAGCTGGCAATGATGACATTAGCCTACGACGAACCTTAAGATGTAATTCTACCCATAACGATTGCTATAGCGCCAGAAGACGCTACACTATATAAGAGCCTACATTTCAACCGCGCAGTATCTCCGAGAGTGGAACCCCTCAGAGCTATGCGACTGTGTTCTCTGACGCCTAACTCTCGACTGACTTCTCTCTCGTCTAAGCTGACTCCTTCACTCGCGTGGTCTGTCTGCGTATCTCTCCCTGTATCTGTACCCGTCTGTCTTCCTGTCCCTATTGCAACTGGTTGTGCAATCACTTTCCGGGTGGGCCGGTTGACTCACTACCAGTTATCAGTCCCATCTCCCTGTCTGAACAAACCAATTAATCAGGCGTCCTACTCCTACTTCGTTGGCACGTCCAGGCGTTGATATCAGTTGATGTTTCTGCACTAGCTGTCCCCTCTCTCCATCCTAAACTCCAACAAACTTCAACAACTACTAAACTGAGTGAGTCTGGAAATACTTTCATACTTACTCAAATTAACTTGGTGATAATTCCCTCCCGGACTGAAAAATTCGAACTTCCTCGTTCGATAGTGATAGCGCTCTAGAGTTATGCAGTAAAGCAAAGTCTACACAATGATATGCAAATGAGAATAAGCAATTATAGTAACGAATGAAATGAGAATAAAAGGCAGCTAGATTGTCAAAAACTTTCCTAGAAGCTGTGCACAGGTGCTCCAGGGAAGGAAAGGGTCTAAGTGCTCAATTAGTCTCATGACGTTATGCGAGTCCTAAGATCTAATATAAGGTCTACACATGAAACACAAATAAGATAGGATGGAAAGATCAGATGGAATCAGTTCTGAGGACGACATTGTTCCTTGATCAGAGTTCTGAATATGTCCTTCACAAAAGCCTGATCCGTTATGACCCATGGCTGAGAAGATAACGCTGTGCTTGTGTAACTTGACAGCAACGAAGGTGAAGACAATTGTTTGTCTTGTGTTCTCAGCTCGTGCAGTCATTCCATCATAACGATACATGAAATATAACAGCGAAACATACACAAATATAATTACATGCACTAACAGAAGCATAGTTATAATCTAATGTGAAAGTTAAACACAAATCGAAAAGGAAAAATTATAATAAAATGCTAGATAGCTGAAAAGCTGAAGGATCTTTGCAATTGGATCTCGATATTAAATGAGGATTCGAATCTCATATAGGCAGACTGGATGAATTGCAGAAAAATACTTAAGCTGTTGATATTACTGTAATTTGCTGACATGCGACTGCAATTGATTTGCCTTACTCGATTACTTAACTTGTCTTGTGCAACTGAGGCCTATAATAATCTGATGTTAGCGTAAACTTGCTGACGTGTATGCATGCTGCATTTACTTTGTGCACCGCTTTACGTTGAAGCCTCATTCAGCTTCAAGCCAAATTATTTAGGCTAACGCTGACTTTTAATATCAAGACACAGTTCAGTATTCATTAGATTTGATAACTATAATCAAACATTTCATTTAAGAACTTTCTAATCTTGCTTGCGACTCGATTTTACTGCAACATGAGCGATAGGCCTACTTGTGATTTACCACCGACGCAATTCTAATTCTAATCATACCTTAGAGATCTGAATGATGAAAGTTAATTGTGCAATGTTGATTTTGATCACGATATATTTACAAGTGTCATACGTCTTATTGAACATAAGTCTAAACTAACGCGAGTGACGCCCGATTTATATAACGCAATCGGAGGACGTGTAAATTCCCTCATTGCGGAGATACAATGAATAAAGTTGAATTCGCGCAGAGACGCACATGCAGAGTTGAGTTGAGTTAGCGCACAGACGCACACAGAGCATATAGAGTTTAAAGTGTTCTTACGAGTTTATGTGAATTATTATTTTATATTTTTTATGAGTGACTCATGTCGAGCAAGCAGCAAATGTTAAGTCGGACAGGTCGTGATAAGTGTAAAAGATCGTGCCAGATCTAAAATGCACATAGTACACGTCAACAAGTTTACGCTAACATCAGATTATTATAATGCCAGACACACACACAATACCTACCTACCTACCTACCTACCTACCAACATAGCTACATACATACATTCATACATACACACGTACGTACGTACGTACACACACAAAAACATACATATATTCATGCATACACGCATACATACATGCATACATACCAGGACATGTCGTCGACTACTTATGGAATTTGCAGGGATCCAGATGTTAATTTTTGAGCTCGTGTAGTAACCTAGAAGCACAGACAGACAGACAGACAGACAGACAGGCAGGCATTTATGCATGAATGTATGCATGAGTGCAGACATATTTTGTTAAGACCTCTTCATGGAGTGCACGCGGTGTTCAGTTGAATTTTTAAGTTACATCCGCGTTGTCGATGCATATAAAATATGACACATAAAACCATATTAATCGTTTAGAAATTAGGGCCACGCAGAGAAAGAGGCCTCTTCAGAGGTACTCCTGACCTACTTGCGATTCTAAGAAATTTCATGGAGTGATATAAAGCCATGTTGAATTGTAAACACCTCTCCAGACTTTGTCTTCAAGTAATCCGATAAGAGTTTTTGGAATTTGACCCGGTTTCTCTACGTGATTAGGATTTCTGACATCAGTTTCACTTTCAGCCCTTCGACGATTCCTGCCATGACGAATGTTGAACCAAGTACGACTCTGTTGATTCCTTTGATATCTCCGCAAATAAATTATTAAATCAACATGAATAACAACCCAGCAGCTAGGATGGAATATGTTTGAGAATGGAGAACTTTGTTTACGTTCAGACTGTTTACGTATTAAGATACTTTTCCAATATGCTTTTACATCCGCCTATATTGTGGGCATCTATCTGTATGTCTGTCTTATCTAATCTTGTCTTGTCTTGTCTTCAACCGTCGTCGAGCCGAGGATTGGCTGCACCACGGACAATTTTGTGCCATCTGCTTCCGTGCCTCATCGTCTGTAATAACTGGTCCAACGATAATTTAGTCCACGTTTCGATGTCGTCTATCCATGTCATCTTGAGTCTTCCCCGAGCTCGGACTCCAGGAATTGTGCCTTAGATGAGCTCTTTCTCTAAGCAGTCTAAGCAGTCTCCACTCTTTCGTAGCACAAACGCCGAAGTATGAGAGCTTCCTGTTTTTGAGTAATTCGAGCGAAAAAATTCCCGATAGACCACTGTGCCGCACTCTTTGGTTAAGAATGTAAATATACAACATGTGTGTCTAAGGAGTAGATACTTACTGCAGAGGAGGGGTTATTTTTTACATGTGTAACATAAAACACGATGATTATACATAGAAATGGACTCAAGCTTGATCAGACGCTCCTTTCAGGAGGTTTCCATTTTTGGAGTCGGACCTCGGGTTCAAGGGAGTCATTCAGCAATAATAGGTGGTCTTAACCTTACTCTTTCTTAGCTTCCCTTATCTCTTCTTAGCTTATCGTATCACATCTAGCTTTTCCTGGTATTTCCATGTACCTTACTCTCATCATCTGTGGCGTGCTCCTCTGTGGAGCATTGCCATTTCCACTACGCTAGCTAGCCGTCATACCTTACCTCATCTCACTTTCCTTATTTTGTCTTTCCTGGCCTTACCTTAATTTACCTTAACTTACCTTACCTCAAGTTACCTTACCTTACATCACGTAGCCCTACTTAATTAGCAGTAAGCCTACTCTTAGCACGAGCGGACAGCAAGTTGCATAGCACTTGCGACAAGAGTTTCTTTGCCTTTCTTTGCCTCTTGGACGTATGTAATATAATCTAATCTAATGACTTCTATAGCACCGTTATCATAATGCTCAAGGCATCAATCGTTGTTTGCTTCAAGTCAAAATCGCAGTCAAAAATCGTTAGCCGTAAGCGCTTTCAAACAATTCTAATCGATCATGGTTTTGTTGGAAGCGTCTCTCATGAGTTCATATTTAATTGGCGCTATGCAAATAATGAGGGATTTCGTGTGTGTCAGATCTGTCGAATCGAGAACTATCGGTTGTACAAGACTTACAAAAGTTGCCAAGAGGATATGACGGGATTCAACGACCCTGGAACAGTTAACGAACGCACCTTGTGGCATGGAACCAGCGCAGACGTCCTCAGCAACATCTACAGAGACTGATTCAACAGAAGCTACTGCGGATAGAACGGTCAGTATAACAACACACAATCTGATCGATCTGATGTGATCGATCCCAACTGATCGATATAGACTGACTACATTAAAATGTAATAATTATCTAGTAATAAAATTTTAAACCATTGTGGCCGAGGGTCATGTATGACAACCTTTTCCTATAATCAGACCAATAGTTCATGACGTGGCAACATCAAGTAGACACGAACCATCAGATGGCACGAAATATCTCTGAATAAATCTTTTAAAAGTATCAGCAACTACTTTTTAGAGTATGCGGAGAAGCAGAAAAACCTGGAGTTGTTTTTGAATAGTGTTACAATGATCCAATCCAGTTTAATGTGATACATTAGTATAACATAAATGGAAGTCCTAACTTCTTACTTCAGCAACGCCTTACGATGATGGCGTCTACTTTGCAACTTCCTTCAACTACGAGAAACGAAGAGTTCCGATATGACTCGGTTGTCGATGATATGTCTGCGCGCAAGATGTGTGTCGTTTTTAAGGACATGCAGGTCTACCAGCAATACGTCGTCACTCTGGATTTATAGACCTTGGCCTACTATTTGTTTCTAGTCAATTGTGTAGACCTACACTTTTTGGACATTTTTATTTTAAAACACAAAACAACAATAAAATTCATTTAATGATTACACAGATGATAATTACCCGATGAAGTTCAAAATATCGGTGGTGGTGGTGGTAATGATGATGATGATGATGATGATGATGATCATGATAATAATAATAATAATAACAACAACAACAAACAGGGTGGTCAAACAAGTGGTGTTTGGAATGATGGATGGCGGAGGGAACATAGGCAGACCGAACAGATTACGCTGGATGATGTCAGAGACTGGTGCGGTACCGATACCAACGGCGATGAGCCCATGGATTGAGAGAAGAAGAAGAAGAGGAGGAAGAAGAAGAAGAAGAGGAAGAAGAAGAAGAAGAGGAAGAAGAAGAAGAAGAGGAAGAGGAAGAAGAAGAAGAAGAGGAAGAAGAAGAAGAAGAGGAAGAAGAAGAGGAAGAGGAAGAGGAAGAAGAAGAGGAAGAGGAAGAGGAAGAGGAGAGTGTAGGGGTGGAGGGGAGGAAAGGGGTAGGGATATCCTCTAAATCCATACGGAAAAGAGGCTACAATAAAATTCATGATTCATTCGGGCAGGCTTTGAGAGCGTGTGAGCAAGTACGCCACGCTGGGATATATGTGTTTGCGTGGGAGGAGGTGGATGTGGTACACGCATTGTGAAAGTCCGATTTGAAGGAGCTAAGTCGCGAAATAATTCAGCGCAACTGATCGAGTACCGACCGAGAGAGGAGGACGAGAATGAGGTGGAGGACGTGGCGCCCAAAGGACTGGCCGGCCGACGGGGCCTCTGGCCGACCTCAACGCTCTAATCGCTGGCGATTCACTCAGGCAGGTCTTGAGAGCGTGTGAGCAAGCACGCCACCATTGGGTGTGTATGAGTTTTAGGCGTTCAATCTTCTGCGTTGAGATAAGCTGAAAACAATCGCCTATAACTAATGAAACGCAATGGTTTCTTCCTGAAAGCGGTTGGTTAAAGGCGCAGTTAATTCTACGCGAACTTTTTTCTATGGCACGATATTTGACCAATTGCCAAAGCTGAACGTGACTACCTTTTCTTTCAAACAGGATTGCCAGAGAAACTGTCAAAGAGTGCGAACACGGTTTTAATTTCGAACCAAGTTAAGTGTAGATTCGGTAAGTGAAACTGTTTTAGCAGGATGAAGCACGATCATGGTAAGCGAAAGACCTACAGAAAATAGTTTGGAAAGTTAAAACTTATTTTAAAATAAGCTAAAACAGCAAAGTAAGTGAATTATATTCTTCTTCTCTGTTGAAGAAACAGCATTTTTATAAAAGCCTTATTTTAAAATTTTAGCAATGGTTGAAACAGGTGGCGGTGCAGTCGAGAAAGTTGTGGGCCCAAACAGCGAGATCGCATTAAGTGCACTAATGAACGTGACTGTATCACTTGACTGACATTTATCATACTTTCCGCTAGGTGACGCCGCTGTTTCGTTTTAGTGACCACATCTCATGCCAGTTATACACAGCAAAGATAGGGAGTGCCATATCTTTGTGCACTCTAATATCTTTGTTTCACATGCAGAGAAAGTCCACATAAGACGAAGAAGAAGAAGAAGAAGAAGAAGAAGAAGAAGAAGAAGAAGAAGAAGAAGAAGAAGAAGAAGAGGAGGAGGAGGAGGAGGAGGAGGAACAGGAAGAAGAGGAAGAGGAAGAGGAATAGGAAGAGGAAGAAGAAGAAGAAAGCGAAGAAGAACGTGAAGAAGAACGCGAAGAAGAAGAAGAAGAAGAAGAACAACAACAACAACAACGAGAAGAACGCGAAGAAGAACGCGAACGCGAAGAACAAGAAGAGGAAGAGGAAGAGGAGGAAGAGGAAGAGGCGGAAGGGGAAGAGTAAGAGGCAAAACCTGGAGTCCGCATTAGTATTCTCTCTTTAAAGACATCTTATGGCTGCCAGGGTTTGATGTTGCCCTCCTCCTTTATCCAGGCTTGGGACTGGCACTACCCCAAACAAGGCAGTGACGGAGTTAAATACTACCAATTGAGCTTAACTGGCGAATATATAGCCTTGGAAAAATGCGATTTAAAGGTGTCTAAACATGTCTTAACATTACTATTATTATCCAGAATTTAGATTTGTAGCTGCCAGGGCCGTTAAAGTCGACTTTCCTTATAGAAATCGGGATACCAGCTGGCGATTTCTAATAAAACCAAAAGCTTAATGACCTCGTCAATGTACACGTTTTCCTACAGCGACCGTACCAACCGTTTTTCTACAGCCTCATCGGCCGCTGACGTCCTTAAAAAAGTTTCTAATGAAAAACAGTTCTGTTTTAAAATAGTCTGGATTAACTAACGATAAGTAAACTCACAGTTAAAGAAATCATTAAATTTTTAATTTAAAAGATAGTCGTCATTTATCATTCAAAGTCGTTCACAATTTATAGTGCACTTGTGTATAGCGCTTGTCTTATAGATCAGACTTATGGAGATAAATATGATTTAAAGTACGTTCAATGCGAATCAATGCAGAGCCAGAAACTTTGCGCCCATTTGCACCAGCTATTACCAGTTTAATTACAGACGTAAGAATCTACTTCTTCAGCTAATCATGACGTCTACAAAATAACAACAGCTAAAAACAACGTCACGCAACCTAACCTCGCTCCACCCTCCTAACAAATTTACATCCCAATTGACAATTTGTAGTTTTGGAGCTAAATGACAGCATTTGGTAGCATTGACCTTTGACTTCAACTGACGATTGAGTAGAACTTCCAATGCTTAACGACATCTTATGGCATCAAACGCCGTTGACACTGATAGAAATTTTTCTACAGTTTGTGGGATTACAACCTCATAACTCAGACCCTCGATAATAACTAGCGATGAACGAAACTGCCGATTATATATCTCAGATAAGTGACCTTTAAAGGTGTCTAAGCAAAAACCCAATATTGATTTATTAACCAATGTTTCTTGTGGCTGCCAGGCCCGTTGACATATACTTTCCTTCCTGCAGGAGAAGAATATAGTATCAAATGAACTAAATTTACGAGTACATGGCTTCGAAAAACTGCGATTTAAAGGTGTCTAAGCAAAAAATTAATATTGTTTTAGCGTACAGTGTTTAACGACGTCTTGATGCTGTAAAGGCCGTTAACTTCAAACATTTCTTACAGGATTTTCTTATGATCCATGCAGTGAGACAGTAGTAGTTTCCAACGTTTAACGACTTCTAATGGCGTCAAAGGCCGTTGACGTCGGCCTCCTCCTTTATCCAGGCTTGGGACCGGCACTACCCCCAAACAAGACTGTAGTGAGATTGTGCGTAGTTAAGAATATATAGCGCCGGATAAAAACGAATTAAAGGTGTTTAAGTGCAACCTAATATTTGTAAAATGTAAATGTTAATGTACACGCTTTTCTATAGCCGTTGTAGGGCCTCGGCCTCGCTCATTTTTCAATGAATTTACTGGAACTGGCAATTTACCGGGTGAGATCCGTCACCATCGCTGTCGGTTTTAATTGTGCGCCACGCCATTTAAGGTCCCTGTGTACGAAACCAAGATAGCCGGATATTAAATTCTTCTCAATAGGCCAAGATCGAGAGGCGCCTTGACTACCAATGTAGCTAATCGTTCAAGTAGAAAAGCTTAAAGTGAACGATTTTCAGTCTTGAGCGAAGTGCTGGAGGACAGAGGGCAAGCGGAGGAGTTCTGCAATATATTGCAAAAATATGCCAGGGGTGAACACTGAATGGAACGAAACAGAGAAAACTTAATGAACAAATTGAATGGCTCTTTGGCTGCGCTGGCTATCACGGTTCGTACAAGGGAATCTTAAATGGCGTTGCTCCCATTGAAACAGGCAGCGACGGTGAAGGATCTCGCCCGATAAATTAATTGAAAATGAGCAGGGTCGAGGACATACGGTCGCTATAGAAAATCATGCACACTTACACTTATATTTTACCAGTGTTAGGTTGTGATTAGACACCTTTGAGTCGTATTATCTTGAGGCAATATATATTCGTCAATCACGTTCAATAGTTTAGTAAACTCCGCCACTGCTTTGTTTGGAGGTAGTGCCAGTCCCAAGCCTGGGTAAAGGAGGAGAGCAACGTCAACGACACTTGATGCCATAAGATGTCGTTAAACACTGGAGCTACTAATAAATTATGCTTAATTACCTGGTCGTTGCCATACGGTCGCTATAAAAAACATGTACATTTGCACATACTGTAACCGTCCCTATCGCCGTCCTATGCGAATGCGTCCAATACAGGCCTCCGTAGTTTTATAGAGCGTAATTTCCCGTCCTTTACATAAGATTTAGGGAGTTTTCGTTTTCCCGATCATCTGTTGCAGAGGGTAGGTCTAACCAGGCTGAAGAAAACCCTATTTTTGCGTTTTAAATTTGTAGCGTTCAGGAGTCTTGATGGATATTCATCGTGGTGTTATGTGCGATGGGTGTGGAGGTCCAGTCATCGCAGTGCGGTACAAATGTACGGTCTGTGAGAAGTATGACCTCTGTATCAAATGTCGACGAAAGGGATTTCACCTGGAACATCGAATGCGAGAGATCCCACGACCATCGTCCAGCTCTAAGTGTGAGTATAAATGGACACGTATTCCTAGAGCGACCATATGGCCTCGACCGTGCTCATTTTTCAATTAATTAATCAGCTGATGATCTTTACCACCGCTGCCCGTTTAAATGGGATCCACGCCCTTTAAGATACCCGTCTACGGACCGTGCTAGCCCGAGATTTTAAATGCGTAAGAATAATACCTCGAAACGTTTTAACTAAGGCGCCCCTCATAATAATAATAATAATAATAATATAATAATAATAATAATGATAATAATGATATTAATAATAATAATAATCAAAATAATAATAATAGAATAATAATAATAATAATAATAATAATAATAATAATAATAATAATAATAAACAAATTTCTATGCATTTTGTTAAAAAATTCTTATCCCTCCTTAGATCACTATGTGATGGGAGTTTATTGAGTTAGGCCGCGCTGAGCACAAAAGTGCAGCTGCGTAGGGCCTAAGTGGCGATGAGAAAAGCACTGGTCACATGGCTTTACCCGGATGCTGACATTTTTGTTGTAAAAATTATTATTATTATTATTATTATTATTATTATTATTATTATCATCATCATCATCATTATTATCATTATCGTCATCATCATCATATCATCATCATCAGCATCATATCATCATTATCAGCATATTATGGCTATGCTAAGAGATAGACCCAATGGTAAGCGAGGGTGCCGAACGGGCCGCAGGCGGCGTCCAACTGCCACATTCACTTAGGCCGGCAGCAATAGCGTCTCTATCATCAGCGACAATCGGGCGGTCCAGCGCCGGCCTCCACCAGGGCACATCTGTGCCACATCTCAGTCGACTTCCCAGACTGCGGCTGGCTGTAACGGACGACCATCGCCTGCTCTCATTCGCCCTACTGTTGCGAGACACGCTCTGGAACCAACGCGTCGGGTGAGTTTCTGCTGCCTCAACATTCGCTCTGTCAACAACAAGGTTGATGACGTCAACCGGCTGATGCTTGAACAACTCAGCGTACTCGTGCTGACAGAAACCTGGCATGAGGATTCAGACTGTTCTTCAATCAAGCGTCTTCGTGCCATGGGATTCAACTTGTTAAAGGCTGCTAGGCCAGTTGAGGGATATCACTTTGTTACTGTCAATAATGGAAATGCTCGGGATTTAAAAAATTATTATTGATTGTATGTGTAAATATATAGTGTTACCAAAATATAACATAGTATGTTTAATAAATGTGGGCTTATTTCTTTCTTTGGTTGAAAATAATTATGGAAAAGTCATATTTTGATACATGTATGACTTACATACTATATTTCGTTGTACAGAGGTGGAGTCACAAGTTTGTTAGGAGAGGTGGGCGAAATTGTATTGGAGGGATTGGATCACTTAGGGTGGGTAACACTGCCTAGTCATGCTATATCGTTGTGAATATTACGTCGATACATACATGTAAACCACACCTTAAGCGAATACGTTACGTTTTGTTCATGTCCTGCTGATACATAATACCTGTTCATTGAATATCAGTATGAAAGTAAGGAGTAGTATGGCAAACTACGATTTATCTTATGTTATGTTTGTATACTGTATAAAATTCCTTCCCATATACTTAGTAATTGAAATTGCAGTCCACTGATGTTAGTTATTTGTAGTTTAAAGAGTAAATGTCTTAACTAGCTGTATAGTCTAATTTGCAGATTGTGTGTGAAATTGCTGGATTTATGACATGACGTCAACGGCCGCTGATGCCATGAGATGTCGTTAAACTGATGATTAAAAAAGCGCCTCGCCACCGCCTTTAGTCGGGTAGGGGCAGTCCGAAGCAAGTATATAGGAGGAGGGGACGTCAACGGCCTCTGCTGCCATAAGATGTCGTTAAACATCGGAACTACTACTAGTAGACTGTGTTAATGATCATATTCGTAAGGAAAGGTCGATGTTAACGACCCTGGAAACCTCAGGATGTCGTTAAACATTGAAAACGTGTAAGTTTACATTTAGCGTAGCCATGTCCTCTGCAGTCCTATGCGTGTGCATGCATTACAGTCCTCTGTACATTTATGTAGATAGGCGTCGGGGTTTTACGCCCATAATCTCCAGGTCTTCGCTTAAACTTTCGGAACAATTTTATTTTCTCTATCGCCTGGGCATGGCATAGGGACGTATTTATAGCTCTAACCAGTCTACAGAAAACCCGATCTATGCGCATTAAATTTTAAATGTTCAGGGGTCGTGATGGATGTTCATCCGAATATTACGTGCGACGGGTTTATGGGGCCACTTAGAGGAGTGCGGTTTAAGTGTTCGGTCTTTGTGAACTATGACCTCTGCGGCTTTTGTCTGGAAAAGGTTTTCACCCGGAACATTTACTGCGAGAGATCAGACGGCCAGAGTCATGCTGTATGCAACCGTATGGTCTCGACCCTGTTCAGTTTCCAATGAATTTATCGGTTACGATCCTTCACCACCGCTACCCCTTTGAATGGGCGCCACGCCATTTGAGGTCCCCGTACTAGCCCGATTTTTTAAATGTGTCAGAACAATACTCGAAACGTTCTTACTGAGTGGTCAGTATGCTTAAAAATACTTTAAAGCTTCTTAGAAGACTCCTTGCTGGGAGTTTATTGATTAAGGCCGCACTCAACTGGTCTCTTGAGAACACCAGTACAATGGCGTATGTAGCAGCGCATTGGTCGTATATGCCTTTAACCGGATACTGACTGAAGCGACAGTATTGCCTCGATCCTCTGCAGAATTTATGAGGTAAGATCCTTCAACACCGAGAACTTAGACGATGTCTATTTTTTTCTGATTTGTTGCTTGGCTTAGATTCCTTAAATTATTCAGGTTTAAATATAATGGGATTCAATGCATATTGCCGTTTAATTAATTCTCGGTTATTAGTATAGTCGTCACATAAATTATGTCACGTATTGCACACACTAAATTCCATAAAAGATTAATAACTAATCTGTTATATTAAGACATGGAGACGAAGACTGTGGAGAAGATCACTAAAGAGAGTTGTTCATCGGAGTACAACCGCAAGGACAAGGCATCTGCCTGTAAGTCTTACAGATTTCTTTGAAGTATTGACTCATGGGCCTCTGTCATACGGTCCGTTCAAGGGGACCTTAAATGACGTGGCGCCCATTCAAACGCGCAGCGGTGGTTAAGGATCTCACCCGAATAATTCATTGGAAAAGGATAGGTTCGACGCAGCACACGATCGCTATAGAAAATGTACACATTTACATGTACATTTTTGCGAATTTTCGGTTGTGGTTAGACACCAAGAAACCGCTTTTAATTGATACTATATAAGCTTTTAACTTCGTTAATACGTTTAAAAACTCCGCTACTGCTCTGTTTGGGGGTTGTGCCAGTCCGAAGCAAGTATATAGGAGGAGGGGACGTCAACGGCCTCTGCTGCCATAAGATGTCGTTAAACATCGGAACTACTACTAGTAGACTGTGTTAATGATCATATTCGTAAGGAAAGGTCGATGTTAACGACCCTGGAAACCTCAGGATGTCGTTAAACATTGAAAACGTGTAAGTTTACGTTTAGCGTAGCCATGTCCTCTGCAGTCCTATGCGTGTGCATGCATTACAGTCCTCTGTACATTTATGTAGATAGGCGTCGGGGTTTTACGCCCATAATCTCCAGGTCTTCGCTTAAACTTTCGGAACAATTTTATTTTCTCTATCGCCTGGGCATGGCATAGGGACGTATTTATAGCTCTAACCAGTCTACAGAAAACCCGATCTATGCGCATTAAATTTTAAATGTTCAGGGGTCGTGATGGATGTTCATCCGAATATTACGTGCGACGGGTTTATGGGGCCACTTAGAGGAGTGCGGTTTAAGTGTTCGGTCTTTGTGAACTATGACCTCTGCGGCTTTTGTCTGGAAAAGGTTTTCACCCGGAACATTTACTGCGAGAGATCAGACGGCCAGAGTCATGCTGTATGCAACCGTATGGTCTCGACCCTGTTCAGTTTCCAATGAATTTATCGGTTACGATCCTTCACCACCGCTACCCCTTTGAATGGGCGCCACGCCATTTGAGGTCCCCGTACTAGCCCGATTTTTTAAATGTGTCAGAACAATACTCGAAACGTTCTTACTGAGTGGTCAGTATGCTTAAAAATACTTTAAAGCTTCTTAGAAGACTCCTTGCTGGGAGTTTATTGATTAAGGCCGCACTCAACTGGTCTCTTGAGAACACCAGTACAATGGCGTATGTAGCAGCGCATTGGTCGTATATGCCTTTAACCGGATACTGACTGAAGCGACAGTATTGCCTCGATCCTCTGCAGAATTTATCAGGTGAGATCCTTCAACACCGAGAACTTAGACGATGTCTATTTTTTTCTGATTTGTTGCTTGGCTTAGATTCCTTAAATTATTCAGGTTTAAATAATGGGATTCAATGCATATTGCCGTTTAATTAATTCTCGGTTATTAGTATAGTCGTCACATAAATTATGTCACATATTGCACACACTAAATTCCATAAAAGATTAATAACTAATCTGTTATATTAAGACATGGAGAAGAAGACTGTGGAGAAGATCACTAAAGAGAGTTGTTCATCGGAGTACAACCGCAAGGACAAGGCACCTGCCTGTAAGTCTTACAGATTTCTTTGAAGTATTGACTCATGGGCCTCTGTCATACGGTCCGTTCAAGGGGACCTTAAATGGCGTGGCGCCCATTCAAACGCGCAGCGGTGGTTAAGGATCTCACCCGAATAATTCATTGGAAAAGGATATTTTCGACGCAGCACACGATCGCTATAGAAAATATACACATTTACATGTACATTTTTGCGAATTTTCGGGTGTGGTTAGACACCATTAAACAGCTTTTAATTGATACTATATAAGCTTTTAACTTCGTTAATACGTTTAAAAACTCCGCTACTGCTCTGTTTGGGGGTTGTGCCAGTCCCAAGCATGGATAAAGGAGGAGGGGACGTCAACGGCCTTTGATGCCATAAGGTGTCGTTAAACTGAGGAACTTCTACTAATGGCTTTAAAAATGGTATAGCAGGTGACGCTGGAATTGATACATAATTATCATTCTTGTGTACAAATTTTTACTGATGGCTCTAAGGCAAATGAAATAGTTGGTGCTGCATTCAGCATTCTCAGTTTAAAGATAAAAAGGAAACTCAGAATTTCTCATAACTCCAGCGTTTACTCAACTGAAGTGACCGCTATTCAGGAGGCATTTAGCTGGATAGTCCAAACTGAAACAGAGCAAAACTGTCATTTTGCAATATTTTCTGATCCGTTAAGTGTTCTTACTTCTCTTAAAAATCGCTATATTCAAGTGCATTGTTATTCTTCGCAGGTTTTTATGATAAGTAACGAATACCTTTTTCAGTTTATTTAAAAACAAAACTGTTTTTTATCTAGAACGTTTTTAAGGACCCCAACGGCCAATGCTGCCATATATGTCATTAAACTGCTGTTTCTACTACTACTACTACAAGCCTGGATATTGGAGGAGGCCGACGTCAACGGCCTGCGATGTCATAAGATGTCTTTAAATAGTGGAAACTTGGCTTTATTAACGAGGATCCACCGATTCCAAACTCCGCCACTACCGTTTTCGGGTAGGCCAGTCCGAAGCCTGGATAAAAGAGTAGGGCGGCGTCAACGGCCTTTAATGTCGTTAAACAATGGAAACTGATAATCGCAACTGTTCCGAAACATAAGCTAAGGTCGACGTGAACGGCCCTGGCCGCCACATGATGTTAAACACTGAATACTGATGCAAAAGATGTGGCGCCCACTGAAATGGGCTGTTGTGGTGAAGGATCTCAACCGATAAATTCATTAAAAACTGAGCAGGGTCGAGGAAGCCAAACGTTCGTTATAGAAAAAAACGTGCACATTTACATTTAACATTTACGATCTTTGTTTAGCTGAAACTACGTCCAAGATGAGCCATTAAGCATTTTATTCACTAGCTCTTACTTGCAAATATGACTTATGATTTCATCAAAAGATGTTTGTGTCTGCATGTAAACTTCTTAACACCATAGAAGTTTTATGGTAGGTCTATTTCAAACTAACGTTAACATAATGAATGGAACCATTATGATTTCGATGCTTTAGCGGTAGATCCATTTACCTCAAGTTGGAGTCCAGCCAAATCCGGTGCATCTTTTAAGATACAACCATTGGACAGTTCCGACCGGGAGTACAAGGCTGTCATCCAAAATATGATGGCTACGGGAGGCCAGAAATGGACAAGCAAAGTGAAGCAGGTAGAGGAAACCGCTTTATTATGTTAATTTTACTCAAAACTTTACGCACAAGGCTACAATCTTTCTTTTGTGCGTTCTTTGGCTGTCCTGCGAAAGTGCAAAGAACCCTGGCTTTACAGCTGATAATTTTGAGCACCATTTCTCTCGCTCAGCGACGTCAAAATAATCTTGTTTTCTTAGTAAACTTTGCTCAGATAACTCTCATGAGCCGAAAGTTTCTGAGAACTTTTTCTCCTTCATATATGCAACCCGGTTTCAAGGTTGAAGGCACCAACATTTTTGCCAACTTTTGTTTAGTAATTGTATTTTTCTGCCTGTTTCTTAGGCTCTTTTCGGCTGGTTACTAGGTTTCCTTAGTTCTTTTACTTATTTCTTTGCCCCACCTCGACTTTATTTTCTTGACTTGTCGCCTTTTCCTGTTTATACAATTTTGGCACCTTTTTTGTTAACTTTCCTTTAACAATTGTTGAAGATAATATTGAATCTTAATCCACTTTTGCCAGATTTCCAGAATTGAAAACTACATATTATACAAGATCTACAAAGCTTGTAAGGATGGAATGAAGAGAGTTCACGGACCAAGGTTTCAGAACGAACGCATCCTGTGGCATGGAACCAGCAGAGACGTTCTTGGAAGCATCTACCGAGGAGGATTCAACAGAAGTTACTGTGGCAAAAATGGTCAGTCGACTGCGTGAATGACAGGCCCAACGCCCACCGATTATCTAGATACATACATATATACATTCACACAAATAAATGCATAAATACATATATACATAGACACATGTATACATACGTAAAGACAATTTCATACTTGACAGTTTCTTTGAGTATTACTGCATGACTATGCTTCGGGCATGTGCTGCGGAAGAGTGGAGACTGCGTAGAGAAAGAGATAATCCAAGGCACATTTCCGGGATCTCGAGCTCGGGGAAAACCCAAAGGATCGATGACATCAAGTTGTAAAAGAAATTGTTGTTTGACGAGTTATTACTGGAGACGAGGGATAGAAGCAGAAGGAACAAAATGTCCGTGGTGAAGCCAATCTTCGGCTCGAGGACGGTTGAAGACAAGACAGGACTCATGAATTTTATATTAGTGCATCGGTCATCTAAGCTCATCGATGTTCATTCAGGATGTTTTCCGTCTGTATCCTGTTTCAGCAACCGCATACGGCGATGGCGTGTACTTCGCAACGTCGTTCGAATACTCAGCCTCATCAACCTACTCTCCCCCGGACAAAAAGGGGCAGAAGTACATCTTCCAATGTCGCGTCCTGACCGGTTACTTCACCGGGGGTCAACAGGGGCTGAAGGAACCGCCGATGAGAACAAAGGAGCTGAGATATGACTCAGTCGTAGACAAGATGACTAATCCAAAGATGTTTGTCATCTTCAAAGACATGCAGGTCTACCCGGAATATGTGCTAACACTTGAAGTGTAGGTCTGCACTAAATAGCAATTATAAAAGCTTAAAATTATGCATGATATCGCTTTACAATACAGTATGTAGCAGGGTCGTTAACGTCGACCTTTCCTTGCTTATAGAATTCCACTGACATTTGTAGTTCTAATTCCAATGTTTAACGACATCTTATGACACCAAAGGCCGTTGACTTTGCCCTCATACGTTATCCAGGATATATACTTTCGGGACTGTTTGTGCTGTAATGTCAATAAAATTTCAATCAATTAAAAATCAATCCAACTTGTCGTTTCCTCTTCAATATTTTTTCCGTAGGTAATATTTCTGCAGTTTTCAATGTTCCTGTAAGGAGTTCTCTATCTAGGGAATTAAAAGAAAATCTTGGCCAATTTCAGTTTTTAAGCTTCATGATAGATAATTCCTGATAGAAAGCTTTAAAACTGTAATTGACCAAGCTACCTGACACTTTTAGTGTGAAAATATGTGAAAATAGCTTTTCTCCGTGTTTGGGCGTTTTTGGGGCCCACTTACACAAGAGCCGGAAGCAGTTTAAGAATTTTGGGTGATTGCCTTGGTAAATAACTCTTGCTTGTGTTTTTCGTAGAAAAACTTCGTAGAAATATGAGAATTTAAAATTTTAAAATGTAGTTTTCTGACCCGCGGCTTGCCATACCGAATATCCAATATGCGAATGTGAATATCAAACCAACTTGACGGACTTCGTATACGAGGACCTTAAATGGCGTGGCACCCATTCAAACGGGCAGCTGTGGTGAAAGACCACGGAAAGGTCGACGTTAACGGCTCTTGCAGACACACGTTGTCATTAAAAACTGCATACTAATAAAATGGGCAGACTGTATGTGCTAAAACGTGAGGTGTTGGTCTACATCGAATGCAGTTCTATGACATCGCTTTACATTAGCATAAATGTCTTACCGTTATAAGATAATCGCAGCTTATAGAGATGCACTTTGATGACGGGCAGCAGAAAACATTATGACACATCGGTAGAACCGTATTATTAGTAGGCCTAAGTGTATTTCTGTTAAACTAGTTTTAAACAAGTTACTTGCTCTAAAAGAAGATCTAATACAAACAGAATGGGGGATGGTATGAACAGAAATATGTAGAATGGACAATAGCAGAAAATTAAAAGGTGTGAAGATGGGAACTATAGATGGAAATGGGTGACTAGGATGACCCAACAGAGAGTGGATATCAAAGACTATTGCCAGAAGGATTTACACAGCTTGAGCATATTGGCACAGGACCGAAGAGTATGGAGGCCGGTGATAGGTACCATGTGCATGGACACCTACGGGATTTCTGCCCATGGATCTTGATGACGATGATGATGATGATGATGACGATGATGATGAATGTTATGTTACTGTGATATTCACAGGAATTTACTGTGTTTAACGACATCTTGTGGTTGCCAGGGCCGTAAACGTCGACCTTTAACGATTCGCCTTTCCTTCCTTCGTGGTTTGATAATAATTAGCGATTAGCAGTTCCAATGTTTAACGGCATCTTATGGCATCGTCCTCCTCCCTTATCCAGGCTTGGGACTGGCACTACCCGACTAAAGACAGCGGCGGAGTTTAACCAGCTAGAGTTTAACTAGCGATTGTACGAAATTGACGAATAATTGGCTTCGGTAAAAGCAATTGTCTATACACAACCTGATATTTCTATTACTATCCAGCATATGAGTTCACAGGCGAATAAGTAAGCGAAATTGACATTTTATATAGCGTCGGAAATACGCGATTAAAACGTGTCTCAGATACAACCTTATAGTTGTAAAATGTCAATATAAACGAACATGGTTTGCTTTAGCTACCATATGGCATCAAACCTTCTCATTTTCAATGAATGTATCGAGTTAAATCTTTCACCAACGCTGCCTGTTTGAATGGGTTCAACGCCATTTAATTGTCCCCTTGTGCAGACCATGCTAGCCCGAGATTCAAATCCATGAACTAATAATACTTCATATTTAGTGGACCTTGTGGCTTATGCTGGCAGAAAATGTAAGAACTGAAAATGTAATATTCCTCCAAGTTTCTTGGGCTCTCATGGATTTCAGATTTTCAGGGAGAACTTTAGATTACAAAAGTCGATAAACGCTCTCTTATCGTTTTTCACTAAATCTTTCTTTGCATTTACGAATGTTGTAATTCCGTTCAATTTCTTACCCACTGGGCGCAACTGACGACATTACCATGTTCCAACCGAGCATACCTCGAGCACACCGAGCGCGCTGATAACACTGGACGAAGTGCGCCCGTTGCCTACTGATTTTGCTTCTCTATAGGACGGGTTTTTAAAATTTCTATGAAATTATGCAGACAATTTGTCTGTAAACATTTCATGGTGTTTCTAAATTCTCGAAGAGCGTTTATTTTCGATTTCGATGAAACTTTGCTACTTGGAAATTATATAGCGCCTTCGGTTCGAACTGAGTTGAACCTGAATACTGTACTTCAATGGCGTCAGAGCATGTGTATGTCGGTATGTATGTTAGCCTATGTATGTATCGGTCTGTACAGGAGTATGTATGTGTTTATGCATGCATGTATATATGTGGGTATCTATGTATGTATGCATATGAGCATGTATGTATTTACGTGTGCATGTATATATATATCCATATATATCCATATATATATCCATATATATCCATATATATCCATATATATCCATATATGTATCCATATATATATATTCATATATATCCGTATATATATATATATATCCATATATCCGCCGTAAGGTACGAGGTGCCTCTGATGAGTTTCTCTTGTATTGGCGCTAAATAAATTTGCGATTACAATTATATTATAAGAGGGATTTCTTGTGTGGCTGATCTGTCGAATCGAGAACTATCGGTTGTACAGGACGTACAAAAGCTGCCGAGAGGATATGACGAGAGTCAACGACCCTGGAACAGTTAATGAACGCACCTTGTGGCACGTAACCAACGCAGAAGTCCTCAGCAACATCTACAGGGACGGCTTCAACAGAAGCTACTGCGGGAAGAACGGTCAGTACAACAACACACAATCTGTAATCTAATCTAATCCAATCTGATTTGATCGAAGTAGATTGATCAAAGTAAATTGCACAAATTATCTAGTAATAGAATTTCCAATAATTGCGGCCTGAAATCAAGTGAGATAACTTCATCTTTATTCTGTAATCACACAACAAAATCCGAAGAGGTCAGAGTATATGCTCACGAACCTCTGCAGTGCACGTGATATATCTGTTTAAGTCCCTTAAAAGTTCAGTAACTTCTTTATTAGACTATGCACAGAAGCAGGAAGACCTGGAATTGTTTTAGTTTAGTGTTCTAATGACCAAATGACCTAATCAAATCCTATATAATCCCATCCAATTTAATCAAATATAATGTAATCCAATCCAATCCAATTTAATAAAATCTAATATAATCCAATACAGTCCAATTTAATCTAATACCTGGAAATGAACACTTGCCTATCGATTTTGTTTTGACTGAGCGCCTGTGAATAAGCTGGTTCCCGCGACTTAGCTTTCGTTGGGCGCTGTAGAAATCTCGAGATTACAATTACGATTACGTATTGGACGCTGCTTGGTTCAGGGACACTCCGAACATCGTGTCATCAGTCGACTCTGGGTGGGAATCCGTTGGCAGGTCTCTGCGTGTGTGCGCGGGCTTGTTAGCGGTGACTATTTCATTTCTTAAAACAAAGACTGATATGTTTTAACCGTTGTTTTCTTAATGACATTTTTAACGTTTTTGCGGTTTGAGTAGAGAGCGCCACTGAGCTGTTTTTTCTTGATGCGGCGCTATATAAATGACCGGTTTCAATTACAATGGGAATTACTCATTTCCAATTAGCTGCATAGGCCTGGACAGTTTGGGTATGTTGCTTTTAAAAATTAAAACAGAAATAATATTTTTTAACGTGGGTGATAACAAATAGGCCTGTACGTAAAAATGTATATATATTAATATTGGTTTCTTCGGATGCAAAGGTTAACAGCTTTCCTCCCAAAACTTTTGCAATTTTATATAATTGTTTTCTGCTAATCGTTTCAAAAACACTATCACACAATGCATACACGCGTATGTCAAGGCGCCTCTGAGCCCAGTGATACTGGTTCGCGTCTCGATCGTGGCTTATTTCGGCGATTTTAGGCTAGGGCTAGCACGGCCCGTACACGGGGACTTTAAATGGCGCCTATTCAACATGTCAGCGGTGGTGAAGGTTCTCACCAGACAAATTCATTGGAAAATGAGCACGGTCGAGGATATAGATCGCAATAGAAAAACGTGTACATTTACATTTGATGAATATTAGGTTTTGCTTAGACACCTTGCAATCGGTTTCTTTCGAAAATATTTTTTTGTAAGTTTCGTTGAATAAAGAAAGCTACTGACTTGTTTGGGGGTAGTGCCAGTCCCAAGCCTGGACAAAAGAGGAGGGCGACGGCGACGGCCTTTGTTGCCATAAGCTGTCGTTAAACTGAGGAACTACAACTAGCCTTAGAATTACCAAGGACCACAGGTAGAAAGGTCGACGTCCACGCCCCTGGAAACCACAAGGTGTCGATGAATACTGAACACTAATAGTAATATTAGGATATATTTAGACACCTTTAAATCGCAGTCTCTAAAACTATATATTCCTTAATTGCGCTCGATCAGTAGTGTTTCCAATATGTTCCATTAGATACGAGCGATGTCAACGGCCTTTGGCAGCCACAAAATGTCGTTAAAGAGAGAATATTAAAGCTAACTACAGGATTTGCTAATTCTTCTTCTTCTTCTCTGACTGAGTCCATGAGCTCATCGCCCTCTGGTGTCCGTCCTGCACCAGTCTCTGACGTCATCCTGCGTAATCTGTTCGGTCTACCTGTGATCCCTCCGTCACCCACGATTCCAAACACAATTTATTGGCCATCCTGGTGCTGTCCGTTCTGGAGATTTGTCCAAAGAGATTTTGTTTCCTTTCCATTACTTGCTGCATGAAATTTCTTGTGCAACCCACTCGTCTTGGCAGCTCTTAGTTTACCATCATCAGTTGCCATCTAATGTGTGATATCACTCTGTAGCCTCTCAACCCAAATGCCAGTAATCTATCTTTGCATCGTCCAAGTTCCTCTTGCAATACAGCAAAACATTGATTATATACTTAGTTTGATAAATTTCACTTTGATCTGCACATTGATCTCCCTGTTCCTCGAGATGTTCTTGAAGTCCGCCATTGCTCCGTTTGCTTTTGCTATTCTTCTCTATTCTTCTTTTTATCTCTTTGTTACAGTCATTGTCCAATGTCGGCTGGCTTCTAAAATACACAAATTCGCCCACACTTTCCATCTTTTCATTACCTAATTAATACCACTGGGATCTCGTTCTCCTCAGCACCAAACAGCATTAACTTTATCTTACTGTTAATTTTTAATCCTTCATTATTTTCTTCTGTGTGCGGGAGGAAAGGAAAGGTTTAAGCCTGTATGTATAGGTGTTATATGTTATATCAATGTTTTGCTTAAACACATTTAGATAGCATTTATACAAGCTATATAATAGTCTATTCGTTCATTTGTATTAATAACTCCGCCACTGCCCTGTTTGGGGGGTAGTGCCAGTCTCAAGACTGGATAAAGGAGGAGGGCGACGTCAACAGCCTTTGATGCCATAAGATGTCGTTAAACATTGGAAATTACTAATCGCCAGTTGATATTAGTATTTCCAAAGAAAGTTTCGACATTATCGGCATTGGCAACCAATGTTCCCTCTAAGGTTTGCTGGTTTGTGTGCAAAATCATAAACTCGTGTGCAAAACTTTACAGTGTCAAATTTTTTTGTGCAAAAATTTTGCGGCAGAAATAAAACCATCAAATTCTTCTTAAAAACTGCTTCTGGCTTGTTTTGCAAAGTGCTATATCTTGCTGCCAATATTTCAAGTTTGTCTGATCCAAATGAGAAATTCATCAAATTTTCAGAAGCAGCAAAAGAATCTTTATCAAAAACAGACCATTCACCGAGTTCATCATCAGGAAATCTACTGCTAAAGTGATCACAAACCCGTTCTATAAAACGGACCACGGCAGATGTGCCAACAGGAGATGCATATGATGTCATTAAGTTATTGACTTCTTCTGAGAAGTGAATGGTGTCACCAAGATACTGCGATCGAAGTTTCATTATTTTTGCTTTGGTAAACTGGAATGCCTCTACAGTTGTCAGGTTACTTCTCTGAAGACGTCGACACAATTCTGCCAGTTCTCCTAGCACGTCATTCAGAATAGTGATGGCAACACGATACTCGGGTTTGGTTGACTTATCTGAGCAGTATTTATGGACAGGGTCGTTGTCTTCTTCAACCTGTTCCCTGCAGTACTGAATCAACATATCACAGTTCCTCACTAAGGCTCTCACTGCGAAATCTTTAGAAAGCCACCTGACTTCATTTAGTGGCCTGAATGAAACTGAATTATGTTCTGCTGCCTGGCAAAGTTCCTGAAACTTTGATTTCTTCACAGAAGACCGACTGAAAATAGTGTAGACTGTTCGTATTAGGGTTTCAATGTCTTTCATTAAAGAGACATGTTTCCATGCGTCATCAAGTCCTAAATCCTCTCAATGGCAACCAAAAGATGTCGTTGAAGACCGAATCCTTATACTACAATGGGTTGTGCTAAGACACCTTTAAATCACGTAATTCGGAAGCTATATATAAAACTTAATTTTGGTGAATGTAATGACGACAATCTATATTGCATCGTAAGTAGCAGGCTACTTCTAGGGTGCTTTACAAAGTCAAAAGTCGGCCCAAGAACTAATACAATTTCAGCTGTTTTTTTTTTAAAAAAGAGGTTGACACTTTTGGACTCTCGAATGGATGCCGGAAGACTGTTCCAGGCGCGCGGGCCAGCAACCCGAAATGACCGATCACCCCATTCTGGTCTTAGTTGCCGGTACAAATACATTTGCGGACTTTGATGATCGCAGTCGCTGTCGGTTGGGGTCATCAGATAGTGGCCTGATGCTGTCTGCAAGATAGCGTGGTGCGCAGTTGTTCAGACATCTGTATACAAGAAGGCAAAGTCTGAATTTTACACGCTTGCCGATCCTTAGCCACTGAAGTTGGTCCTGAAGCACGGGTGTGACGTGGATGTGATGTGATTGCAAACACAGCAGCCGAGAATATCAAATAAGGAAAGGTCGACGTTAACGGTCCTGGCAACCATAAGATGTCGTTAAACACTGAATACTAATACAATCTTAGTTTGTTCTTAGACACCTTTAAATCGCTTTCTTTCGAAGGTAGATATTCATCAATTTCACTGCACAGACGTTAAGTAATTAGTAAGCTATATCCTGAAATTGAACGATTCTCAAGAACTTATGACGATCTCACGAGTTTCAACGCAACGAAGTCTATAATGCACGTTTCAGCACTTAAAAACTTGAAATTTCTTAGATGAACCAAATTTGTAATTAAGAACAATTGTAGCTTTACCAACTGCAGTCAGTCTACAGTCGTTAGATGTCGTCAATAGAGAAAGAGCAGGATCCAAGTCTGGGTCGTCTTACCTTCGACAACGCTGTCCGTTTTAATTGGTGCCACGCATTTTCTATCAATATTCAGTATTTAACGACGGCTTGTGGCAGCCAGGGCCGTTAACATCGTCCTCTCAGTAGTTTTTACTGAACAATTGGAAAATTAACGAAATTTCCGGATTAATAGCATCGGATAACAACGATTTAAAGGTGTCGAAGCTCAACCGAACATTTGTATTTGTTTACAGTGTTTAACGACATCTTGCGGCTGCCAGGGGCCTTTAATTTAACATCTACCTCTCCAAGGGGTGTTGCAGCGAAACTGGCGATTATAGTTCCTCAGTTTAACGACAGCTTATGGCATCAAAGGCCATTGCCGTCGCCCTCCTCCTTCACCCAGGCTTGGGACTGGCACTACCACCAAACAAGGCAGTGGCGGAGTTGAAACTGGCGATTGTAGTTCCGCAGTTTAACGACAGCTTATGGCATCAAAGGCCGTTGCCGTCGCCCTCCTCCTTTATCCAGGCTTGGGACTGGCACTACCCCCAAACAAGGCAGTGGCGGAGTTTGAAACTGGCGATTTAAAGATATTGACGAATAAATAACGTGGACTAACAATAATTTAAAGGTGTCTTACAACAACCGAACATTTGTAAAATTTAAATGCAAATGTACATACAGCGACCGTATGACCTTGACCCCGCTTATTTTCAATAAGTACTTGTAACGATCGAAAGTCCGTGTTCGACAGGACGTGATTTCGAGTACGGGCTAAAGCCTCCTACCTTGAGACGGTTAGTGCGTAAGGACCTTGAGCAAATCCTTCACTCACAATTGCTCAGCGCCATCGATTGATGCAACTAATCATTAGAGAGCTCTTGGTTTTGTGCGTCAGGTCTGCAGTGCCTGAGTTTTCCTTGTAAAGCCGCTATGAAAGCGAACGATTACCATTACGATTACAACATCGTTTTGTGCAATGACGCTACACCGATCTGTAAATGTAAATGTTGACGTTTCTCTATATCGAACGTATGGCCAATGACCCTGCTCATTTTCAATGAATTTAATCGGGTGAGATCCTTCACCATCGCTGTCCGTTTGAATGGGCGCAACGTCTTCCGTATTAATATCCAGTTTCTACGACATCTTCTGGCCGCCAGGGCCATTAACGTCGACCTTCCCTTACTGGCAATTTCGACGAAACAGCATCAGTTAGTAGTAGAAACAAAAGTTTGATGACATCATATGGCAGCATTTGCCGTTGACGTCCTTACAAATGTTCTAGATGAAAAACAGTTCTGGTTTTAAACAGTCTGGCTTAACTAACAGTAAGTAAAGTCACAATTGAATAAACCATTAAACTTTAAACCTGAAAAGTTAGTCGTCAATTATCATAAAAACCTGTGGAGAATAACAGTGCACTTGAATATATAGCGATTGTATTATACATCAGACTATGGAGATTAACATTATTTAATGGATGGTCAATGCGAATAAATGAAAAGCCAGCAACTGGGCCCATTTACACCAGGTATTAACAGTGTATTTACAGATATAAGAATCAGTTTCATCAGCCAATCACCGAAATCAGCGTCGCGCAACCGAACCCCGCCCTACCCTCCCACCAATTTTATTACCCACCCCGTCTGCTAGTCACGTGACCCACCAATTTTATAACCCACCCCGTCTGCTAGTCACGTGACTCTGCTTCAGTGTATGTTCTAATCCAAATAGACACACAATGTTTACCAAATTTTATCAACAGATCAGCAGTTCCTCAGTTTAACGACAGCTTATGGCATCAAAGGACGTTGCCGTCGCCCTCCTCCTTTATCCAGGCTTGGGACTGGCACTAGATAAACGAAATTCACAAGTATATTGACTCGTTAATATGCGATTAGAGGTGTCTAAGCAAAACCTTATATTGTTTTAGTATTCAGTATTTAACGACATCTTGCGGCTGCCATGTCCTTCAACGTGGATATTTTTTTTATAGTTTTGAACGAGATTGACAATCATATACCTTCGATAAAATGCGATTTATTGGTGTCTAAGTTAGTCCCAACATCACAAATGCTGTCCATTAATTAACGTCATCTTGTAGCTATCAGAGTTGCTAACTTGCTATCGTAATCGTAATCTATAGATTTTCCATCGAAAGTTAATTCGGGAGAAACATTTTATTCACAGACGCGTAGTCCAAACACAATCGATAAACAGAAAGGGTTCGGTTCGAAGTCAAGACCTTTGATGTGGAGGTCACATTAACGGCTGAAAATTAAACAAAATTGGGGAGTATATAGCGTGTGGTACGGTGGTCAATGATCATTCGAATTTTAACGTGTATTATTTAAACGTCAATTTCGTTCAATCGCTGGTTATTGCAGTCGTTTGAAAGCAAAAACACGTTAAAGGCACTGGCAGCTACAAGATGTCGTTAAGCACTGAATACTAATACAAATATTCGGTTGGGCTTAGACACCTTTAAATCTAATTTTCAAAAGCTATATATAAATTTTCCTCAATTTCGTTAAATTGTAACTCCGCCACTCCCTTCTTTTCGGGTAGTGCCAGTCCCAAGCCTGGATAAAGGAGGAGGGCGACGGCAACGGCCTTTGATGTCATAAGCTGTCGTTAAAGTGCGGAACTATCGTTAAATTGTAAACATATAATTTCTCTAACCTGTAAAGGAAGGTCGACGTTAACGTCCCGGGCAGCCACAAGATGTCGTTAAACACTGAATACAATTACTAAAGACGTGGCGTCCATTCAAACGGGCAGCGTTGGTAAAAATTCTCACCCAATAAATTCATTGAAAAATGAAGGGGGTCGAGGCCGCATACGGTGACTCTGGAAACACGTGAACATTTAAATCTATATTGTACAAATATTAAAATGTGCTTACATACCTTTAAATCGCTTTCCAGGACGTCATATATAGGTCAATCTGTTCAAATTTTGTTGGTATGAACACAATTACATTAAGCAAAGGTCGTTATCAACGTCTGTAGCAGCCACAAGATATTGTTAAACATATAATTCTAAGCCTTGTTTTGTGTAATTGGCTACAAAGGTTTGTTCACTGGCCATTGCGGCTCTTTTGTACCCAATAAGGCGATTCTCAGTTGCTATAAAGGCTTTTTCAACAACCGTATAGACTTTAAATGTTTTTTTTTTAAATTTTGATTCATTTTTTATAATATTTATATAGTTTATGTAATTTTAAACTGTTTGTCTTTCTTTATTCCTTTTCCCTTTTTTCACAAAATACAAATGAAATGAAATATAAACCATGAAATCAACAGAGACTATGTACAAATAGGTTCCATTAATTAAAGGGAGCCAATGTTTACAACGTTACAATTTACTACTCAGATTGTGTCCAGAAAAGTGATGTAACAGTGTGTATTATATCAGGTAAAATGAAATCAGGCAAAAATCATAAACATAAAGAAATTTCATTTCGACACACAGGCCCATGTAAAAACATAACATTATCATTAACAATAATACACAAAAGATGATTTAAATCTCAGTTATATACTATAATACAATATAAAGTAATATACATACATAGGTTAATGTTCAGTTTTATTTAACCATAAGACTACCTCGATCATACTCTTGCACGTTCATGGTACTAATTTATATGATGAAACGAAAGCAAGGGGGACATTTCCGCGTGTGCACAGAGGTGGTTATTTACTATCATAAAAAGGTGACTCCGCCCCCCGGCAAGTAACCATTTGACGTCGATTGGTGCAGAGAGAGTAGTTGTAGCAGTAATACCTCACGTTTCCGTATAATATAAATGCGGACCTTAATAATTTAAAATGAGTTAAAGACAAATAAAGTGATGTGTTAGGCCCGAGAAAAGGTTTGTACTGTTACTAGAAATTGATTGTGTTGTCCAACAGGAAGCACAAGTATTTATAAAAGAAGTCTGAGCGACTGTTTACTGAGTTCATAGAGTTGAATAGCGATTTAAGGATATTGACATGTATATAGTTTCGCTAAAGTGCTATGTAAAGGTGTCTAAAAACACGTAATATATCCAATAATGTCCGCTGTTTAACGACATCTTGTGTCTGCCATGGCCGTTAAGGTCGAATTTTCATTCAAGTATTGTCATAACGGGCTATCATTATTATTTCCAAAGTTTAACGACATCTTATGGCTACAGTGGCCGTTGACGTCTTTAAAATCCTTATTTAGGTAAAATTTAATGTTCATAAGTTTCTGTTATTGTTTTTATTTCATTTGTCTTGATATTTTCATTTCTTATTTCGCTGGTTTCCTGATGTTTCTTGTGGCGTCTAGGTATTCTGTGAAGACCAGAGGCAGATGATGGAATCCTTCTGTCTTGCTGGTGGTCTCTGGCGTTGACTTCTTATTATACAGTTTTTAACATATATATATATACATACATATTTTCTTTTAAGACTGACAAATATAATTTTTTTTCAAATTGGCCAGGTGGCTGCGCTCAACATTTAGATCTTTCCAAGGCCATACTGGCTTCCTAGGTGGCCACATTTAATCTTTTGATGGCCTCAACGGTTCTTTTCATGGCCACAAGGTTCTTTTTGTTATTAATTTTTTTGGCCCTGAAGAGTATTTTTCTAATAATACAACATAGCATGCACTAACCAAAATTTACATGGTTTAACATCCTTAGATACACAAATATTATATATATATATATATATATATATATATATATATATATATATATATATATATATATATATATATATATATATATATATATATATATATATATATATATATATATATATATATATACATACACACACATACATCACAGTTATTTACAACAAATTTATATGCAATATTAAATTGCTGATTCACATATATATGTAACAATGTATTTTAAACAAGATATTTGATACAAGTGTTTTTATCTTTTTCAAATAGGCCTACAGCATGACATGCACTTACAGGAAATTACTTTATTACTTGTTAACGAAATTGACAGCTATATATCAACAGAGAGACACGATTTAAAGGTGTCTAAGTACAACCTACTGCATGTAAAATGTAATTGTAGACGTTTTTCTTTAATCGCAATCCTAATCGTAAGATTTCCACAGCGTCCAACGAAAGCTAAGTCGCGGGAACCAGCTTATTCACAGGCGCTCAGTCAAAACAAAATCGATAGGCAAAAGGGTTCAATTCCAGGTCAATTATAACTACGGTATGGCCTCGACCCTGCTAATTTTTCAACTAATTTTTCATTAAAAAATTCACCATCGCTTCACCATCGCTGCCCGTTTCAGTGGGTGCCACGCCATTTAAGGTCCCAGTCTATGAACTGTGCTAGCCCGAGATTCAATTCTCTTAAATAAATCTCTTAATTAAGACTCGACAGAGAAGCGAAGGTTTTCATTGTGGAATAAAATGCTGTAGGTCAGAGGTCAAGAGGAAAAGTTCTATTATAATATATTGAAAAATACGATAAGGATGAACACTGAAACGAACAATAAAGAGAAATGCCAATTTACACAGTTAGTGACACTTCGTCTACATTGGTTAGCACGGTCCGTACACGGGGGCCTTAAATGGTGTGGCGCCCTTTCAAATGGGGCAGCGGTGGTGAAGGATCTCACCCGATAAATTCACTGAAAGTGACCAGGATCGAGGTCATGCTGTCGGTTCAGAGAAACGTGCACATTCACGCTTTAAAAATATTAGGTTGTCCTTAGACACCTTTATATCAGTTTCTTCAACAGCTATATATTTCGTAAATTGGTTAAGAAACTCCGCCACTGCCTTGTTTGGAGGTAGTGCCAGTCCCAAGCCTGGATAAAGGAGGAGGGCGACGGCAACGGCCTTTGATGCCATAAACTGTCGTTAAACTGAGGAACTACTAATATTGTCAAGATGTCATAAGACGCCGAATAATAAAACAAAAATTAGATTGTACTTAGATACCTATAAATCATATTATGAAAAACTATATGTTCTTTTCAATTTCTTTCTTTCACACAAACTCCCCCACTGCCTTGTTTGGTGGTAGTGCCAGTCCCAAGTCTGGATAAGGCAGGTGGGCGACGTCAACGGCCTTTGATGCGATTATATGTCGTTTAACACTGGAACTACTACTAATCGCCTAATGTTACCAGTATAAGTTGAAAAGATCGACGTTAACGGCCCTGGCCGCCACAAGATGTCGTTAAACACTGAATACTAATACAAAATGCGTGGCGCCCATTTAAACGGGCAGCGATGATGAAGAATTTCACATGATTAATTCATTGGTCATACGGTCGCTATGGAAAAACGTCTACATTCACATTTACAGTAGCCACGCTTTTCACCGTCCTTTGCGAATGCGACCAGTACAGGCCTCCGTACATTTCTATAGATAGCCGTCGGGTTTTCCCAGTGCTTAAAGTAAACTTTAGTTAGTTTTCGCTTTCCCGTTTGCCTGTGGCAGAGGAAAGAAGTTGTAGGTCTAACCAGAACCCTATCTATCCGTATTAAATTAAAAGTGTTCCGGGGTCGTGATGGATATTCATCCTGGTGTTACGTGCGACGGGTGTAGAGGTCCGGTGATAGGAGTGCGTTACAAGTGTACACTCTGTGCGAACTATGACCTCTGTAGCGAATGTCGACTAACGGGGTTTCACTCGGAACATCGACTGCGAGAGATCCGACGACCAGCGTCCGGTTGTAAGTGTAATTGTTTTACTATATCGACCGTATGACCTCAACCCTGCTCAGGTTTCAATAAATTAATAGGGTGACATCCTTCACCACCGCTGCCCTTTTGAATGGGCGCCAAGTCTTTGTTTTAGTTTTCAGTGTTTAACGACATCTTGGGGCTGCTAGGGTCTTTAACGTCGACCTTTTCAACTTACAAAGTAAACATTGTGTGAATGAACGAAATTGGCCTACATACATCTTCGGAAATGCGATTTAAAGGTTGATTCCTTCAGTCTGCCGACATCTTATGGCATCAAAAGCGGTTGACGTTGCCCTCCTCCTTTATCCAGGCTTGGGACTGGCACTACCCGACTAAAAGCAGTGGCGGAGTTTGATTTAAAGATGTCTAAAGAAAACCTATTATACGCATTTTTCTATATCGACCGTATGGCTTCGACCTTGCTCACTTTTTAATGAATTAATCGGGTGAAATTCTTCACCATCGCTGCCCGTTTGAATGGGCGCCTCAGCCTTTAAGGCCCGAGATATTAAATGTGTCAGAACAATACGCGAAAAGTTCTTACTGAGTAACAGGTATGTTTTAAGAATCTTTTGATGCTTCTCGTAACAGTATTTACTGGGAGTTTGTTGAATTAGGCCGCGCTCAATAGGCCCTTGATTAGAAGGACAATGGCGTAGTCTTCGTTGCAGTGGGAGGCATAGGTCACATGCCTTTAACCGGATACTGTCATTTTCACTTTTGCCCAGTCATCTGCACTTTCAAACACCACTGCCTGCCTGCCTGCCCGCCTGCCTGCCCGCCCGATTGCCTGCCTGCCTGCCTGCCAATCTGTAAGAAACCAATTGAAAAAGACATACACCTACTCAAAAAATCGGCCCACACATTTCAACAGAAGCACTGTGTGGGCTACATCTTGGCCAAATACTTCGACTAAGAATAAAAATATTAAATGGGACGCCCTAGCTTGATTTCTTAATCTTCACCATGTATTCTTCTCCAAATTTGATTGCCCGTCATAACATCCACCGAAGCTGCAAAAGAAAAGGGACCCGGGAAAGAATTAGAGACTTGTATGTTCAGTGCGTTTTGAAACATCTTTCAAATACCACCATCCCGTATTGAACAGTGAGTGTTTATGTCAAAATGATATTACAGTTAAAAGAACTGAGCTTGTTCTTCTAATCACTTAAGTGTATGCACTACTAATTTTTGAGCTACGGCAAATGTTTGCTTGTAGTTGTTCACTTTGGAGTGACATGTGATGGCTGTGATGGCGAAGTGCGTGGAATCCGATTTAAATGCAACGATTGTTTCAATTACGATCTGTGCAGAAAGTGCAAAACAAAAGGAATTCACAGCCAACACTCGATGCAAGAAATTCATCCACCTCATAAACCAGGTCCAGATGGTAGAGTGAAAGTTCGAGAAACATCAGCCGTCCAGTCAAAAGATTGTAAGTCTTTAAGAAAAGAAGAACAGTTGCAGAGAACGTTGATCAAAGCTTTAAAATGAAACATCTATCTCATCTAGGATATATCATCAATCCCGTATTTTCTACGTGGCACAGAATTTCACGCCAGTTATTTAGTTAGCCATCGAATAAGGCTCCACGTCTGGTATATACATTTCCAGGCTAATTGCACTTAGAACCATGCCTCTAAAATATTATTTATATCAAACTTTCTGGCCATAAAGACAAAAGATTAAAAAATACTACTAGTTAGCCACTGAGTTTCACACAAATCGACAGAACTTGGAAATTCAGGAAATTAACAAACGGTTTACCGTGAATTCGGGTATCATTGCATTCAAAGATTCGTTGCTCATATAATTTTATAATGTCAGATCTGAGTTCTTCTTCCCGTTATCTCCTTTTTGTTCCAATGTCAAACCCCATCCACCGTTGACTGTCTGCCTGACTCTTTTATCTTGACCTGTAGCCGAACCCTTGCTGGCAATCTGTTTTGTTTTGACTAAGCAGCTGTGAATAAGCTGGTTCCAACGACTTAGCTGTCATTGGGCGCAGTAGAAATCTCCAGTTTACGATTGCTGTTAATTTGATACATGTTTGTAGTTTTGCATTTTGGAGTGACGTGTGATGGCTGTGATGGCGAAGTGCGTGGAATCCGATTTAAATGCAACGACTGTTTCAATTACGATCTGTGCAGAAAGTGCAAAGCAAAAGGAATTCACAGCCAACACTCGATGCAAGAAATTCATCCACCTAATAAACCAGGTCCAGATGGCAGAGTGAAAGTTCGAGAAACATCAGCCTTCCAGTCAAAGGATTGTAAGTCCTTAAGAAAAGAAGAACAGTTGCAGAGAACGTTGATCAAAAGCTTTAAAATGAAACATCTAGGTCATCTAGGATATATCATCAATCCCGTATTTTCTACGTGGCACAGAATTTCACGCCAGTTATTTAGATAGCCATCGAATAAGGCTTCACGTCTGGTATATACATTTCCAGGCTAATTGCACTTAGAACCATGCCTCTAAAATATTATTTATATCAAATTTTCTGGCCATAAAGACAAAAGATTAAAAAAGACTACTAGTTAGCCACTGAGTTTCACACAAATCGACAGAACTTGGAAATTCAGGAAATTAACAAACGGTTTACCGTGAATTCGGGTATCATTGCGTTCAAAGATTCGTTGCTCATATAATTTTATAATGTCAGATCTGAGTTCTTCTTCCCGTTATCTCCTTTTTGTTCCAATGTCAAACCTCATCCACCGTTGACTGTCTGCCTGACGCTTTTATCTTGACCTGTAGCCGAACCCTTGCTGGCAATCTATTTTGTTTTGACTAAGCAGCTGTGAATAAGCTGGTTCCAACGACTTAGCTGTCATTGGGCGCAGTAGAAATCTCCAGTTTACGATTGCTGTTAATTTGATACATGTTTGTAGTTTTGCATTTTGGAGTGACGTCATTGGGCGCAGTAGAAATCTCCAGTTTACGATTGCTGTTAATTTGATACATGTTTGTAGTTTTGCATTTTGGAGTGACGTGTGATGGCTGTGGTGGCGAAGTCCGTGGAATCCGATTTAAATGCAACGATTGTTTCAATTACGATCTGTGCAGAAAGTGCAAAGCAAAAGGAATTCACAGCCAACACTCGATGCAAGAAATTCATCCACCTAATAAACCAGGTCCAGATGGCAGAGTGAAAGTTCGAGAAATATCAGCCGTCCAGTCAAACGAATGTAAGTCTTCAGAAAAATAAAAGAAATTACACTTTCCAACCAAAGAAATTTGTTAAAAGCCTTCAAATAAATCCAATGTGCATCGACTTCCTGCTGCTTTTTAACGATCGTCTTTCAGAGTTGTACAGAATTTCAGGACCACTGTTTTTTTTAATAGACTATACAATCAGGCTGTATTACTGTTGCTCACATTGACACTCTAACTGCACATAGCTTCAGGCACATAATATGTATTGGTTGTCAACTGCTTCCTTTATGAAAAGGTAAAGACGTAATAGTTTGTCTGTGCGTCTCGCTGAGCAGATTTAAAGGATTCGATGTAACAAGCTGAAATTAAAAAACGGTTTATCGTGAATGAAAACTCAAGTAGTATTCCTTTTCAAAGATCGGTTACGACAATTGTCTGATCGATCATTGGAACACATCAACACTTCACCCCCTGCAATCTTTGGACAGGTCTACCATTCAGAACTGAAAACACTTATGTTCCGCAGATCCTATCCGGATTCCTCTTCTTCCCCTTATCTATCCTGCAGATCCCATTCCACACACCACCCACCTCTTGCTTCGGACTGCCTGCCTGCCTGCCTGCCTGCCTGCCTGGGTGGCTGCCTGGCTGCCTGCCTGCCTGCTTGGGTGGCTGCCTGGCTGCCTGGCTGCCTGGGTGGCTGCCTGGCTGCCTGGCTGCCTGCCTGCCTGCCTGCCTGCCTGCCTGCCTGCCTGCCTGCCTGCCTGCCTGCCTGCCTGCCTGCCTGCCTGCCTGCCTGCCTGCCTGCCTGCCTGCCTGCCTGCCTGCCTCTTGGATCTTGACCGGAAACCGAACGCTTGCTGCCTATCGATTTTGTTTTGACTGAGTGTCTGTGAATAAAGTGGTTCCAGTGACTTAGCTTTTTGTTGAGCGCTGCAAAAATCTCGAGCTTAGGATTACGATTTATGACTACGATATGACTGACAGTGACTGATGTATGCTGACTCGTGCTTGTAGTTGTTCACTTCGGAGTGACGTGTGATGGCTGTGATGGCGAAGTGCGTGGAATCCGATACAAGTGCAACGATTGTTTCAATTACGATCTGTGCAGAAAGTGCAAAGCAAAAGGAATTCACAGCCAACACTCGATGCGAGAAATTCATGGTCCAAGTAAAGCTCACCAACTGCCTTCATCCCCATGTAACAACACTGAAGGTAAGTTAGCAATTTATTCAGCCTAATTTGGGAGGTAACGGCAAAAAATGCACCCGAACATAAACCTTCCAGGTTTTCTATTATGTAAATGCAAATGTACACGTTTTCTGTAGCGACTGTATGACCTCGACCCTGCTTATTTTTTCAATTAATTTATTGGTTAAGATTCTTTATCACCGCTGCATGTTTGAATGGGCGCCACATCGTTTGTATTAGTATTCATTGTTTAACGACATCTCATGGCTGCCAGGGCCGTTCACGCCGATTTTCCATATTTGGATCAAACGCTGATTGAATGAAATTGGCGAATATATAGCATCGGAAAGAACGATTCAAAGGTGTCTAGGTGTCTAAGGAAAACCGGATATTTTATTAGTATCCCGTATTAAACGACATCTTGTCACATAACTTACGTCATATCTATAAGTCATCTGAATTGTTTAATGACTTAGATTCCAGCATATAAAATTATGCAGGTTTAAATAATGAGATTCACAACATATTCTCGTTTAATTAATTTTGGTTTAGTATCGTAGACGCTAAATTAATTATGTCACGTATTGCAGTACTAAATGGTAAGTAATCTGTTATATGCAGTAATGGAAATGATGGGACAGTTGCTGGAGAAGGTGGTTGTCAAACAGACTATTTCACTCGCGGCGGTTCTACGTGCTTCACCACAGACTCACTCCACTACCAAGTGCGACAGCAAAGAGAAAGCATCTTCCTGTAAGTCTGACTGATTTCTCTGAGGCATTAACCCTTGAGGTTCTCTTATACTGTACGGTCCGCACACGGATACCTTAAATGGCGTGGCGCCCATTCAAACTGGCTCTCAATCAATTAATTCAATGAAAAAAGAGTAGAGTTAAGGCCATCCTGTCGCTATGGAAAAAACCTAGATTTACATTTAGGTTTTAAAACGTTTCGGTTTCTTTAGATACCTGTAAATCGCTTTTTCAGGAGGATACATAGTCGTCCATTAGTTCAGTCGGTGTAACATCATTACTATTCAAAAAGAAAATACGATGGTAACGACCGTGGTAGCCACAAGATGTCGTTAAATATTCACAACCAGTACAAATAGTTGGTTGCGCTCAGACACCTATAATTCTGATTCTTCGAAGCTATTTAATTGTTAAATTTTGCTAAATCGCTATCATTCGCCGATCTAATTTGGAGATGTCGATATCAACGGCCCTGGCAGCCACAAGATGTCGCTAAACAGTGAAAACTAATATAAAAGGAGTGGTGCCCATTCGAACGAACGGCGATGTTGAAGGGTCTCACCTGATTAATTTATTTTCAAAAGTGAGCAGGGTCGCTATAGAAAAACCTGCATATTTAAATTTTACATTTACGATCTTTGTTTAGTTAAACTACTTATCATGGATTCGATATTTCAGCGGAAGATCCATTTACTGCAAGATGGAGTCCACCACAGTCGGGTGTAGCTTTCAAACGACAGCAACTGGACAGTTCCGACGAGGAATACAAGGCCGTCATTGAAAATATGATGCTTACGGGCGGTCGGAAATGGGCAAGCAAGGTGAAACAGGTAGAGGAAACCGGTTTTCTGTTAGTTTTACTTAAAAATTTACGCGTGTGGCTACACTCTGTCTTTTGCGTTTTCTTTGGCTGACCTGTGAATATGGAACCAACCCTGGCTTACAGTTAATTTTGTTTGTTCGCCATTTCTCTCAATGAGCGACTCCAAAAATAATTTTGTTTTTCTCGGTAAACTTTGCTCAGATAATCTTGTGCCGAATTTTAGACCTCAACGCATCTGACTGTTAAGTAACATCAAGTCAAGGAAGTTGACATACTTTGGTCACGTTATGAGGATAAATTGAGACTTTTTGGAGAAAGAAATAATGCTGGGTTCAACATCTGGATCGCGAGCACATGGAAGACCACGTACGTACAAACCTAGATTGAGAATGTGTGGTCTTTGATAGGATTGACTATGAGTCAGTTACTAAGGACAACGGAAAACAGAAACATCTGGAGACGGACGGTTCATGGTGCGGCCCAACTTCGGATCGAAGATGGCTAACCAGAAAACAAGACAACATAAATCAAGACAAGACGAGACGAGACGAGAGAAGACAATACACATTTGAATCCGGTGTCAAAGTTCAAGTCGCCAATATTTATGGCGACTTTTGTTTTGTTATTGCATTTCTCGGCCGGCTTTGGGAGCTTCTAATGGCTCTTTTCCTTATTTCTTTGCCACTTCTCAATGTTGTTGTCCTAATTTCTCGCCTTTTTCATACCTTTTCCTATGTTTACACATTATTTCGCGACATATTTTTCTTCAGTGTCCTTTAACAAGAGTTCAGGGTGTTACTGAATCTTCTTAATCCCCTTTCGCCAGATCTGCAGAATTGAAAACTACCGATTATACAAGATCTACAAAGCTTGTAAGGATGAAATGGATGCTGATCACGGACCAGGGTTTCAGAACGAACGCGTCCTGTGGCATGGAACCAGCGTAGACGTTCTTAGCAACATCTACAGAGGAGGATTCAACAGAAGCTACTGTGGAAAAAATGGTCAGTCGACCGCGTCATTTACAGGCCTAACATCTAACCATTACCTAGATACAAATACATACATGCATAACAGATATACATATAATTTCATACTTGACAGTTTATTTAAGTATTGTTGTATGACTATGCTTCGGTCATATGCCACGAAAGAGTGGAGACTGCGTAGAGTAAGAGATAATCCAAGGCACAATTCTCGGATCCCGAGCTCGGCGAAGAGTCGAAATGACACAGACCGATAACATCAAGTCGTAAACTGAATTGTTGTTTTGACGAGTTATTACTGGAGACAAGTAATAGAAGCAGATGACACAAATTGTCCGTGGTGCAGCCAATCTTCGGCTCGAGGACGGTTGAAAACAAGATAAGACTCACGAGATTTATATTAGTGCATTAGTCATCTAAGCTTATCTATGTTCATTCAGGATGTTTTCCGTCTGTATCCTGTTTCAGCAACCGCTTACGGTGATGGCGTCTACTTTGCAACGTCGTTCGAATACTCAGCCTCACCGAAGTACTCTCCACCAGGTTCCGGTGGACGGAAGTACATCTTCCAATGTCGCGTCCTGACCGGTCACTTCACCGAGGGTCAACAGGGGCTGAAGGAACCGCCGATGAGAACACGGGAGCTGAGATACGACTCAGTCGTAGACAAAGTGACTAATCCAAAGATGTTTGCTGTGTTCAAAGACATGCAGGTCTACCTGCAATATGTGTTAACACTTGAAGTGTAGGTCTACACCAAAAAGCAATTCAAAAGCATAAGATGACCAATGATAACGCTTTATATATATATATATATATATATAAATATATATATATATATATACTCGTTAAATGCAATTTAAAGTTGCCAAAGCAAAGCTTAAACTTTTTTTAATATTAAGTATTTAACGACATCTTGTGGCTGCCAGTGCAGTTAACGTCGATTGTTAGACTGATATTATAATACTGCCTATAGTTGTTCCACTGTTTAGCGACAGCTTATGGCATCAAAGGCCGTTGCCGTCGCCCTCCTTCTTTATCGAGGCTAGGGACTGGCACTCCCCGACTAAAGGCAGTGCCGAAGTGAATTATATGTAGCTTCAATGAAATATTGTTTAAACGTGTTTAAGCGAAACTTAATATTGGTTTAATACTTAGGTGCTCAACGATATCTAGTGACTGCGAGAGTCGTTGAAGTCGTGCTTTTCTTTTTGGTCGTTGGGCTGCCGACGATTTAACGAAATTCATGAATACATAGCTTCGTAAAACGATTTAATGATGTTAGAGGAAAAGATGGCTTGCTGTAGCAAGAGAAACTTGAAAGCTGCACAGACAAGACAAGGATAGATTACTGGCATTTGGGATGAGATGTTACAGATGGATATCAAACATGAGATTGCCTCAGTAGATCGCCAACTAAGAGCTGCGAAGACGAGTGGGTTGCACAAGGAACAACGTGCAGCAAGCAATGGAAAGGAAATTAAATCCCTTTGGACACTTCTCCAGACGGGACAAAACCAGGAGGTTAAACAAGTGGTGTTTGGAATGATGGGTGGCGGAGGGGGTCAGAAGTAGACCGAAAACAGAAAACTGCTGGAGGGCTGACGTCAGCGGATGTTCAGTCAATGGAGAGAGAGAAGGAGAAGAAGAAGAAGAAGAAGAGGAGGAGGAGGAGGAGGAGGAGGAGGAAGAAGCAAAACCTATAGTTCGCATTAGTATTCTCTCCTTAACGACATCTCGTGGCTGCCTGGGTCTTTGACGTCAATCTTATCCAAGAGCATCCTACGGAAAGACCTCAAATTGAGTAGAAGTAGTTCCTCAGTTTAACGACATCTTATGGCATCAAAGGCCGTTGCCGTCGCCCTCCTCCTTTATCCAGGCTTTGGACTGGCACTAACCCCAAGCAAGGCAGTGGCGGAGTTAACACGGGCAAGTTAACGAAATTGACGAATAGGTCGCGTCGGTTGAAAGCGATTTAAAGGTGTCTAAGCACAAAGTAATATTTGTAAAATGAAAAGGCAAATGTACACGTTTTTCTATAACGACCATATGGCCTCAGTCTATCGACTTCGTACGGAAATGTTGACTTTAACGTCTCTGACAGCCATAAACTGTCGTTAAACACTGGATAATGAAATAAAATTCGCTTTTGTTGGACAAATTTTAATCGCATATTTCTGAAGCTATATCTAAGTCAGTTATTTTTAACTCCGCCACAAAACTCCGCCACTCTCTGGAGTCGGGTAATGCCAGTCCCAAGCCTGGAATAAAAGAGTAGAGCGACTTCAACGGCCCTGGAAGCCATAAAATGTCGTTAAACGATGAATAATAATATAAAATTGTTGGTTTTACTACGACACCTTTAAATCGCTTCTCTCCAAAGCTATATAACACTCAAATTATTTAATTTGCTATTAACACCAACGGGTTTGGCAGCCGCAAGATGTCGTTAAAAACTGAGTACCTTAAATCGCTTTTCTCGCTATTTCCCAAAATACAAATATTTGGTTTTGCTTAAATACCTTTAAATCCCAATTTAAAGACCCTATATACTTGTCATTTCGTTCAATCGCTGAGCTTGAGAAAGGTTACTCGATAAGGAAAGGTCGACGTGAACTGCCATACTAAGTAGTAATACAAAAGTCGCGGAGTCCATTCAGACGGGAAGCAGTGGTGAAGGATCTCACCCAATAACAATAGGGTCGAGGTCGTACAGTCGATACAGAAAAACGTGTACACTTATATTTACTGCTCCCATGCCTTTCGCCGTCTTACGCGAATGCGTCCAATACAGGCCTCCGTACATTTCTATAGATAGGGATCGGGTTTCCCGCTCGTAATTCCGGTTCTTCACGTAAACTTCAGGACACTTTCATTTTCACGATCAGCTATGGCAGGGGAAGTACTTATAGGTCTAAACAGGGTGGAGGAAACCATATTTATGCGTATTTAGTATTAAGTGTTCCGGGACCGTGATGGAAGTTCATCCTGGTGTCACGTGTGACGGGTGTAGAGGTCCGGTGATAGGAGTGCGTTACAAGTGTACACTCTGTGTGAACTATGACCTCTGTAGCGAATGTCGACTAACGGGGTTTCACTCGGAGCATGGACTGCGAGAGATCCGACGACCAGCGTCCGGTTGTAAGTATAATGTTTTACTATATCGACCGTATGACCTCAACCCTGCTCAGGTTTCAATAAATTAATAGGGTGACATCCTTCACCACCGCTGCCCGTTTGAATGGGCGCCAAGTCTTTGTTTTAATATTCAATGTCTAAGGACATCTTGCGGCTTTCAGGGCCGTTTACGTCGAACAGTTTATGAGATTTGAATGATCTTTGATGTTGTTGTCCATGGGTTTAACGACATCTTATGGCAACTAAGGCCGTTGACGTCTTCCACATGAAAATGTTGTTGACATTGTCCATAAGTTCATTTCTTTCTTCTTATCGTTTCCTTTAAGATTTTTGTTTCCGTAGGTAATGTATGTATTTTTTTAAAACTGATTGCAGCACGACATGGAAGAGAGACCAAATGCAGGCGAAGGGGGGTTTTGTTGACTGGTTGATGGCACCTTTGTCGACTTCTTGTTGGTTTTCTTCTTGTAATGATCTTTGATTATACGAAACTGAGATTTATATAGCATCTGGAAAGTGCGATATAAAGGTGTCTAAGGATAACATAATATACCTAAATTTCCATTGCGACTGTATGGCTTCGACCCTGCTTATGGTTTGAAGAATTTATCGGGTAAAATCCTTCACCACCGCTGGCAATACCCGAGACGTTCATATTGAACAACTAGTATATTGAAAATTCGTTGACACTTCTTATAAACAGTCTGTGCTGGGAATTTATTGATTTAAGCCTCGCTCAATAGGCCTCATGATTGCGCAGTGATTGCCTACAAAGGCGTGGTCTGTGCTGCAGTGGGATGCCTTTAACCGGATACTGACATTTTCATTTTGGCCAGTCATCTGCAGTTACAAACCCTGTCTGCCTGCCTTTCTGCCTGCCTGCCTAAATGCCTGCCTAAATGCCTGCCTGCCTAAATGCCTAAACGTCTGAATGCGTAAACGCCTAAATCTTGGATCATGACCTGGAACCGAATCCTTCCTGTCCATCGATTTTGTTTCGACTGTGGTTTGCACGACTTAGCTTTCGTTGGGCGCCGTAGAAATCTCGAGTTTACGATTACGATTACTAGTGGAAGTCTCAACTAAACTCATATTTAGGAATCAAGGCTGCTTAATGATTCTGAACAGATCCAGGTACTTTAATAAGGACCATGTGATGACATAATCTCTTAGTGTTCAGGGAAATATATCTAAGAAGTTAATTGAGCAATTATGCATCTCAGGGCATGCTCTGTGGGCTGAAACTGATCTTGACTAATAATAAAAATTTGAAATGGAACATCGTAGCTTGATTTCTAAAGTATTATTCCCGTCATAATATCCGCTAAGCTCCAAAAGAAGAAAAAGCCGAGAAAGTATGTTCAGTGTTTTATGAAACATCTTTCAAATACCACTGGTGATCCCTTATTGAACATTCGGTGTTTTTCTTAAAGGAGCCCACAGCCAAAGAACTGAGCCTTGCACTCCGAATTATTGAGGAACGGTTGATGTTTGCTTGCAGTTTTGCACTTTGGAGTGACTTGTGATGGCTGTGATGGCGAAGTGCGTGGAATCCGATACAAATGCAACGATTGTTTCAATTACGATCTTTGCAGAAAGTGCAAAACAAAAGGAATTCACAGCCAACACTCGATGCGAGAAATTCATCCACCTAATAATCCAGGTCCAGACGACCGATTGAAAGTTCATGAAACATCAACCGTCCACTCAAAAGATTGTAAGTCTTCAAACATTGAAGAAAAACAGTTACCATGACTGCAAATAAAGTTGATCAAAATCATTTAAAATTAATCATATAGGTCTATGAATCAATACCATATTTTCCACGTTGCAAAGAATTCCACGCCAGTTATTTAGATAGCCATCGAAAGAGGCTAAACGTCTGGTGCATACATACATTTACATGCGAATTGCAATTGGTATCATACCTATAAAATATTAGTTGTATAGAACTTCATGGCTAAAATGACAGGAGGTATAAGTATAATGTTTTAATATGGCGACCGTGAGGCCTCGATCCTGCCCAGTTTTCAATGAATTTATTGTTTGAGATCCATCACCACCGCTGCCCGTTTCATTGGGCGCCACATCTTTTGCTTTAGTATTCAGTTTTTAACGACATCTTGTGACTGCCATAGTCGATAACAATGACCTTTCCAATTTAAACCAATAACATTTCCGTAATTCAACGAAAATTGACTCATATATACCTTTGGGAAATGCGATTTAAAGGTGTCTAAGGAAAACCTAATATACACAATTTTTATAGCGAGTGTATGGCTTATGTTCTGACCCTGCTTATGGTTTGATGAATTGATGGGGTGAGATCCTTCAACTTCGCTGACAATAGACGAGATGTTCATATTGAGTAACCAGAATGTTGAAAATTCTTCGACGTTCCTTATAAACAGCCTGTGCTGGGAGCTTGTTGATTGAGGCTGCGCTCAATAGGCCGCATGATTGTACACGTAGGCCTACAATGGCGTGGTCTATGCTGCAGTGGGAGGCATTAGTCACAGGTCTTGAACCGGATACTAACATTTTCATTTTTGCCCAGTCATCTGCACTCTCAAACACCGCCTGCCTGCCTGCCTGCCTGCCTGCCTGCCTGCCTGCCTGCCTGCCTGCCTGCCTGCCTGTCTGCCTGCCTGCCTGCCTGCCTGCCTGCCTGCCTGCCTGCCTGCCTGCCTGCCTGCCTGCCTGCCTGCCTGCCTGCCTGCCTGCCTGCCAATCTGTAAGAAACCAATTGAAAAAGACATATGCCTACTCAAAAAAATCGGCCCACACATTTCACGAGAAGCATTGTGTGGGCTGCATCTTGGCCAAATACTTCGACTAAGAATAAAAATATTAAATGGGACGCCCTAGCTTGATTTCTTAATCTTCACCATGTATTCTTCTCCAAATTTGATTGCCCGTCATAACATCCACTGAAGCTGCAAAAGAAAATGGAGCCGGGAAAGAATTAGAGACTTGTATATTCAGTGAGTTTTGAAATATCTTTCAAATACCACCATCCCGTATTGAACAGTCATTGTTTATCTCGAAATGATATTACAGTTAAAAGAACTGAGCTTGTTCTTCTAATCACTTAAGTGTATGCACTACTAATTTTTGAGGTACGGTAAATGTTTGCTTGTAGTTGTTCACTTTGGAGTGACGTGTGATGGCTGTGATGGCGAAGTCCGTGGAATCCGATACAAATGCAACGATTGTTTCAATTACGATCTGTGCAGAAAGTGCAAAGCAAAAGGAATTCACAGCCAACACTCGATGCAAGAAATTCATCCACCTAATAAACCAGGTCCAGATGGCAGAGTGAAAGTTCGAGAAACATCAGCCGTCCAGTCAAAAGATTGTAAGTCCTTAAGAAAAGAAGAACAGTTGCAGAGAACGTTGATCAAAAGCCTTAAAATGAATCATCTAGGTCATCTAGGATATATAATCAATCCCGTATTTTCTACGTGGCACAGAATTTCAAGCCAGTTACTTAGATAGCCATCGAATAAGGCTTCACGTCTGGTATATACATTTCCAGGCTAATTGCACTTAGAACCATGCCTCTAAAATATTATTTATATCAAACTTTCTGGCCATTAAGACAAAAGATTAAAAAAGACTACTAGTTAGCCACTGAGTTTCACACAAATCGACAGAACTTGGAAATTCAGGAAATTAACAAACGTTTACCGTGAATTCGGGTATCATTGGGTTGAAAGATTCGTTGCTCATATAATTTAATAATGTCAGATCTGAGTTCTTCTTCCCGTTATCTCCTTTTTGTTCCAATGCCAAACCCCATCCACCGTTGACTGTCTGCCTGACTCTTGTGTCCTGACCTGGAACCGAATCCCTCTTTCGTTTTTGTTTTGATTGAGCGCCTGTGAATAAGCTGGTTCCCGCGACTTGCTTTCGTTGGCCGCTGTAGAAATATCGAGTTTACGATTACGATTACGACTGAACGTCTCAGCTCAGCTCATATTTGGAATTTAAGGCAAAGTGCAGTCTTTATGATATTTAAAAGATCGAGTCGTCTGGAGCCACTCATGGTAGAATCTCTGAATGTTAACGAAACCAATGGAACAATTACACATTGCAGGACAAGCATTGTGGGTTGATACTTGGCCAAAAAGTTGACTAATAATAAAAATTTGAACTGGAACGCCGTAGCTTGGTTTCTTAAGTATTATTCTCCAAATATGGTTGCCCGTCATAATATGCGCTGAAGCCCCCAAGGAAATGGAAGCTGATAAAAAAGTGGAGACTTGTATCTTCAGTGTATTATGAAACATCATTCATATATCACCATTCCGTATTGAATAGTCCGTGTTTTTCTTAAACGAGCCTATGGTTAAAAGAACTAAGCCTGTTCTTCTGATCACTTAAGTGTATAGACTCCCAATTACTGCGGTTGTTGTTTGCCTGTAGTTTTGCACTTTGGAGGCTACACGTCTGGTGTAATACTTGCTAATTGCATTTAGCACCATACCTCCAAAATCTTATTTATATGAAACTTTCTGGACATAAAGACAAAAGATTTTAAAAAAACTAATAGTTTGCCTCTGAGTTTCACCTAAATCACAGAACTTGGAAATTCAAAAAAGTTAACCAATGGTTTACCTTGAATGAAAATTCGGGTAACATTGCGTTTAAAAGATTCGCTGCTCATGTGATTTTAAAAAAATCTGTGTACTTCTTCCCCTTATCTCTCTTTTCGCTCCGATGCCAAATCCCATCCACCATAACTGACACACTACCTCTCTGCCTGGCTTGTGAATCTTGACCAGGAACCGAACCCCTTATGCTTATCGATTTGTTACTCGTCTGTGCCGCTGTTGTCTGATGCCTTTGAAGAGCTGCAATCTTGGATGGCGGCTAATAAACTCCTCCTTAACCCTTCAAGGACTGAATTTCTACTACTGAGCACTCCACAGCAACTTAAGAAGTTTGAAAGGCTTAAATCCTTAAAGCTGGGTGACTCATTTGTTGAGATGTCTGAGACTGCTCGTGACTTTGGCGTTATATTTGATTCTACTATGTCTCTTACAAACTATGTAAAAGGTATTTGTAAATCATCATACATGTATATTCGTGACATACGCAGAATTAGGCATTAAGTAACCATTTGTTCTTCCAGAATATTCTTATCTAAAGCATTAGTCTCCCGTCGTCTTGACTGCTGTAACTGAATTCTTACTGGTGTCAAAAAGTCAAACATGCAAAAACTCCAAAGAGTTCAGAACTCCTTGGCCAGAGCCATAACAAATACTTCAAAATACGACCATATTATCCCTGTGCATAAAACTTTGCATTGGCTTCCTGTTCCGCAAAGGATTTGTTTTAAAATGGAACGTCGAGTTTATAAAACACTGAATTCAGGCCAACCACAATATTTAAAATCAGTCTTTATTCCCCAGACTTACCATTATTCCGCAATGTCATCTGATTGTCCTTCCCTGGTCATACCTTGGACTAGAACTGTTTGGGGTAAACGGGCTTTTTAAGTTGCTCGACCTAAATTTTGGAACTCCCTCCCTGTGTCTGTTCGTTCTCCTCAGTCGCTTCTGTCATTTCGTTCTCAACTTAAACTTACCTTTTTCAAATTACTTATCCACCGCAGGCTGCCTCTCTGTCGTGCGGACTGACCTTCTGGATATTGATCTGATTGCGGCTTGGCTTCTGTGCGCCATCGGTTGATGACTTGTGCTTAGACACCGGCTCATTAGAAGTTTTTTCTTCTTGTTCTTCTTCTTTTTCATCATCATCATCATCATCATCATCATCATCATCATCATCATCATCATCTTCTTCTTCTTCTTCTTCTTCTTCTTCTTCTTATTATTATTATTAATTTAGTAGTAGTAGTAGTA